>JAMPIV010004197.1:0-298018 GCA_024509875.1 Oreohelix idahoensis
TATTGTGTGGAGGTTGTGATATCACATTATAAGAACCTACAAGTGGCCTCAAATCTATCTAAAAGAATATTACGTCGATCAGACGGAGGGGATTTAAATTTAGGTAATTTAAGGTGAACTATCCTTAAAATTTAATCCATGTTCTGGATGAAGATTGGCCCTTCGAAAGTTCTCATGAAAATTAGCTTCTTGATTAATCTAATTCCTACTCATCTTCTGCTGCCTCTGCAAATTTCAGATCAGGCTGTCGTTTTCCTTTCATTTTCCTCAGCATCAAGTTGAAATTCTATTTTGCATTTTTCCTGAACTATAATTTTTCTCTCTCTTCCATTTATCTTTGCTTATATTTCAATTTCAATTCTAAGTAGGCCTTCCTTTTTCTCTCAAGCCTCCAATCTTTTCTGTTTCTGTCCGCCTCAAGCGGAAATTGTCTCTCTTCCTAATTTCAGCGGCTAATTTTCATTTTTTTTCTCCATTTTCTTGAGGCTTCAAATTGTAAATTTTCTAAACTTAATTTTCAGCATCCTAATCCTTTGAGGCTTCCATCCTTTGAGATTTCTTTGTATTCCGTCATAGCGAATTGTCTTAACCACTTTCAGGAGGTTATCTGAAGAGCTTTCGCTTGTTTAATGATATAATCTAGTGAATAACATTATGCTATATAAGTAGTCACAATAACTACTTACTTTCTAAAGATGATAATTAATTAATGTTAGATTAATTATCCTTGTACTATATACCAAGTGGTCTTCGTTCCTGTCCTAGAACGTTAATTATTCTTAATATAATTTGTCAAATATAATAATTAATCCAATAAAGGAATTTTATGCAAGGAAATGTTATGAAAGGCAACAACGTGATAGACAATAAAAACAATACTGACAAGACGAAATAATCAAAGACAAGTGAAAACCAGTCGCAGAAATCAAATAAAATTAGAAATGTGAAAACTAAAATAGTTGTCGTAAAGAATTAACAATGAACAACATTGCGATAAGATAATAAACAGGAACCAATTGGACAAGAACAGCGTATAAACATAGGTTCTTTTTTAAAATCTCAACGATAGTTTAGGTGAGATGGACAATAAATCACAAACAAGATACGTTCCATAAAACTAAAGTACTAATATAAAAATCACTACGAAAACAACAATTAAAAAAACTTGACGGAAACAGCTAAACAGTCAGGGTGTCCACAGACCACCAGACAACAGTGGACCTAGAATCCTAGCTACACTCAGCGTGTAGTAAACATTCCACTGAGGGAAGTCAGCAAGTAAATTCCTAAAGGAAACACTTACAACGGACCTGTGGTGAAACTCTTAATGTTTCCCGCAGTACGCCGCCTTTCTCAAACTCCCACAATGAAATAATAAAACTTATATCAAGCAACATGAATAATAACGAAGTAGACATATATAGAGAATAGGCACAGCCAAACGCAATACAGTGGAAAACGATACCACGTTTATACTTATCTCGGCTGACCCAAAAAAATAAATGCCTCGTCTCCGTAATGTAACGTTTGAGAATTCGAAATACTTCTTCTTGAGTACTGGAATAATGCTCGTACGATAATGAGGACTAAAAGATGAGATCCAACGTAGTCATTCACTGGAGAAGTTGATGTTGAGGTTCACTGTTGACCTTGACATATTTCGGTAACCGTCGTGTTGATTCATGATGAAGACACTGGTCTTTCTGGTCGAACGATTCTTTTGAATAAGTAATGAGCACGGTCCCTTCTTCTGAAAATGGATATTCCAAATTAAACTGTGCCACCAAAACTGTTTGGGTTCTTTTTAGTTTACTAAGTTAGCTAGTGGTAGGTGTACCAGGGTACTACATCGTGTACGCGAATGTCCAAGAAAAAATGACAAAAAAAGAGCTGGTCAAACAAACTCCAACGAGTGGCAGGCAAATTTGCCAATACGGACTGTCCCTCAACTCGTTGGTAAAAAGTTCATATAATTTATTGACGTGGTACAGAAGACGTTCAACAGGACGATACATTGTTTGACGTGGAACGATCAACAATTATGCATGGTAGTGATACAATGTACAGTTTTTCTGATAATCTTTAAAGAACCCCAGCAGATCCATTACAAACCAAGTTCTTTTCTACCCAAGTGAATTGTAGTTTCACTAAATGTTACTATCTGTGGGACGTTCAGGCAATGTCCGTTGACCTTCTTCAAGGACATCTGACATAGTAAAACCAGCTTCATACTGATGAATGACGTTTTCCATACAAAACTTGTCCTAATCCAAGACTTCCTTATTACAATACTTTACACAATTGATAAGATCAATGTAGTTATACATAAAAACTCTACAAATAGGTTAGAGACTTCCTTTGGCTAACCTCATCTGCAATATGCCAAGACCATGGACCGTTGGCATTACGGAATATAATGTTTCAAAAATACGATCAAATACTTTCTTCGCTCGTAGGTATTTCCTCCACTACGATAGATTTAAGTGAGGCTAAGATCTCCTACTGTTCCATTCTAGAAACCCACAAAATATGGATTCCCGCTAGACCTCCAGTGATGAGTAGCCATTTCACTTAACCATCAACAAATAAATAAAATGAGGGCTCAAAACACTTACGATTATCGAACTGGATGTTGGCTCTACCTGAAGACCAAACAACCTTCCTAAACAATTCTTCCACAGAATTGTACAGAATAAAATATCAACACACGGACAGTAAGTCCGACTTGCCCTTACAAGATACTGACGTCATATCCCTTCAACTAGATAACCCGTGCGCCAAGAGCAACTCACACTCTGCATTGTGCACACCAGTGCGTGAATAAATCGAACGCACAAATAATATAACTATATCAAGACTGGTGCGTACACTGGCAGGACCATAGACTGCCCACTATGTAAAAAGTGACGCAACAGTAAAGTTAAAAAAATAACGTGCTCAGACACGCATTCCGCTTTCTTCGTGACTTCTGAAATATCTTTTGAATACTGCCTCGAGGTAGCGGCATCATTATCCTTCTATCTACAACACTCCAAAGAGTAATCTTGTGCGAAGGTAGACACCTTTGGAGACCCACATTAGATACTCTAGGTTTTGGGCCACCGTTGGATCACTGCTGCATAGCAAGAGGAGACAACCCGTGACACCCATCGTTTTCTCTTTTCGACGTCTGCTCCTCTTTTTCTGCTTGTCATGTGTTTCTTTTCGCCTAATCTGAGGTCTCACCGTAGAGAGCATCGCCAGATGGGTGCGACTGGCATCTTCTTCCTCCCAGTTTGCTGGATTTTATGCGCATACCCCTCTTGTCTCTGAACACATCTATGAACCTCAGCTACGGTCGCCCAACTTTCTTTTGCTATCTGGCAGTTGTCCGTAAATGAGATCTTTCGGAACGCGAGATTTTTCCATGCGCTGTCTAAGCAGTGCATACAGGCTTGAAAAGCCAGCCCGTGACAACACCTCGACATTTGTTTTTTTTGTTTTTTTTTATTCCATGAAATATACAGTACGTGCATAGAGACCGTAGATGTAAAGTAGTGAGCCTTCTTTCTTGCACAGCATAGACTGCCCATGTCTCACTGCCCCCCTTTATGTTCAAGGCATATTTATCGCCCCATATATTTTCGATGTGCGCGCAGCACGCTGGGATGTGAAAAGTCTGACGTGATAAGAAGATATATTAGTTTAGGCCACAATAAAGCCTAAACTATAATTGTGTGTGTTATTTGAAAGTCGTGAGGTATATAATTGATAGTTGTGGCCATATTTTGTGTTTTTATGCTGAATAGAGCAATAAAGGCAAGTGTTATTTGCGTGGCGCAATTACTACGCGCCGCGCAGTAAGTTGAGTGATTAGCCTAGAGCCTATATAAAGAAATAGCGGCGGCGAACGGGCCTATTTGCAAACGCCGCCCAGAGAGAATAAACGAAGTTAGACAGCACCAGAGCCAAGCTGTAACTGTCTTGAGCACGTGAGTTTTATTTTAGAAGCAGATTAAGCTTAATTTCCTAGTGAAATTACATGTTATTACCATTATTTCCCTGTAGCTTTAGAATTATATTGAGCGTGTCTGTTTTAATGGTTAATGAAATAAATAGACTGATGTGTTTTTCCAGGACCCAATAATTTAGTCTTGAAATGATAGATGAGTGAAAATAATGTGTGGATAGATTTTTTACTAGTGCCTAGTCCAGATTGCGGCTGCAATTGTTAAGTATCAAGTATTTCATTCATCAGACCGGGCAAGAAAGGCAAACTATTTCACACATGAAACCAGGGCAGAGAAGCAATTTATTACTTAATTTAGATAATATTAACTAGTTGGGAAGATGGCAACCGGAGGAACCACGTGTTGATGACCGTCGCGTAAAAGAAGCGCCAAGGAGTCTGCATTTAACTCTCTTAGTTATCACTTAATGTTACGCCATTTTTATATCGTGAATTGACACTGGTGAAAGTAGGTTAAATGTAATTTTCCCCAGTAATAGAAGAGAGAGTTTTCGGGGTAAATTTCCTTTATATGATGACTTTAGTTCTAGTGTTAAGTCAAGAGTAATTTTATTTTGTTCTTTAATGTAAGAGTAATTAAGTGTATTTCACGATTATTGATTATTCTACTGTATATCTTTAGTGGGTTACTTTGAGTGAGGTGAGAATATGTATTTAGATTTCTGGAGAGCCGCGAGGACACTCCTTGGTGCGTAAGGCACGTTGAGGCAGGTGTTTCTCTGGTTGCTCCTTTTGTATCATGAAATCACCAATGCGGCTGGTGTCCATCACATGCCGACAAGAAGCATTTTTATGCTATTGCAGTGGTTGTTTCTGTATCAATGTGTATTCATGTGATAGTTTCCCAATGCAGGTGTTCACTTAGCGACGATGTTCAGAGTGCACGAATAGCTGAGTGTATGCTCTTGCAGTAGTGGTTTCGGTAGCAATCTGTGTTACATGGTGAGATTACCAGCCTCATGCACAACACCATACTAGTCTCATTGGACGATATGCATGAGTGTGTTTGTGTGAGATAGCTGAGTGTATGCTCTTGCAGTAGTGGTTTCGGTAGCAATCTGTGTTACATGGTGAGATTGCCAGCCTCATGCACAACACCATACTAGTCTCATTGGATGATATGCATGAGTGTGTGTGTGTGATAGCTGAGTGTATGCTCTTGCAGTAGTGGTTTCGGTAGCAATCTGTGTTACATGGTGTGATTGCCAGCCTCATGCACAACACCATACTAGTCTCATTGGACGATATGCATGAGTGTGTTTGTGTGATATCTGAGTGTATGCTCTTGCAGTAGTGGTTTCGGTAGCAATCTATGTTACACGATGAGATTGCCAGCCTCATGCACAACACCAAACTAGTCTCATTGGACGATATGCATGAGTGTGTGTGTGTGTGATATCTGAGTGTATGCTCTTGCAGTAGTGGTTTTCGCAATCAGCCAGCCTCATGCACAACACTAAACTAGTCTCATTGGACGATATGCATGAGTGTGTGTGTGTGTGATATCTGAGTGTATGCTCTTGCAGTAGTGGTTTCGGTAGCAATCTATGTTACACGGTAAGATTGCCAGCCTAATGCACGACACCATACTAGTATCGCTAGACGACATGCATGAGTGTGTGTGTGATAGCTGAGTGTGTGCTCTTGCAGTAGTGGTTTCGGTAGCAATCTATGTTACACGGTGAGATTGCCAGCCTCATGCACAACACCATACTAGTATCGCTTCATTCCTATCTATCCAATATCATTCCTATCTATCCAATGTCACTCCTATTTATCCAATGTCAACTTCTTTGGATCTTTGTAGTAAATCTTATCATGACTTATAATCAATGATCAAGGCATCATAAAAAAAAAATTGAAAGGTCTGCGTGTTATTTAATGTGGGTTCAGGTTAGCTTTCAGGGTTCAATGCGCGCCTTGTCCATATTTTCCCACCACAAAAAAACAAAGCTGCTGGGAGTTTTTTTTTTTTTTCATTCTACGTCAATGGACAAGTTGTAATATAGAGATAATAGAAGGATTGATTGACAGCACATAGACAAGGTCGGAATAGCAACACTGTTTGTTGGAAGGA
This sequence comes from Oreohelix idahoensis, assembly GCA_024509875.1. Taxonomy (NCBI): domain Eukaryota; kingdom Metazoa; phylum Mollusca; class Gastropoda; order Stylommatophora; family Oreohelicidae; genus Oreohelix; species Oreohelix idahoensis. The sequence continues at coordinate 6,087 of JAMPIV010004197.1, forward strand.
ATCTTCATGAGACAAAAATACTGGGCAGGGATTGATTTTTAAAAATCTTAACCGATTAATCGAAATTCTTTATTCGAAAATTAATCGGTCAGTTTCGAACAACTTGAAAATTTTTTTTTTAAATACACCACTTTATTTTTTTTTTTATCGTTTCTGCCTTTATTTTACGTGTTGTTGGGCAACATTTTCTCAAATCGCAACATTGTCCTGAAATTGTAATGAAAATACTGAAAAGTTACAAACCTCTAACATAGCAAATGCTCTCACATTTAAGCAAAAATGGATAAAACATGTTATAATCGATTAAAATGTTTGTATCAATTCTTCTTCTTCTTTGATCCTTAGCCGCCAACTGTCAAAGCAGTCAGTGGCCATCACGCCTGGTGGCGTCATGTAAGGCACCATTCATGTTGACTTCATTTTATTAATTAATCGCTTTTTTAAAATATAGCCGATAATTCGATTAATTAATCGTTAAAAGTCCCAGCACTAAAAAATATAATGCAATAGAAAACTGACTAGACTTCAACAAGGAACAGGAAGTTATATGGTAGAGGAATCCTACTGTGTCTGGAGAAGAACTCCATAACACATTATGTGTTAACATGCAAGAAATATAAACAACACAGAAAACCACTCATGGAATACTTGAGAACACAAAACTCTCCATCACCATCGCTAGAAACTACTAATAGTTGACCTACCCATGAAGCTACACAACAGAATTAAATTGTATATAACCAAAACAAGAATTAACATCAAACTACCAGAACAGATGGCAGTTAGACAAGAAGATCAAACTACGAGAACAGATGGCAGTTAGACAGGAAGATCAAACTACCAGAACAGATGGCAGTTAGACAGGAAGATCAAACTACCAGAACAGATGGCAGTTAGACAGGAAGATCAAACTACCAGAACAGATGGCAGTTAGACAAGAAGATCAAACTACCAGAACAGATGGCAGTTAGACAGGAAGATCAAACTACCAGAACAGATGGCAGTTAGACAGGAAGATCAAACTACCAGAACAGATGGCAATTAGACAAGAAGATCAAACTACCAGAACAGATGGCAGTTAGACAGGAAGATCAAACTACCAGAACAGATGGCAGTTAGACAGGAAGATCAAACTACCAGAACAGATGGCAATTAGACAAAAAGATCAAAACTACAAACAATGGCAGTTATCAAACTACCAGAACAACAGATGGCAGTTAGACAGGAAGATCAAAACTACCAGAACAGATGGCAGTTAGACAAAAGATCAAACTACCGGAACAGATGGCAGTTAGACAGGAAGATCAAACTACCAGAACAGATGGCAGTTAGACAGGAAGATCAAACTACCAGAACAGATGGCAGTTAGACAGGAAGATCAAACTACCAGAACAGATGGCAGTTAGACAGGAAGATCAAACTACCAGAACAGATGGCAATTAGACAGGAAGATCAAACTACCAGAATGATGGCAGTTAGACAGGAAGATCAAACTACCAGAACAGATGGCAATTAGACAAGAAGATCAAACTACCAGAACAGATGGCAGTTAGACAAGAAGATCAAACTACCAGAACAGATGGCAATTAGACAAAAAGATCAAACTACCAGAACAGATGGCAGTTAGACAGGAAGATCAAACTACCAGAACAGATGGCAGTTAGACAGGAAGATCAAACTACCAGAACAGATGGCAGTTAGACAGGAAGATCAAACTACCAGAACAGATGGCAGTTAGACAGGGAAGATCAAACTACCAGAACAGATGGCAGTTAGACAGGAAGACCAAACTACCAGAACAGATGGCAGTTAGACAGGAAGATCAAACTACCAGAACAGATGGCAGTTAGACAGGAAGATCAAACTACCAGAACAGATGGCAGTTAGACAGGAAGATCAAACTACCAGAACAGATGGCAGTTAGACAGGAAGATCAAACTACCAGAACAGATGGCAGTTAGACAGGAAGATCAAATTACCAAACAGATGGCAGTTAGACAGGAAGATCAAACTACCAGAACAGATGGCAGTTAGACAGGAAGATCAAACTACCAGAACAGATGGCAGTTAGACAAGAAGATCAAACTACCAGAACAGATGGCAGTTAGACAGGAAGATCAAACTACCAGAACAGATGGCAGTTAGACAGGAAGATCAAACTACCAGAACAGATGGCAGTTAGACAGGAAGATCAAACTACCAGAACAGATGGCAGTTATCAGGAAGGATGAAAAACATCAAACTACCAGAACAGATGGCAGTTAGACAAGAAGATCAAACTACCAGAACAGATGGCAATTAGACAAGAAGATGAAACTACCAGAACAGATGGCAGTTAGACAGGAAGATCAAACTACCAGAACAGATGGCAGTTAGACAGGAAGATCAAACTACCAGAACAGATGGCAGTTAGACAGGAAGATCAAACTACCAGAACAGATGGCAATTAGACAAGAAGATCAAACTACCAGAACAGATGGCAGTTAGACAGGAAGATCAAACTACCAGAACAGATGGCAGTTAGACAAGAAGATCGAACTACCAGAACAGATGGCAGTTAGACAGGAAGATCAAACTACAAGAACAGATGGCAGTTAGACAGGAAGATCAAACTACCAGAACAGATGGCAGTTAGACAGAAGATCAAACTTACCAGAACAGATGTAAAAAAAAAAAAACTACCAGTACTCAAACATCAAAACATGTCCGGTAAAAAAGTAGTCCCATAGAAAATACAGCCGTAGGGGAGTGGAGTGTTAGAGACTTTACTATACTAGGTCCAGCATCGAGACATGGGGGGGATGAACAGTTCCCTTCCTCGCTGCCTTTTCCTTCCCTAGCTCAAGAACAATCATATACTCTTTTACAGCTGGGTATACTGGATCATGTCGATACCGTGAATCGCACTCGGCACCTTTGCACATCAAACCACTCTGTCAATCGAACGCTAAATGTCCAGTAGATACAATTAAGATAATGGCAATTGCAGTAAGAAAGAAAAAAAGATAGGAAAATACAGTAAAACAAAACCTACAAACCCCTCAACATGGGTATAGAGATTGGCCTAGGAACACGGAAGGGAATACACCAAAAACACTACAGACATTAGGCAACATCACAACAGACGACAGAGATATTTCAGCCTGGAAGAAAACAAAAACAGACAAAAACATCCAATGTAAATATGCTAAATAGAATAAAGAACACTATATACCCAAATCATAACCCACATTGGGTTGAACCGGGTATCCCGTGCATAGGACAAACACCAGTTTTCTGTGCATGAACCAAAAATCAAATCAAATCTTTCAAGGGTGTCTAATTCTAAAGGTACCGGGTTCGCTTCCAGCACAGGGAAGATAATTCATGAATATTTTTATTTTATTGTTAGAACCAGAGGTTCCTAATGATGTTATTTGGAGAAACTGGAGCTCATGACGTCATCTCAGCACGTTTCGGAATGGCAGAAAAGGCCACAGGAAAAGCCTAGATCTACAATATAGATAAAACCAAGGAGTCTTCAATTTGGTATTGATTGCGAAAGCGCGTGAAGCTCAGCTGCCCTAGTTAAAAAAAAACAACCCCTCCTCCCTAGATATCCTGGGTAATGAGGTCGGATGCCTAACCTTCTCGGATAAGGGCGAAAAAATAGTTCCCGTGTGCAAGTTGCGCACGTTAAAAATCCTTCGACAGTTGGAAATCGTTAAGAGTAGGCCATACGGCCGCTGCCCTGGAAAAATTTAAAAATTAGGAAACCTACCCACCACAAAAAATTTATAGAATGTGTGATTTCTGTGTGCACTAATTGGGATCATCACCGGTGCTACGGAGTTCGTGCACTGTGCTGAGATCCTCCTTGTGTGTTGTAAGGGAGAAGATCGGAGCACGTATGGAGTAGTCTGTGTGCAACGAAGATAGTCTTTAACACCAAAACCAAACCAAATCTTTCAAGAGACAGAAAAAGTTTAAGATTCATTACAGCCAATCTTTTCGTGCCGCGACGACACGTGATCTGATTAGTATGTTTTTTTGCGGGGAAGTCCCAGCCGCTCAAATGATGACAGTTGTAATGATAATGTATGATTCTGTGACGTAGACTATTATCTTATTTTGTATGTGTCTGAGCAAAGATGTGTGTCATTGTTCTTATCTTTGGCATAAGTGACATTCGTGGATTGAATATGTGTGTACTTGGGAGACAAGTTAGGTTTATTGTTTTCTGTGTCATAACTTCGGGATTTCTGTACATGTTAGTATTATTTGTGTGTTGCAATCAATCAATCAATCAATCAATCAGTCAGTACCCCAAGGAGCATAGAACTTCAACAAGCACACCCCCCCCCTCCTCCCCAAGGCTTCCTGTCACGTGCCATCAGCTCAAGTTCTTTCTACATCTTCCTCGCCATTTTTACTTTGGTCTCCAGTTATCTTCTCTACCGGTGTTTGTGCGTTTTTTTTGGTCTACCTCTGTCTCTCTTTCCCAGTGGATTCCAGAACAATGACTACAGCGTAATGCTATCAACAGGTTTACTCAATGTGTGTCCTATCCATCGCCAGCTTCTTCTTCTCAACTCTTGTTCCACTGTCACTTGTCTGGTTCTTGTCATCAGTTCTACAATGGTGATTGTTACGTGTCTTTTATATAGGCCTATTGTTAATGTGTGTTTTGTAGTAAACAGGATGGTTCCTGTGGCCAAGATGACGTCTAGGGTAGTAAATCTCTCAGACACCGCAACAAGCCCACCACTCAGAATTATGTTAGTCACAACAGACGAAGTGAACGATATACAATTTATTGAAGACTGCACGCAGCTCTACATACCATATAGTTCATGCCAACATATAATGGCAGATAATGTGCAGTAGACGAAATACCGTAGGCAGTCAGTCCATGTCAAGAAGGCTGTCCTTCTAAATTTCAATATTCTTCTACTTCTTCTTCATTCGTCCTGAAAAAGACGTTGGTTGCGGTGTGTCCATTAACAGCGAAACTGCGATATTTGCGCCTTTCGGCCGACACATCCGATTTCAGCACGGCATTTTTGGGACCGTGTTAGCCTTCCCTCTTTGATCCCTACTCACTCAGTCAGACTGCAGTGATGCAGCCTGTTTCCAGGACCACCACTTGGAGGTGAAGTAGGGTCTTGGTCAGCTCTGGTTCGCTGACCCTGACGCAAGCAGTCTAGCTATGGGTCGCTAACTGCATTTCTCACTGTTGACGCGTCTTAGGTCCCAATTTTCAATGATTTATTTCTGTAAACACTCGACACTGAGCAATTTTCCTTCTTGTCCATACAGATAGCTAGATAACTAGACACATCTCACCGAAGATCTTGATGTATTAGTGATAACAAAACTCCATTATCAACACTTCAACACTAAGGAGCTCAAACACATACGCCCACTCGCCATGACACACAATCGAATAAGCCTCCCACTTTTCCTCCTCTAGTATCACGTGAGCCAGCCAAGCATCTCGGCCGTCACTCACCCATCTTTATCAGTGACCCGTAAAAAATAAACAAACAAAGAGCCCAGTTGCGCTAACAATATAACAGACACACTTGTTATGAATTTTACTCATAACATTACTCCCCCGCCCCGCAAAATAATGGAAACAAAGTTTTCATTATTTCCGTGGTGTACGTATATCATCACCAGAGTGAAATATGGTAACATCAAATTTCACTATCAATAAGAACTAGTATAGCACCCAGGTTTCTGCCATAGGGTAGCTAATTTAACACAAACAGTGTGGTCGATGGCTAATACCTAAGGCAATGTCTCCTTTAGACAAAATCCTTTTTAACCGCAATGTGAGGTCGCCATAACTAATAGTACTCAACATATTAAAAAAATGATGGTAGCAATACATGCACTTACATACCTCACACCGTCATATAACGCCTATCAGTCCAGTCCAGTATCAGTTGTCAACAAATTAATTCATAATCAACAGCAAAAAATGCAAAGCAATAATGAATCAACAAATATGCACCAGCTTAACTAGATGAAATAAGGCAGACAATCATATTAGTAAAGTGAATGAATGCAAAATGGTATGCTAAGAGATTAAAGTCATATGTACATCTTAAGTACTTGTCATAAATAGTGTATTGTGGTGTCAATACAACAAAAATGTTATCTTGCACCTAACGAAGTTGTATCTAGTTATTTGTATTAATCAGAAGTATAATTGCTCAGTGTCGAGTGTTTACATAAATAAATCTGTTTATATTGGCTTGTTGCGGTGTCTATTTGATTACTATCTTCGAAGTGATCTTGGCCACAGGAACCATCCTGTTATTAAATATTAACATTCACATCTAAAACGACACGTAACAGCTATACTTTTGATCAATACAGATAACTAGATACATCTCACCGAAGATCTTAATGTATGTCGTAGATTTTCGATAGGAGAATTAAGACATAGAGTGGTCCCTTCTGAATAGAAATAGAATAAGTGATAGTTCAGTGTGAGATGATAATAGGAATAGATTTTTCACGAGTGAGATGGTAGAATTAATAGAGGCTGTCCCTGAAATCGAGACTCTTCTCTTCTTCAGCCTATCTTCTTCAACACATTTAGAGGAGTTGGAGTATTTGGGACAAGCTGACTAGCACACTGGTATAAATTTAGGTAAATTTTATTAACATAAAGAAACTTGTCCACAACAAATAAGTTTGCTTATCAAGCACATAGAAATTACACATAGGTTAATGAATTACTAAAAAAAAATAATAGCCCCATAGGTGTGATCTTTTCCCTCTATGCTTTTGCCCACGATCCTGTTTGAAGAAAAGTGATAGCCCCAAAGAGTCACGGATTCATACGCTATAGTCTAAGGTTTACCCTCTAGAGTGTAAGAACAGAGTTAATACCTGAATCTAGTCTAAGAGGAAAAACAGCATTAGCAACAACTTGCATAAAATGAAATTTCAAAATGAGTGCACAAATCAGGTTATAAAGGAATCACTCAGTCATGCATTCTCTCTCTTCATTCAGCCGTGGGCCCAGGCGTACTTGCTTACCTACAACTTGGGTAGTAACTTCTGGAACAATACTTAGGACACGCACATACAGAATCTCCCGTGTTAATTTTTGGCCAAAAGAAACCCAGTTCCACAAAGACAGGTTGAAGTCACTTCTCCAGGGAACGTTTTCTTGGTTATTATTATTTGGAATTTCTGTTCGTGTCACATTTACTTTGTCCAGGCAAGAAAGTTAACAGCGCGCACAGGGTCAATAGCTTGAAGTTTCCCGTAACTAGGACATATCAGGTAGGTACTTAACTCAGTATAAACAATTGATTGTCACACCACGATTAGTCAAAAATTGTCGGAAAAAAATTATTGATTATAATATGTTACGCCACAGGGGCTGAATGTACTTGAGATTATTGGGAAGAATTATAAGCTGGTTCGATAGGCCTAGTACTTCATTTTAGTCTTAAGTTAGTGAAATATGGGTACTTTGTCTATTTCTGGATGCGACACAAGGCCAGACAGGTTGTAACTTGTAACCCAAATTATTTTAAAGACATAAAATGTTTCTTCTGTGATTTATTCTCATCTGTACTGAATAAACCGCTGGCAGTTTTAGGGCTTGACCCAAAATACTGTATAAAGAAAACATATAGAATACATAATATTATAAACATATCTTATGTCTACCTCGCGTACAATAACATATATATTTACTCATCATCTCAGCCCGTAACCCGTCATGGGTCGTAGGGGTGCCATGGTGGAAGCATCAGCAGACAGGGTCCTCCACTGCTCTCTAGAGCTTGTCTTATCGTTTAAAACTCCGTGAAATAAGTTATAGTCATTACCAAAAATCAATCCTCATGAATTAGAAATACGTACATATTTCGTCAATACTCAATGATGACTCAGTGCATTAATTTAGTTTAGTTAAAATATTATCTACTAGTTACTAGCAGTTTAGTTAAATTTAATTATAGCTGAATGAGTTTTTCGCAAGAAATTATAATTTATTCTGCTATCCACTGTAAAACTTAGAGAATATAGCTAAATTATCATTTAATCACTCTACACAGAAATAAAAGTAGTGAAAATGAAATAGGCGATTTAAACTTTTAAATTACTCAACACTATAGATATTTAATATTACCTCCAAACAGAACTACGGGTATCACAACGAAACTGAGAGTTTCACTTATAAATAAGTATTTAGAACGAAGCGATCCGTCTACTGCAACTACGGAGGTCTGAATGATGAAGTCTAAACTACTCTGGTATATTATATGAAAACCAGACAAAGGATGTACGCTATTTTCGAAAACCCCAAAAATCGCCCCGTCTTAACACTTCACATTAACTCAGGCGCTAGCAATGAAACTGCCAGTGCTCGTTCTAACACCTACAGCTACCTCTGGTCATTCCTGAGCGATGCAGGTTTTCTACTATCACACCTATCACCCAGAACTTAACCGTAGAAGCTTCATGTCAGATGAAAATACCATTCCCTGTCTGTCGAGACGAATTTCACACTATTCGGTACCCAGCTTAACAGCAATAAACTGCGTTGCTAAATATGAAAAGAGACAGGCGAAGGTATGAATGGGAGAGTTATATTATTCCACAATCAAACGAATGCGAAATAAAAAGAAAAAGATAAAAGAGCGATAATAAAGTAGAAGACACTGGTAGACTAGAGAAAAAATATAGAAATTTATTAATCATAAATCTCTCTGCGATAATGTATTAGTGATAACAGAACTCCATTTATAAACACTTTAACAATCAGGAGCTCAAACACATACGCCCACTCGCCATGACACACAATCGTATAAATTCCCGCAATTCTCCTACTCTAGTATCACGTGAGCCAGCCAAGCATCTCGGCTTAACGTCACTCACCCGTCTTTATCAGTGAACCATAAAATAATAAACAAACAAAGAACCCTGTTGAGCAAACAATATAAAAGGCACAATCGTTATGAATTTTAATCATAACAATATTCATAGGCTTTCCTCTCTTTCAGACTTCTTTATTTCATCCGTCGCTTTTTCACGATCTTTCTGTTATGAAGTTTGATTTTCGACCTCTACACCTCACGGTAGAAGGGGAACGACTAAGTAAGTAAGTTTGATTTTCGTTTCGTGTCCTATTTGTGTATTTTTATGATGTATGTCTATATTTTTTGTCCTAGTTGCCTGTATGTAAACTGTGGCTGACGAAGGGTGAGACCAGAAACGTCCCGTGTCACCTGGGTACCGTTAATTTGTAAAACTGATTAAACATTGTTTTATTTGTTTATATATATATATATATATATATATATATATATATATATATATATATATATATATATATATATATATATATATATATATATATATATATATAATCAATGTTATATCCGTTGGGTTCATAAAGAGCATGTGCCTTCAGTACATTCAAGCCAGGAATTCCTGTCCTGTGCCATCCGTTCAAGGTTTTCCGTGTTTTTCTTAATTCTTTTTATTAACCCTGGGGGGTTCCAGAACAAAGACTACCTTGTGGTGTTATCAACTGGTTACTTCAATGCATTTCCAACGGCACTTGTCTGGATCTTGTCATCAGTTCCACATTAGTGATCTTGTCATCAGTTCCACATTAGTGATCTTGTCATCAGTTCCACATTAGTGATCTTGTCATCAGTTCCACATTAGTGATCTTGTCATCAGTTCCACATTAGTGATCTTGTCATCAGTTTTTTCCATCATTATGATCGGCACATTAGTCTGGATCTTGTCATCAGTTTGTGTATCACATTAGCGATCTTGTCATCAGTTCTACATTAGTGATGTTGTCATCAGTTCCACATTATTGATCTTGTCATCAGTCCTACATTAGTGATCTTGTCATCAGTTCCATATTAGTGATCTTGTCATCAGTGTCAGTTCCACATTAGTGATCTTGTCATCAGTTCCACATCAGTGATGTTGTCATCAGTTTCCAGTTGATTTTGTTAATCAGTTTCCAGAACAAAGTGATCTTGTCATCAGTTCCAGTTCTTCAATGTCATTTCCACATTTCCACATTAGTGATCTTGTCATCAGTTCCACATTAGTGATCTTGTCATCAGTTCCACATTAGTGATCTTGTCATCAGTTCCACATTAGTGATCTTGTCATCAGTTCCACATTAGTGATCTTGTCATCAGTTCCACATTAGTGATCTTGTCATCAGTTCCACATTAGTGATCTTGTCATCAGTTCCACATTAGTGATCTTGTCATCAGTTCCACATTAGTGATCTTGTCATCAGTTTCACAGTAGTCATCTTGTCATCAGTTCCACATTAGTGAACTTTTCATACCATTTCAGTCCCGACAAAGGTCTCATTTATGAATGTCTGTAACTTTCAGGTTGATGTTTCTTTCTTTGCTCTCCATATTTCTGAGCCATACAAAAGTACTACCATTAAATTTAAGTTGAAGATTCTTATATATGTGTTGAACTTGATGATGATGAGGATGATGATGATATAATCCCTTTGGCTGTTAGCAGGTAGCTCTTGACAGCGCATTTCCTCTCTGACAAAAGTACAAGTCTTTCTCAGTTGTTGTGATGATGTGTAGAGTGTATTATGGATGGTTGGGTGCGATATGAGTAGCTGGTGTCGCAGGTCAGTTAGTCTTGGGCACTGTAACAGCAGGTGTTCAACATATTCCTCATGGTGGTGGCAGTGCCTACAGTTTGGTTCACGTAGTGGGTCTATTCTATTTAAATGTTTATTGACGGGGGCATGGCCTTTTCTCAGCTGGAAAATTAGACTCTGATCTCTTCTTTTCGGTTGTTTAACTGGATCTTGAGGGTTTGGCTTCGCTTGATGTTTGAAGAATGGACGCCCTTTCTGGGAGATAGCCCACTGGTTTAGCCATTCTTGCCTATAATTGTTTCTCATGATCTGTTGGCAGGTTTGCAGTGTGGTACTTGATGGGAACTTGAGGCATTGCGGCTTTACTTTTGAATAGTTTAAAGGCTTTTTCATTTCCTGGGACTCCAACATGCTAAGGGATCCACTGGAGTCTAATTTCGACGTCATTTGAAGTGAACAGCTGGCCAATTAATCTGCAAATGTTATTAACACCAGGAGACATTTTGCTTTCTATGGCTTGAAGTCCTGATTTTGATATAACGATATCCTCAGGTGGAGTGATGCCACTTTCAAAGTCTGAGATTATCCAGCACAATGTTTTTTCTAGTGCTGTTATTTCTGCATCTTAGCTGGAGCAAATTTCTCTGCGAGAGGCAAAGATGCAAGGGTGGTCTTCTGCGTGCAGTTTGTTGTATTTTATCACTGTGCCGTATCCAGCGTTGATGGTAGCTTCAAAAGCAGAACCATCTGTGTATACATGGATGATATCTTGTGGATATGAGTCTATAGTTTCTAAGGCGATGGTTTTCAGTAGTGGTGTTAGGGTGTTTTTGTCTGCTGAGGAGTCAGAGAGTTCAGTTCGTTCTGTAGGAGTAGTAGCCTGCCAACAAGGTGGTTTATTATTGATAGTTGCCATTGGCTTTCTAACTGCTGGTAGGTGGTGTTTGATGCTAGAATCTTTTGCATTTTTAAGAAAAGATGTCTTTTGTATTCTGTGTTTTTGGTGCTACTGATCTATCATTTTCCTATTCTCATCCGTTGTGTCCATTCTTAGATACCTTTCGTATGTTTCCACAGCTGAGCGTTCTTTTCTTAGGTTTAAAGGTTCACTATTGGTATTAATTTCGCATGCATCTGTCGGCGTTGTCTTCATGGCACCACTTATTCACCGTAGATCGTGATTTTGGACTTTGTCTAACTTTTGTAGTTGAAAAAAAAACACACACACACACCCACACAAAAAGTAATACGTCTTACAAGGAGAAGGACAAGAAAAACCTACGTTGCGGCCACAAGGCCTTCGTCAGGGACAGACAAACAAGAGACAGGAGGGAAAGAAAATGAGAATTAAGTAGAGAACATGAAACTATAAAAATAAGAGAAAAAAACTCCCTTAATATTAAGTCCAGTCACATGTGAAGCAAGATGGCTGCCACTAAACCGGAAAGAGGAAGTTGATAGTACATTAAAAATAAGAAATAATGAAAACAAGGACTGGAAAAGAGTGAGAAAAAAGAAAAAAGTAATCAATAAATAATAATTAAAATAAAAAAATAAATAAAATATAAATAAAAAATAATAAATAAATTTAAAACAAATAAATAAATAAATAAATAAAAATAAAAAATAAATAAAGAAATAAATAAAATAAAAAATAATAAAGGAAAAAAATAATTTAAAAAAAAATTTTTTTTTAATAAAATAAAATAAATAAACAAATTAAAAAAAAAAGTAATAATAATAAGTAAATAAATAGATAAATAAAATTATTAAATTTAAAAAATGGTAATTAAAAAAATAAAAAAATAAAAAGGGTGATCGCATCAAAGTAGAAAGTCATAATACAACTGGGACTCGATAGAGAAAGGCGTCTCAGACAAAAGAAAGTTGGGTATTCAAACTGTTTGGTTTGAGGCAACCCATAAGATGGATGAGGCGTTGTTCCTGGCGAAACCGACTGTTGGCGTCCGAGGAACAGTATCTGATGGCTGTCACCTGGATGTCAGTGGCACCGTGGTGGTCAGGGCCATTGAAGTGGAGGCCACAGGTGTGGAATTAAACTGAGAGATGTCATAGAGGTGTCTGCAGAATCGGTCGCCCAGTCTTGTGCCCGTTTGGCCGATGTACGTAATGATGCAACGTTTGCATATAATAGCATAAATGACGTTGCGTGACTCACATGTGAAGCCATTGGTGATGGTGAACTTGGCGTTAGGGAACGAGACTGAACGTGTTTCGATTACATACTGACATGTCTTACATCGTGTACGGTTACATGGTTTGGTTCCAAAGTAGCCATCGTTGACGGTTTTCAAACGGCTGTGGACTAGGAGGTCCCTCAAATTTTTGTCCCGTCTATATGCCAGCAAGGGTGGCTCACTAAATGCTTCCCGCGCCACTGGGTCAGTTTGGAGGAGAGGTAGGTGGCGAAACAGGATCCTTTTGACAGCAGTGCTGTGAGGGTGATAGGTCATTATTAACTTGACTCTATCAGAGGCGGTTTTTTGGCGGGGTTTGAGGGCCTCTAGACATGAGATAGGGAGAACACGTTCTAAGGCAGAGGTAAGAACATCTTCTGGATACTGTCTGTTACGGAAGAAGTCCAACATTTCTTGTGCTCGGCATAGAAAGTTGTCATCATCTTGGCATAACCAACGGAAGCGGAGAAGTTGTGAGAAAGGCAAGGAGTCCCGACAAGCCGGAGGATGAGAGGAAGTATAAAGGAGGTAACTGTGTGCATCGGTGGGTTTTTAGTACACCGAAGTGGTGAAAGGGGGGGGGGGGGGGGTGATAGTGACAACAATGTCAAGGAAATTAACAGAGACAGTGGAAATGTGAGAGGTGAATTGGATCGCAGGGTGGAAGTTGTTAATGAAATTAATAAACCTAGATAAGTCAACCTCTGGCATATCGGTGAGACCTATGCCATCATCGATGTATCTATAATACATCAATGGAAAAGGTCTAGGATACTGCTGCCACACCTGATACTCCAGGTAGCCCATAAAGAGGCAGGCATAACTGGGACCCATCTTGGTGCCCATGGCAACTCCACTTATTTGGTCAAAGAACTGTCCATTAAACTAAATGGGGCTTGTTTAACTTTTGTAGGAGGCTTTTGCTTGCAATAGTTTGGAGGGGGAAGTAGTAGTCAATGACTGAGAGGACATATCCAGTATAGAGTTGGCGTACTGAGTGCTAGTTTGCTCCCGTGTGATGATGTCACCATGATACAACGTTAAAATATCTCCAAAATTAACGATGAAATGTAGGGTTAAAAATAATGCGTAAGATACTAGGAGACATGCTCGCCCATGCCAGCCTTTCCCCACCGCCATTTAAAACTAAAGAGTTAGAAGTGCAGACGAAACGTTTACCCTTTGTAGACGGGAGAGAACGGAGGACACAAAAAAGGAAAAATATGACTGAGCACGTGTTTGAAGTTCGAACGGCAAAAAGACGAAATGGGGGGTGAAAGGAAAAAAATTCACGTCACTAGTTGACAGAAGTAAGGAAATGGACAAGAAACGGACCTTGGCTCTTGTTCGAGACAGTCATTTCTTGGACGTTTTTCGATACTTGGTCTTTATTTGAATGCCGCGGCAAAACACATGAGAAAAGGTTCTCGAACAAATTTCAAAATTTAAACTTGAGAAAAAATATGTTTTTTCTTAATAATAGAGTTATGAAAATAAAACCTAGCTAGTTTGATAGCCCAGCTTGAGCAGTGAAATAATATGCTTTCATTTATACAGACGGATAGATGATAAGGAAGATATTGACAAAAGACTGTATTATTCATATCAGACGAGCGACTGCACTGTTAACCCATGTCACCAAAAGCTTCCAAAATCTTGGCCTTGAGCGTGCCAACGGAAAAATCAAGCTGTAATTAAAGAGAGGGAATGTGGTGGAGCATTGTAGCTAAAAATAACTTAGACAGCAGATTCGTGTAGGAAATGCATGTAAAACCAAGTGTGTTTTATGAAAAAACAAGTAGAGACAGACGGACTAACAGACCGTAATACATACTTGACTGAGATTTGACTGAAGTGACTTTTGGTTGAAGATTTGAAAAGCACGAGGGGAAGTCGGCGATTGGTCAACGCATTTTATAATAGCGGGATAGAGAGGTGAAAGTTTGCCATTTAACATAAGTCTGTTCAGAGACGCAGTTTGAATCCAGAATGGTGTTGATTCCATAAGAATATAACTATATAGTGGGACGCCATCATACGGCCAGCAGCTCAGCTGAGTTTTGCTAGTAAATTTAACTGTGTTCTCAATTCTGAAGTCTGGTAAGAATGAACAATATTTATTCTGTATATTTTAATAATTCGTGTGATTGATACTGCCATATCATAAAAATGATTACGACAAGTAAGTGTTCGCTCTAGATCCCCAGCCCTAGTTCAGGGTCTAGAGACATACATATAAAGAAAATATATAGGAACGCCTAAATGAAACTAGGGAAAAGGAGCTAGTGTTGAGATCAGTGGAACATATCACCTATCTTATTTAATAGCAGGAAGCTATTGAACATATCTCAGATGTAATGTAGTCTTGGGGAACTAATGCTATGTGAAACCAACTTGGTAAGATGTGCCGTGTGGTCAGAGAGATCTGACCCAGTCTGTGTGGTGTTGTTGTGGTGTTGTTGTGTGCAGAAGTGGTTCAGGAGATAGAGTTCTGACACATAACCCAATACTTTTGTTTCAGAACTTTGAGCTTCTATTTGGCACCAAAGCGGTGTCAAATGCTGTATTAATATATACCAGTGTGGACCAGAGCAGTCTATCATTGTGTCAGAGCAGCCGTATATTGCCCCCAGCACGGAGAGGTGGGGCCACAAGACTTTTGTACAAGATCGACGCAGGCAAGATAAGTCATATCTGGCCTGCTGGACTTTCACCAACGAAATTTTCAACTAATTTATCTCTAATTCACCAGCCAATAAAGCCATAACATTTGGGAAATTAAACTATGTATTTATCCCTTAATTCAATGGACAATGTTTGGCAGTCATAGACTGGGAGTGATGACACCATCCCAACAGCATATCTAGAAATAAGTTCTCCTGGGACTTTCTTAATATAATTACTATTAACCAGTCATTTGAAATAATTAAGTACACATTTTCCATTTTATTATGTCATATGATTTTGCATTCCATTTATGACTCCATAATATTTCTTATGTTCTGACCAACAAACATTTGGTTCAGAACAAAATAAATTTATCAAAAGATTTAACTTTAAAAAAACTAAAACAGCCTGAGTTAGTTCAGTGTGTTATAAATTTTATTAATATTATTAGACTTCTTAAATATATGTGTGTGTGTGTGTGTGTAATCTACCACAACACATTGCATATCAGTACCCTAGACGTTTAACGTAGCCACATTCATTAGTAAAAAAGATATGTGTGAGGTCGTAAGTGGTAGTAAGAAGGGCCTTCTGTAATTCACATCTACATTTATCTCAGGAGCCTTCACAGCTGACCTCATACATCACACTAGGTGACATCAACCATACAATACCATCAAAATCCACTACATATATTGGGGGCTCGTCCGGGATAATTAGCTTATCAGTAATATTAGGATCTCCTGGTGGGAGAATTAAATCAGGGGAACAAATTGTAAAAATTAAAAGTGTCCCTTAAAATTGAAAGTGAAAATAAAAGTTGGTGAATCTTCACAGCCAGTGGTAATTAATTAGTTAACTGGCTAATTAGAATTACCTTAGACAATAATTAATTAGAATTACTTTAGTATTGATTGGTTAGATTTTTACCTTGATCATTGTTATTTTGTGTGATAGCTGAGCTAGCAAAGTTCAGATCAGCTGCTGTGCTAACGTCGAAGGATATGGGAATGGATGGTCAGGTTTTAATTCAGTATGTAACTGCTGAATGTGACAAGTATATTGAAAGGAAAGATAGGAGGTTAGCTGAAGAGAAGAGGTTACAAATTGAAGCTGATAGAGAACTTAAGAGGCTGCAGATTGAGGCAGAAGAAAAACGACAGCAAAGGGAGTCAGAAGAAAAAAGATTGACTGCCGAAAGGGAAGCAGAAGATAAAAGATTGACTGCCGAAAGGGAGGCAGAAGATAGAAGGTTGCAAAGGGAGCACGAATTACGACTAAGGGAGCTGGAATTACAAGGCCATGCTCCTGAAAATGGTGCCAGCCCTTTTGCCTCAGATGCTGCAGCTAGTCAGGGTGCCTCAACATCAGCTATGGGGTTTCATTTAGACCATTTTGTTGAAAAAGACGATGACATCGAGGGGTACCTCGGACGTTTTGAATTATTAGCTACTACATATGGGTTAGAGAGAGAGAGAGAGAGAGAGAGAGAGAGAGAGAGAGAGGTGGAGTTTAAAGTTATCACAGGGACTGAGAGGTACTTCTTATGAAGTCTTCGCAAAAATGAACAGAGAAGACCAAGACAATTATGACATGTTAAAGCAGGCTTTGTTATTGAGGTACGAAAAAAATGGTGAATTTTATCGTAAGAAATTTAGAAATGCCAAACTGTTGTCTGGGGAGACATACCACCAATTCTCTGCCAGACTGGAAACCTATTTGGAGAAATGGACTGCTCTGGGGAAGACCCAAGATCTTAAAGAGATGATCATGATAGAGCAATTGAGAGAGTCCATGGCTCCAGACATGAGAAAATTTCTCATGGAACAAAGTGCAGAGAAGTTGGGGGAGGTTTTAAATGTCGCTGAGAGGTATCAGGCAGCCCAGGCAGAGGTAAGTGGCAATAAAAAGAAGCACATAGAAACTTTTAAAGCTCGACAGCCATTTAATAAATTTGAAAATAGAGAACGGGGTAATAAGGGCAGGACAAACTTTGAACGGCCAAGAAATGACTATCGAGACAGAAGCTCACAGTTCAATGACCAAAAATACAATGAAAGAAAACCGTTTAACCAAGGAAAAAGATGGTGCAAATGGTGCAAGAAAGATAACCATAACACCGAATTTTGTAGAAGGAAACCTACAAACATTGCTGCAATGAAGTCGGGGACTCAAAGATTAAAGGTTAATCCTAATGGACACCAGGAACCTTATCACCCCCCAGTTTGTGAGGATGTTATTTGTAATGGGGTCACCATAAGGTGCCTTTATGATACAGGTTTGGATTATGATTCAGTTGTGAAGTCTAGCCTAGTGGACCCAAGTCAGTATACCACAGAAACAGTGGAAATACAAGGGGCGACTAAGGACATACCACTCATGACACTTCCCATCGCAAGGATAACGGTGAGAACTCGCTATGTGGAAGGAGAAATCAGAGCAGCAGTGATAGATGAACCAATCTACCCTCTGATATTGGGGTGTAGATACGTCTTCTTGGGGAATCCCGAGAGACCTGTGATCATGGCGACAGTGCAGACCAGGTCACAGAAAAAGGAGGAAGAAGGTGAACCTATAAATGCTCATCCAGAGGAGATGAGGAAGGCGCAGGCTGAGGATAGGACACTCAAGCCATGTTTTAAAAAATTGCCCAAATGCCACACACCTCCAAGCAAGGGGGAATATTTTATGAAGAACAAACTATTATACAGGAAGGCCGGAACTGGAACAAATGGTCACAACCAGCTGGTTCTTCCCACTTCATATAGGGATAAAGTGATGGAACTCGGGCATGCGATTTCCTTCAGTGGTCACATGGGGATCAGCGCCACAGGACAGCGTATAGCTTGTCATTACTTCTGGCCAGGGATAACGGAGGAAATAAAAAGATATGTCAAATCCTGTCCAGAATGTCAAAGGGTAGCTCCAAAGCACTGGACTGCTCCTGCAACTCTAGGGGAAATGCCCATAGTGGGAACACCTTTTGAGAGGGTTGCAGTGGATATTGTGGGACCTCTCACTCGAACCAAGAGGAGGAACAGTTACATCCTAACTCTGGTGGACACTTGTTTTATGTGGGGAGAGGCGGTAGCTCTGCCATCAATTGATTCAAAACATGTAGCAGAGGCACTACTTACAATATTCACAAGATTAGGATTTCCGCATCAAATCTTGACTGATAATGGCTCTCAGTTCAAGGGGAAACTAACGGAAGAAGTTTTTAAGCTATTTCAAGCCAGACACTTTCATTGTAGTCCGTACCATCCGCAAGGGAACGGCCAGGTAGAGAGGTTTAATGGGACTCTCATTTCTATATTGAGGAAGCTGGCACACGAAAAACCGGATCTGTGGGATCAATTCCTGCCCGCCTCGTTGTTTGCGTATCGGGAGGTACCACATAGTTCAACCGGGATGGCTCCCGCAACTCTGCTATTTGGGAGGCCAATAAAAGGTCCATTAGAAGCGTTATTAAGGACCTGGACAGATGAGAAGGCAGAAGAGACTGTTACCTCATCTTGTCAATACGTGAACGAACTGACCACTCGTCTGAAAGCTGGATGGAAACTGGCAAATGATAATTTGAGACAAGCCAGGAAGAAACATGCAGCATATTTTAATAGGAAGGCCAAGGACAGAGAACCAGCTGTGGGAGAGAAGGTGCTTCTTCTACTACCCGGCAGCCAGAATAAATTACAAATTGGATGGCAAGGTCTATATACGGTTCTAGAGAAGGTGTCTAGAACAAACAATAAAATTGACAAAAAGGGGAAGGAGAAAGTTTATCATGTAAATCTGTTAAAGAAATATCTGGACAGACCACTCCAGGAAAGCACCCCCTTACTGACCTTGGCTATCGCAACTCAAATGCAAAAGGAACCACTCACCTCGCATGAATACCGATTACATCCTTGTGAAACAGCGGCACAAGTAAAAGTCAGTAAGCACCTGACTAAAAATCAGAGGGAGAGAGTTCAACAGGTTCTGGAGGAACATACAGATGTATTAACAGATAAACCAGGACATACAAATTTGCTACAGTATGATATGACACTGGTAGACTCAAACCCAATCTGTATGAGAGCCTATTCTATTCCGTTCGCGAAGGAGAAGGCATTGAAGGAAGAAATAGATTATTTGTTGAAGGAGGGGATTATTTCACACAGTGAATCATCTTTTAGCTCCAGTGTCGTTTTGTTGAGAAAACCGTCTGGGGAACACAGACTGTGCATAGATTACAGGAAACTGAATGCTGTCACAGAAGGACAAGTGGATCCATTACCAGACACAAAACAGTTATTTGCCAGATTAAACAAGGCAAAATACTTTTCAAAGGTGGATCTTAGTAAAGGCTATTACCAGATTCCAGTGAAGCCTGAAGTGAGGCCTTATTTAGCGTTTAGCACATCGGAAGGACATTACGAATTCAACATGCTACCATTCGGATTGAAAAATGCTCCGAGTGTATTTTCAAGGATGATGCGCAAATTGTTGGATCCCCTGAATAACCCATGTATCACGAATTTCATGGATGATATTCTCGTCGCCACAGAAACATTTGAAGAACACATTGACGCTCTAAAAATGTTATTTAATAGGCTTAGGGAGGCGAACTTAACTGCTAGGCCAACAAAATGTTGTATTGGATGCAAAGAGTTGGAATTCTTGGGACACACTGTATATCAGGGTAACATGAAACCTGATCCCAAGAACTTGGAAAAACTGCAGAGAGCACTTAGACCACAAACAAAAAAGGACGTGCGATCATTCGTGTCCTTGTGCGGATTTTATCAAAAATACATCAAAAATTTTAACTCCATTTGTGCTCCTCTGACTGATCTGACTCGCAAGGGACTTTCAGATAAAATTATTTGGACTGCGCAATGTGAATTAGCTTTCCAGGAATTAAAGGAAAAACTCACTAGCAAGCCTATTCTCAAATTGCCTGATTTGACACAGGACTTTGTGGTGAGAACAGATGCAAGTAATGTAGGCCTCGGGGCGGCCTTGTTGCAGAGGTCATCTTCACCCGATGGGGAACTGAACCCAGTCGCTTATGCAAGCCGTAAATTGAATAAAGCGGAACAAGGATATTCTACAAGCGAAAAGGAATGTTTAGCGTTAATCTGGGCAATAAAGAAGTTCCAAATCTATCTGTATGGTAGGACTTTTGTGGTCCAGACGGATCATCATCCCCTGGTATTCTTATCTCAGGCTAAGCATGAAAACGCAAGATTGTTGAGGTGGTCTTTATTACTGCAACCTTATCAGTTTATTATCGAATACATCCCAGGGTCATTGAATGTCGGTGCATATTTCCTCAGTCGGCACCCCTGTGATCAAGATTAGAATAGTGGTAGGCGTGAGTAGAAATTTTATCTTTGTGTATCACTGGTTTTGGAACTTGCCGTTGTGCATGTTCTCAGGTGGGGACATGTGTGATGATGTCACCATGATACAACGTTAAAATATCTCCAAAATTAACGATGAAATGTAGGGTTAAAAATAATGCGTAAGATACTAGGAGACATGCTCGCCCATGCCAGCCTTTCCCCACCGCCATTTAAAACTAACGAGTTAGAAGTGCAGACGAAACGTTTACCCTTTGTAGACGGGAGAGAACGGAGGACACAAAAAAGGAAAAATATGACTGAACACGTGTTTAAAGTTCGAACGGCAAAAAGACGAAATGGGGCGGTGAAAGGAAAAAAATTCACGTCACTAGTTGACAGAAGTAAGGAAATGGACAAGAAACGGACCTTGGCTCTTGTTCGAGACAGTCATTTCTTGGACTTTTTTCGATACTTGGTCTTTATTTGAATGCCGCGGCAAAACACATGAGAGAAGGTTCTCGAACAAATTTCAAAATTTAAACTTGAGAAAAAATATGTTTTTTCTTAATAATAGAGTTATGAAAATAAAACCTAGCTAGTTTGATAGCCCAGCTTGAGCAGTGAAATAATATGCTTTCATTTATACAGACGGATAGATAATAAGGAAGATATTGACAAAAGGCTGTATTGTTCATATCAGACGAGCGACTGCACTGTTAACCCATGTAACCAAAAGCTTCCAAAATCTTGGCCTTGAGCGTGCCAACGGAAAAATCAAGCTGTAATTAAAGAGAGGGAATGTGGTGGAGCATTGTAGCTAAAAATAACTTAGACAGCAGATTCGTGTAGGAAATGCATGTAAAACCAAGTGTGTTTTTATGAAAAAACAAGTAGAGACAGACTGACTAACAGACCGTAATACATACTTGACTGAGATTTGACTGAAGTGACTTTTGGTTGAAGATTTGAAAAGCAAGGGGGGAAGTCGGCGATTGGTCAACGCATTTTATAATAGCGGGATAGAGAGGTGAAAGTTTGCCATTTAACATAAGTCTGTTCAGAGACGCAGTTTGAATCCAGAATGGTGTTGATTCCATAAGAATATAACTATATAGTGGGACGCCATCATACGGCCAGCAGCTCAGCTGAGTTTTGCTAGTAAATTTAACTGTGTTCTCAATTCTGAAGTCTGGTAAGAATGAACAATATTTATTCTGTATATTTTAATAATTCGAGTGATTGATACTGCCATATCATAAAAATGATTACGACAAGTAAGTGTTCGCTCTAGATCCCCAGCCCTAGTTCAGGGTCTAGAGACATACATATAAAGAAAATATATAGGAACGCCTAAATGAAACTAGGGAAAAGGAGCTAGTGTTGAGATCAGTGGAACATATCACCTATCTTATTTAATAGCAGGAAGCTATTGAACATATCTCAGATGTAATGTAGTCTTGGGGAACTAATGCTATGTGAAACCAACTTGGTAAGATGTGCCGTGTGGTCAGAGAGATCTGACCCAGTCTGTGTGGTGTTGTTGTGGTGTTGTTGTGTGCAGAAGTGGTTCAGGAGATAGAGTTCTGACACATAACCCAATACTTTTGTTTCAGAACTGTGAGTTTCTATTTGGCACCAAAGCGGTGTCAAATGCTGTATTAATATATACCAGTGTGGACCAGAGCAGTCTATCATTGTGTCAGAGCAGCCGTATATTGCCCCCAGCACGGAGAGGTGGGGCCACAAGACTTTTGTACAAGATCGACGCAGGCAAGATAAGTCATATCTGGCCTGCTGGACTTTCACCAACGAAATTTTCAACTAATTTATCTCTAATTCACCAGCCAATAAAGCCATAACATTTGGGAAATTAAACTATGTATTTATCCCTTAATTCAATGGACAATGTTTGGCAGTCATAGACTGGGAGTGATGACACCATCCCAACAGCATATCTAGAAATAAGTTCTCCTGGGACTTTCTTAATATAATTACTATTAACCAGTCATTTGAAATAATTAAGTACACATTTTCCATTTTATTATGTCATATGATTTTGCATTCCATTTATGACTCCATAATATTTCTTATGTTCTGACCAACAAACATTTGGTTCAGAACAAAATAAATTTATCAAAAGATTTAACTTTAAAAAAACTAAAACAGCCTGAGTTAGTTCAGTGTGTTATAAATTTTATTAATATTATTAGACTTCTTAAATATCTGTGTGTGTGTGTGTGTGTGTGTGTACGCGCGTGCGTGCGTGCGTGCGTGCGTGTGTGTGTGTGTGTGTGTGTGTGTGTGTGTGTAATCTACCACAACACATTGCATATCAGTACCCTAGACGTTTAACGTAGCCACATTCATTAGTAAAAAAGATATGTGTGAGGTCGTAAGTGGTAGTAAGAAGGGCCTTCTGTAATTCACATCTACATTTATCTCAGAGTCTACGGTCAAACTTGACTCCAAGATATCTCGGGAATTCTTCGTATGCTGAATTCTCTCCGTTCATCCAGACATCAATGTATTTTTCATTTACTCTCTTGTTTAGACTAAACAGGCTGTACACAGTTTTCTCTACAATAATTCCAAGGTTCCATAACTGACTCTACAGTATGCAGAGATGGTTGTTGTAGCAAAATTGTTTACAAATTCTGTTGTACAATCAAATACGGTAATCGACAGTGTCATTAGCATATCACGCGTCACGGCAAAGCAAGCGAGAGGGTCGTAATGCATAACAAACATGGCCTCTACAGCAGTAGTGAAATTTGCTTTATTTATACCTTCTAAATGATTGTATAACCACTAGGATGGACGAATAACAGAAATACTTGCATGTTTAGATTCTGGAAGTTTGCCTCTACGTTCACATAAATGTAATTTGGCGGGAAGTGTTTTGGATCGGAAGATTTCATAAGTTGAAGGTATGAAACTATCAGTTGATATGATCAGTACACACTTTCGAGCGATATAGGAAAATGTTAAATGGACGGACGAATAAGAAAGTTAGAGGGAATGTTAGCAGTGGACTGCCCGGTTCTAACGAGACTAAAATGGACAGAATTGGATGGACAGAAGACTAGAAGGACGAAGGAAGAGGTGGAACAGTTTGTACAGAACTCAAAATTTCATGCATCTTGCTCCCAAATTTAGCAGATCTACAAAGCCTGTGACGTCATGCTCTCCACAAGGAACGCTTTGGCCAATTAAAAGGGGGAGCGCAAATTGAACAAGGGACACTGAAAAATGTTTTGAAACAGACTGGACGCAGAGATGCCAATACGCTTTTGCCATCTACGGTTGTATACGGCCTGCCAAGCCATTAATGTCCAGTGTGATTTCGGAAGTCTGAGGGTAAGCTGGATTATGAAGACTTAATGTATATATTTCATTTATTACATATTATTACCTGATGAATATTATTTATGTGTTAATGCTAGGAATTGCATCAGTTTATTTAAATTTGTGCATGATTAGAAGAATCGAGAATATTCAGGAAAACTATAAGGCCTGTGATTAATATTTGGAAGGAGCAAGCTGTAAAGTATTTGAAGATGTACAGGAGTGGATAAAACAAGATGGTTGTTAGTACATATAACTAATGGAAATTGTTAAGCTCGTACTGTATTACAGAAATGATGTCGTTGCTTGCTATCACTTTATAACATCGACATCTGATGACTGACTGGTCTGACATCTGGGCTAGTCACCTACAAATCTAGCCAGATACTAGCCAAGACCGATATGTTGTTTCAGGTTCATTTGACAATTCGACCATACTGTCAACTATCAGAAGCCTGTGTTGTTCATAAGTATCAATCCCACATAAGTGGCGGAACCCAAAGTGTGAACTACAGCTGGTTCTTGGTACCCCTACAGTTGGGTCTGCCAAGACTGATAATTCCAGTGACAGTACGGTGCCAGCAATATCAAGAATCAAAGATAAGTGTTCTATAAAGGACCTGACAGAATCCATATATGAACCAACAGCTATTATATTATTACATGAGCAAGTCAACTGATGACAATAGTGTATTAAAGTCAAAGGATTCAAAGAACAGGACCACTAGGTTAGTAAATCAAGTATTCATTAACTTTACTAGCCACGAGAATAGTATTCCAGATCCTGAAGTATAAAGAACAGTACTATTAATTAATTTACCAAGTGACTTGTGTTTAACATTTTTTTTCCAAGACGAAAAAACATTCCTACCATTACTGTAGATAAGAGATGATATTAATTCTGTAAATTTTTGTGTGAATATTTTATTACTTCTTTCCAAACAGCAGAAAAATAAATCACTATAAATATTAAATGATTCATTAATTGTACCTGAGGACTTGTTTACTTTTTACCTTTGTGTTTGAAGTTTTTGTTCATTTTATTTATCTTCTAGCATCAAATTTATCATAGGATAGTTGTGGGGAGGAGGCGCCTTAAATCCTGGTACTGCTTCTTACCATCTGGGCCAGTGATTTTCACAGTCTGACTATACCTATGATGTCTATACACCAGTGCTTATTTCTAAGACTGGGGTATTACTTTTAAGACCAGAACTCTTGACTGGCATTCTATCCTTGTATCATCTGATACACCTGGATATCATCTTATCTATTACTTATATAATCAATAACCTCTCGTCACAGTTGTCAGGTTCTTGTTCATATTTTTGGTGGTTTGGAGATGTTTTGCTTTTGTCCAGATGACTAGATCATCAACAAAGAGTGCTTTTTGACAGGTGATGACATCTGGGAGGTCATTTATATATATAAGAAATAGTGTACAACTTAATGCTGATCCCTGGGGCAGTCCTTCCTCCAGGGTCCTTTGTTTCGATCACAGGCTTGTCTAAGGTCAATAAATGTTGCTAACACATTTTTTGTTGTCTTGGTAGACATCATCTATCTCTTGGGTGACTCTTATCAACTGATCCATTGTCTGTTTGTTTCTTCTAAAACCTGATTGATTGGTTTTTAAGATCTTAGTGCTTTCTAGCCACCAGTATAGCCTTTCATTCATCATCCTTTCAGCGATCTTGCTTAAACCCATTGAAAAGAAAGAAGCAAATAAATATTAAATAATGCAAATAGTATTTTGGTTTTTAAATATTTTTTTTTAATTCACTGCATTATAAATAACTTTTTTGGTGATAGCAGGAGAGGAAAGAAGACATCTGATTAAGCTGAGAGAACAAGTCATGGAGCAGGTCGACCACTTTAAATACATTGGAGCTGTCATAGACCGGAAGGGAGGCATCAAAGAAGAGTTGGCTACTCGAAGAACCTTGTCAAGCCATAAATCGAGGATTCCTCAGCAAAAGAGAAGTTGGTAAGAAGACGAAGATGGCTGTATACCGCTCCACCTATTTCCCAATCGTGACGTATAGATGCGAGTCATGGGCAATGACTACAACCCACAAATGCCAGATCCAAACCTCAGAAATGAGGTATCTAAGGAAGGTGGTTGTAGTAACAAGAAGAGACATGGTCCGCAACCAGACGCTAAGTCAAGGCCTAAAAACCCAACCTTTGCACATCAAAATAGAACAGTCTCAACTAAGATGGTTTGGCCATGTCTGCAGAATGGGAGAAGTTCAGCTACCATGGCAAGCGTGGGAAACTAAGAGCCAGGGATCCAGACCTCCAGGATGACCCAAAGTCCGCTGGGAGGACACCATTAGACAATCTTTGAAGGAACGAGGACTAGAATGGAACCAAGCCAGGAGGAAGAACAGTATGGCGCTCTCTCTTCCAAACCTCTACACCTCACGGTAGAAGAGGAACGACTAAGTAAGTAAGTATAAATAACTTTTCAAGAAAATGAAACAATAAAACTGTGTTTCTGCTGTTGTAGACGTGTAGTGGTAGTTTATCGGTCTCCATCCTCATGATATGGCCAAACCACTTAATCCTCCGTATCCCCATATTCCCGATGCAGAATGCAGCTCCAATAATTCCTCTGAAGTCATCACATCTCACCCGGTCTCTCCTGGTAACACCAATGGCCCTTGTCAAAATATCTCATCTCACAGGATGTGATTTTACTCTCTTTGCCTTGGGTAAGGGAAGCTGTTTTGCAGTGATAGCAAAGAGTTGGTAAGAACATATTAGTTATCGGCTGTCGCTAAGTGTCCGTACTGATGTTCAGATGTTTGATTAGTGGTAACACTTAATAAGTCAATGCACTGGTTTTTTTTACATCTTGTTTCAATTTCTCTGTCACGTTTTCTATTTTTAGCAAGAAAATATTTCTTAGATATTTGAACTCTGGAACCTGGTTATACCTGATATTGTTGACATATATGTTAAGTGGACCCGGCGATCTGCTAATTATCATAGTTTCTGTCTTTGATGTGTCGATCTTCAAGTTGTATTTTCTACACGTTGAGTTAAGTGCGTTTGCATGTTTTTAGAATCCGGCACTAGACAATTAAAGGCATCCATCACAATATATTCATCCACTTTCGCAATCCCACATCGCCATGCTTTCCCGTGCCTTCCCCTGTCCACCTCTGACCTCCGCTTTTCTTCTCTACCAATCAAAATAATATATAATAATAACCCCTTCAGTCATAACTGACTATGGGAATGCGCACCTGAGGTTACAGCCCTCAGCTGCTTATTTTCCCGTTGCTCCTTTCTACCAATCAAAACCTACCTTGCATTCTCCCCTGACGTGCTGAACACGCCGTTTCGTGTCGTCAAGTTTCACAACACTCTATTGGCCAACTCTTATGACGCGAC
This sequence comes from Oreohelix idahoensis, assembly GCA_024509875.1. Taxonomy (NCBI): domain Eukaryota; kingdom Metazoa; phylum Mollusca; class Gastropoda; order Stylommatophora; family Oreohelicidae; genus Oreohelix; species Oreohelix idahoensis. Next base: position 33,644 of record JAMPIV010004197.1, read on the forward strand.
TGACATTCCGTACCTGATCCCTGTGGAGCACATACAGTCCACAGCTGTTGACCATGTTGTGACAATCTTCATTCTCTTTTGTGCTCCTCGTATAGCATGGGATACTATGGCAGCGGTGGTTCTTGAAGCAATTTGTTTTACGTGATGAAGTTACCATCCTCATTCACGACCTCGTATTAGTCGCTTCAACGACATGTCTGAATGTGCAGTGGTTTTATTATGTCTTTGTCTCTTCAAAGATCCTTGGGAACTTTACGACATGCTCTTTAGATTATTGCTAACAACGTATTTGTAACAAGACATGTGATTATACAGGGTAATTGTAAAGTCACTTGTTATGTTTAATTTGTTAGTTCTTCCTGTTATCCAATTACTTTATATGAAACAAACGTCACAATACAGCAACGCACCTGTTATTTTATGACATAAAATGATGTGTCACATTAACACTACAGCGCAAGGGGAGATCACGTGACATCGTTGCGGGCAATCATTTTCGCTCTCTCTCTCTTGTAACGTTCATTCGTCATTTTAGAATATTTTGTTGTTGTTGTTTTTTTGTTGTTGATGGGAATAAGAAATACAACGTATTTCTCAAATTTCAAATGGTAGTTATTACTCCTTGATTCGACATGCATATTATGTATATCCAGTAGGTACTAGTGCTGATAATAACATTTTAAAAAGAAGAAATTGACTTGTCAATCACTTTGTAGAAATAGTATATTGTATTCATAACCCTCCATTCCCAAAGGAGCATAGGCCTTCAACAAACACATGCCAAGTCCTCCTGTCACGTGCCATCATCTCAAGTTCTTTCCACGTTCTCCTCGTGATTTTCACCTCTGTTTCCAGCTCTCTTCTCCATGTGCTTCTTGGTCTACCTCTGCCTCTCTTGCCCTAGGGGGTCCAGAACAAGTGTTTAGATGTATACGACGAGTTTCTTTTGATGTGTAAACCGATCGTAACGACGATATTGTATCGCACAAAGTGCTGCCTAATGTAAAATTGAGACACATCTTTGAAACTTCATTTGTGGTTGCCTTTTGTTTTTTTTTATATTAGGGTTGGAGGAGAAAAGGGGGGGCACGGCGCAAGCTTGTGTTCAATATTAAGTTTAATTCAGTTGAGAGATATTTAGCACTTTCATGCAACACATATAGGCCTTTTTATTATGGCAGTCACATTAATGAATGTTAGGTTCCTCCCTTGGAGTGCTTGGCCGGTTACATATACAAGTTTTGATTCCATACGCATTGGAGAAAAAGAAAGGAAGTTGGGGCGGGGACAAAAGTCAGTTCCCACATATACAACAAGCACGTAAAGACACTGACTTTTAACTAACTTTCTGTATTCGCTACACAACCGGACATTGACTTTGGGAACTCTCATGGCCGGATTAAGCTAGTACGGGGCCTGTAGCATATGTTAAGAAAGGGGCCCTATATAAAAAATAAAAAAAACAATACAAATATATTTGAACACATACATTTTTAATTTGCATAGTAATTATCATTATCAAAAGTAACAACACAGTCAACATTATTGTTTAAATATTAATGGTTCTACATTTAGCATGAGCAAATTTTGTTGATGATATAGGATGTATCAATTTCACGCAGAAGTTTATGTTCAATGCTCATTAGTGTGAGATTGTTCCATCTCTTTTGAACCATGGTGCTCCTTAGTTCATTTTTAATAAGTTTCAGTTTTGAAAATGATCGTTCTCCACTGCAGATGGTTACCATTAGTGACAAATAGATGCGCAAGGCGATTTCTACATTTGGAAAACAAGACTCCAAAGAATTGTCAATTATCAAACGGCAAAACTGTTACTCTGCAAGGTCTAGAGTAGTGCCAAAATGAGAAGCAAGATCAGTTTTCAACAGTTCTGTAAACTGCACAAGTTCTTCACACAGACTTTCTTCCAGATCTTCCGGATATGATTTAATAAGATTCGATGATCTCGTTACCACCTCTTCAGGTGTAAACGACTGTAACTGACAAAGGAATCAAAATACATCATTCAACTTTTGATAAGCTTTCTGGCGTTTTGACAAGGCAGAGAGCAAGCTATCAATAAGGAAAAGAAATGTTCGGCTTTTAAACTGCTGAGAAGGCGTTTGAGATTCATCAAGTGGATCAAGTGTGCTGGAACCACTGAAATCCTCATACTCTCGATTTCGTTTGTGTTTTCTTCGAGTTTGTTCTTGATAATGTTCACACTCAGTCAGATCCTTGGCCTTTTGCTCTATGTCTGCAAAAGTAGACCGCATAGCTTGAATATACCCCCGCAGGGATTCATAGAGTGCACAAGCTGTATTCAAATCTTGGTTAGAAGATTGCAAAGAATCACTGGTCATCTGAAAACGCTGTAATACCTGATCCCACAGTATGATCATTATTCCTGTTTCTAACTTCATCATGGTTGAAAGTAGACCACGAGCCTGTTGATGACACTCTGCCTTCTGATCATTGTTATCTGAAATATCATTCAAGACTTGTTTTATTGCAGTAAAGCTGTGTAAAAGTGCTTTTGTTGCATCTGCCCGAGCGGACCACCTGGTATCTGACAGTCTTTTCACAAAGGGCAAATGGGAATTATTATGAGTACCGCCAGCTTATAATGCAGTAGAAAGAAGACCCCACCGGTAGGTGAAAGCAGAAAAAAAGGTGTACAGGCTTTCAACAAATCCAAAGAAAATGACTGCTTCTTGACAACCTTTAGCAGCACATTTTCCAACCAAATTTAGTGAATGTGCAAAACACGGAATGTAATGCGCAAACTTAATCATTTCTTTAATTCGTGCTTGTAATCCTATAAACTTGCCACTCATGTTGCTGGCGTTGTCATAACTTTGACCACGGTAGTCTTTAATATCAATGTCATTTGCCTTTAAAAAATTAAGTAGACTTTTAGTAAGCTGTTCAGCACTATGACCTTCCATATCCAAAAATGTCACAAATCTTTCAACTGGCCCAGATGGCAAAACATAGCGCAGAGTCAAAGTCAGCTGGTCCATATTAGATATATCTGGAGTAGAATCCAATGAAACGGAATAATACTTGTATTTCTTCACTTCACAGGGAATGTTATCCAGTATGCTGGATCCAATCAGATTGATGAATTCCTCACACCTTGTTTTAGATAGATATGATGTAGGTCCAAATCCTTTCTTTGCATGAGTACTTATATGCTCTCTTGGCCAGTAATTCTAACAACCCTAAATAATTCCCGTTATAAGGGGACCCAACAATTTCATCACTGCCACGAAATGAAAGGCCTCGTTCTGCTAAAAACTTCACAACTTCAATTATTCGCTCTAGAAATTGGTGCAAATACTTTTCTTGAATGTCCATTTGTTTCACAAGTTGGGAATCGACACGTTCACCTTTGTTTTTACGCATCAACAGTGAAATTAAAGCCCGTCTATGTGAGGAGCTTTCTTCATGTCGACGCAATAGATTGCTTGCATTTTTCCAGTCATTAAACCCTTCCACAATAAACTTTGATGAACATTCTGAACTCATAAACTTGCATGGGAAACAGAATAGGCGCCCTTTACTTTCTGAATCGCACAACCATTTTCTTGCATGGTGCTTGTTTGTAAGTTTATGAATATGTGTAAAATAAGACTTCTGACAGTATCAAGTTTTCTTTTCAGTGTCATACAATTGCACGGATGAAGAGAAGGCACTATCAACATGTTGACATTGTTCACTTCCCTTGGATATCCAATATTCACGCTCACAGTCATCTATATTTTTCGGCCAGTCACCAATATCATTAGAGTACTTCTTCGTTTCACTTATTCTTTCACATTCAGACTCAGTGTACACTGTGTTTTGCTGTATGTTTTATGCTGCCCAGCCTGCACTAGTACTAGTTGTTCCTTTACTTCCAGCTTCAGCGGTTAGAGTACCACCACCATGAACATCAAAATATTCTGTCAGCTTAAGTGTTTTTGATATCACAAGTTGATCTCTACTTTCTTTTTCTTCCTTCGCTTTACGTTTTTCACTTCCAGAAGCATAATTACGTCCAATATCTCTGTATCAACTGTTCATTTTTTGAGTTTTCTAACCTTACAAATCAAGAAATTTTAATCAAGATCGAAAGAGAGTGCGACCACGCCGTATACCTCAATTAAAACAGGAATATTCCGTTTCCTAAATTCTAGTTTTTATTGTTAATGCAAATTCATTTCACAAAGAACGAAACAAAATTAAAGGGTCAGTCGCCTAGAGCCAAAAAAGTGGCTTCCGTCCAAAAATGACCAAATTTTCAACGCCACTTCAATGTCTTCCGTCCGCAAACAGTTAAGATAAAAATAAAAAATTAATATGAAACAAACATAAAGGTATGTTTTCAGGCACTCGTAAGAAATAAGTAAGTAGAACACTAGACAACAGAAAAACAACAGACATCAGTGGCTTACCCAGGATTTGAACACTGGACCTTCCGTGCGACAACCCCGCCTAGCTATGCAAGCGAATCACACTATACTCCCTGCTATCTACGCATCACCAAAAAAATGATGCTTTGATGACAGGTCAATAGTGCGAACCGAAAGACATAACACAGGAAGTCCACCATGGGCAGTACGGCCTATTAATGACGCAATCACTTCTGTTGTTTCCCTGTCAGACAGCATAGGCCAGTCCACACAAGACAAAGGTTGACTCTATTGACCTGTCATCGAAGCATCATTTTTTGGTGATGCGTGGATGGCAGGGAGGATAGTGTGATTCGCTTGCATATCTAGGCGGGGTTGTCGCACTGAAGATCCAGTGTTCAAATTCTGGGTAAGCCACTCATGTCTATTGTTTTTCTGTTGTCTAGTGTTCTACTTCTTTATTTCTTACGAGTGCCTGAAAACATACCTTTGTGTTAGTTTCATATTAATTTACCGTTTACAGGCCTCGGGTTTCCCTTCCTTATATGTTATAAATGTTTATACAAGATAAAAATAATGACGAGTCACACTAAGTCACCCTCTTATGCTCTTTCTCTTACAATTTCGTGACACCAAATGAAAAGGCGCTAAAAATGGCATGAATCACAAGATCATTGGTTTAACGCTCGTATTAGAAGATGACCAAAAAAATATGTACATATTTATTGATGCGGGGCCCCTAAAAGTGCGGGGCCCGTAGCATATGCTACTTTTGCTACTTCGTTAATCCGGCTCTGGGAACTCTTATCAATGTTCCACTACCATCGCATTGTCATTTCCCTCATACTTAAACGTTAAGATACATTTACGCCTTTTGTCTAGGGGACGTAATTTTTATTACAAGGGGAGTAATACTTGCGGAAAAGTTAGTCATAACTTTAAAAAAATTAAACAGTTACGTTATATAATTTTGTTTCCGACACTTTTGTACCAAAAAAAATAACATCAACATATTTCAAAGTTTGAAGAAAATCTTTCTACTGTTTGTTGCTGTTATATAAATATACAGTTATGTTTTGTATGCGATAAATAAATGCACTCTAGGCGCAATACAAGTTAATAAATATGTATAACACGAGTTTCTTTTGATGAATACTGTCGTAACCGTTGACGATAATGTATTTTTGACCGGCACTGAGTGCTGCCTAATGTGCAAATAACGCTGTGAATCCAAACGCCCTAATATCTGGCGTTTGGCTAGGATCATGTTTCTAGACACAGGGACCGGTACAGTGATATTCATGTGTCATTAGGTCCCTTGTGTGTGAACACAGAGGATCACTACAGTGACACAGTTTGTCATTGGGTCTTTTTGTGTTGGGACATGTGGTCATTGATAATAGGCTGGGATTGGGGTAAAGCCAATAGCGACACAAAAAAAGACATATATAAAGAAAACAGAGGCAGAAATTTTTCCTAAAAAAGTAGAGGCATGATTTAAAGAAACCACTTGTCAGATATAAAGAAACAGTGGCAGATACCAAAAATTCTAAGGCAAACATATAAAAAAAAGAGGCAGATATAAAGAAACAGAGGCAGACTTTTACACAAATAGAGACTGACTCATTTAAATAGAGACAGACATTAAAATAATATAGAGGCAACCCCTGAAATAAATATATGACCCAAAAATAGAGGCAGACTAAAAAAAAAAAACTGGTAGACACAAAAATAGATGGCAGACAAAAAATAACATAGGTAGACTGACCCAAAAAGAAAGGCAGATATAAAAAAGAGGCATATATACAGAAACAGAGGCAGACACACAAAAATAGAGACAGACGCAAAAAAACGTTTGGAAATAGCAAACTCTAAATATCGACTCGTACGTCTAAGGTTAGAACACTATAAATGGTGAAGTGCAAACCTGAAATATATGTACAAAAAGGTGAAGAAAACTTGATACGAGTTGTAACAGCTGGGGCATAAGGCTGTAAGGCAGAGAAGAAGATAAATGAATGTGGAATTCTAAACTTCATGGTTTATATTTTTGATGAGGTCATCATTCAAATACCGTCTCTCACATGATATATCCCAAGTGTTTTATGATCTCCAGCCTTTACCTTCTGTGATCAATCAGCTCTGGTGATCTGAAAACTGTTACACGTTTATGGCGCCTGATACAGGGTGTCCCCATCCCCCAAATCTTCTCCTATTCATCAAATACTACAGACCACAACTGCAAATAAATGTCAATTAAATGAAGAATAAACGTAGATGTAGAGCAGAAAATGAAAATATTAAAATTCATGTACAATGTCAGTTTATCCTTGAACTAAAAAGGAAACCAGTCTTTTTTATCAAAAAAATAATCAACGGTTATTGTCAAACTCGCCACATTTGGCGACATATGTACATAACGTTTGAGCTTTGTCAATGTTTTGTTTTATTATAATAATATAATGATAATAATAGACCTTCAGTCATAACAGACCATGGGAATGCGCCCCTTAGGTGACAGCCCTCGATGCTTTTTACCCTCGTGTCCCGAAATTGGACCGTTCAATTTTTCTTCCATTTTCCTCTCCCCCCCTCCCCCCCCCACCCCCGCCCCCTTTCTATTATTTCTCATTTTCGCCAAACAGAACTCCGTACTAGAGTCATCGTTTCCATTCACCACACTTCACTTCGTATGTCCATACAAGCGTATCGCCCATTCCCGAGAGTGATATTCTGAAGCAGGAATAATACCCACGACGAGTATGTGGCATCTGTGTTAAGTTGCCAAGACTATTCTACTGAGCAAGATGTCTAAGATCTCTCAATTATTGAGCTTGTGGTAACAGTACAAGGCGACCCGACTAATTGCAGTATGACCCGGAGAGACCATTTGCTAAACTACTAGACTGTGGTTTGAAGCTTGAGATCGAGACCTGAAGAGTCTTGCTTTGACCAGGACCGGTTACTTCCTGATTGATCTGGGAACTTACCCCTCACCACAGAGACGGATCTACGGAAAAGCAGCATCGGCATTTCAGCATTTTGACAAGTCTCAGTTGTAACAGACCAAAACCAACCGAACATTATTTTGCTAAATTCATCAAGCCTAAAGACTTTTCTGTGAAGACAATTAATTACTTTTCTTAATCACAAGTCATATTTATTACAAGTTCTAAAGTAATTGAACATTAAATTTGTATGCAGGTATTTTGATAAATTCATAGGTGAATTAATTATTACAGAGCGAAAGGCACATGTGTGTATCAAGAATTTAATATATAGTTATATCTACATGTGAAAAGCCATTAAGAATAACAATAATAATAAGATTAATTTCGCTAAATTAAATCAGCTGGGGACTTGAACAAACTAAATCATACAATATATATCTTCACAAAAGGCGGCGGGTCAGATAACAAAATAACGTGCTCAGACGCATTCAGCATTGTTATTGACTTCTGAAATATCTTGTGTAAACTGCCCCTATTTAGAAGCATTATTGTCCTTCTATCTACAACTCTGCGAAGAGTAATCTTGTGCGAAGATAGACACCTTTGAAGACCCACATTAGATACTCTAGGTTTGGGGCCACTGTTGGAGCACTGCTGCATAGCAAGAGGTGACAACCCGTTACACCTCGTGTTCCTTTCGACTTTTGCTCACTTCTCTGCTTGTCATGTGTTTCTTTTCGCCTAATCTGAGGTGGCACCGTAGAGAGCATCGCCAGATGGTGCGATGGGCATCTTCATCCTCCCAGCTTTCTGGATTTATGTCCAGTACCCTCTTGTCTCTTGCACACATCTTTGAACTTCAACTTCGGTTGCCCAACTGTTGTTTTGTCATCTGGCAGTTATCCGTTAAAGATATCTTTCGGAACGCGACCTTCTTCCATGCGCTGTCTAAGAAGAGTATACATGCTTTGAAGCCCCGCACGTGACGACGCCTCGACATTTGTATTTTTTTCTTCCATGAAATACAGAGGATGTGACAAAGAGACCGTAGATGTAAAGTAGTGAGCCTTCTTTCTTGCTCAGCATACTGTCCTTGTCTCGCTGCCATATAGAACTATATATATATATAGGTTTGTAGGTAATTGTGAGTCAGACTGTCCCAGTATTTTTCAGCTTCCTTCTTCAATTGTTCAACATCTCTGAGTCCATTCTTTTTAAAATGATTCTTGAGTAGTGCCCAAACGTTTTCAATTGGATTTAGGTCGGGACTGTTGCTGGGCCACTTCAGCACTATCACATTCTTCTCTTGCAGCCATGCTTTGGTGGTATGAGCTGTATGCTTTGGGTCATTGTCATGTTGAAATGTTCACCCATCGGAATACATGACCTGCATAAATGGCAGAAGGTGTCCCTCTAGTATGTCGATGTACCTTTCTTTCGTGATAATTCCTGTGAAAACACACAGTGGGTGGCACCTCTTGCTGACACCCCTCCCCAAAGATGGAATTTCTGGGTATGTTTCGGTCGCTGGTACACAGGCGTTACAGAGTCTTTCGTCCAAATATTTATTTGAGCAGGATAAGACCAAACAGAACATTCATCTGAAAAAATCACATTGTCCCATGACAATTTTTTGTTTTCGTGGCATCAGTTCAAGTGCATCTGTTTGTGAGTCTCTGTGAGCAATGGCGACGAAATTACCAGCTTTTTTGTGTAATTCATCCTGTGTAGCTCCCGGTTGACAGTAGCATTAGATACCTCTGAGCTTCCCAACTCGATCATGCGCTGCCGTATGTTTTCTACACTCTTCATTGGCCCAGCCCGAACGATTTGGTCGAGACGCCGATGGTCCTTTGTGTCAAAAATTCTTGGCCTCCCACTACCTTCTTTTCGCTCGAATCCATTACCTGCTTTTAATTTACTCACAACTCTGTAGACATTCCGCTCTGGAATGTTCAAGGTTTTAGAAATGTTGGAACATGTTTGATTTCCTTCATTCTAAAGCTGTAAAATTAACATACACTTTGTCTTTGTATCCATTTTCTGCCACTAGCATTATAAATTGTCGTCTGCTCTATTATCAAGGGACTGTACTCTACGCTAATTTTTTTTTTACTTTTGGTAGTGTTTGCTCACTTAAGTGGAGTGCAAATTTGGGGCAGAACATGCATATTTAATTAAATTTCAGCATATTTAGTTGAGTAATATGACTGCCATTTTTTTTGCAAAGTACTGTATATATCTATATATATATATATATATATATATATATATATATATATATATATATATATATATATATATATCTTCTTCTTCTTCCATCCTTAACCACCGACCGTCAAAGCAGTCAGTGGCCATCACGCCTAGTGGCGTCTTGTAGGGCAACAACAAATTGATTCCACTTTGCACGGTCGGTGGCCATCCTTCGTACAGTGCCCCAACTCTGGTTCATTCTTTGCATCTCAGCCTCCACAGTCCTCCGCCAAGTTGTTTTTGGTCGGCCTCTCTTTCGCTTTCCTTCAGGGGTCCAAAGCATAGCTATTCTTGTGATGGCATCGGGGTCTCTTCTGAGGACATGACCAGCCCAGCTCCAGCGTCTGCCAGCTATGATGGTATGCATGTCCTCTTGCTTGCTACGAGTAAGCAGATCTTGGTTGGTGATGGTATTCGGCCAAAAGATTCGGTGAATTTTTCTCAGGCATGTTGTGTGAAAAAAAAACAATTTTGACATTTCCTTCTCTGTGACTCTCCAGCATTCCGCACCATAGAGAAGCACAGAAAGCACGCAACTCTGGTATAATCTTAATTTTGTGCTTGTGCTGTATTGGGAGGACTTCTAGATGTTATTTAGGCTAAAGAAGGCTGTTCTTGCCTTATTCATTCTGATGTTGATATATATATATATATATATATATATATTGTCATTGTTCGCTGACTGACACAGCAATCAGTGACCATCACGCCTAGTGAGGTCTTGTAGGAAATATATATATATATATAAAGATCATCATCATCTCAACCAGTAACCCGTCATGGGTCGTAGGGGTCCAATGGTGGAAGCATCAGCAGACAGGGTCCTCCACTGCTCTCTATCCTTAGCAATGCGAACAAGTGTGGAAAAACCGAGCCCTGCCCATTCTTTGATGTTATCAGCCCAGGATTTTCTTTGCCTTCCTCTTCTCCGTTTATCTTCGACTGTTCCCTGGAGGATCATTTTCGAAAGGGAGTCATGACGAGTTGGCCAAACCAGGCACGCTTTCGACGTTCCACTACTGACAAAAGTGGTTCTTGGTTGCCTGCATAAGGGTTTACTTTCTCTCTAACAATAGCCATTTGTTTGGTGCTCTTTATAGCAAATGCGCAAAATTCTTCTATAACATTTGTGGCAGATAAAGGCAACGAATAATGAGAATCAAACATAGGAAAGTCTAGAAAAAGTAGAAAAAAGGGATGCGCAAAAACAAATTGCATGAGACGGAGAATCCGAAAAGAGGTTAACAAATCCTGTTAGGCACGCTTTTCAGCAGCTCAGTCAGAATCGTAAGTGAAGCAGGCAGGTCGCATATGCCCCAGTATACGAGGAAAGCCATGTTGAGTCGACTGTGACTTGCTCAAGATTCTATGTAAATTCGCAGATCTGCGGTGGCAGATGTGTGCAGTACAAGTTGTCAATATATATTGTGTTATCCTGACAAGGAAGTGAAGATTGGAAGAACGTGTTATGCTCTCATTCGTTAATACGGTACGTAGAGTGCAGTAGTTAACATAGTGCAGTGGTCCTGTTATTCGGGCCAGTATAGGAATCAGCTAAGGTTCAGGGAAGGCATCATTCCCCGGAGTCGTCCGGTAACTACAACCTAGTAACCTGAACATGAACAGTAATAACTAAGTAGTCAAAGAAGTTATAAAAAATACGCAACAGTAACATCTAAAGAGAGACAGATAAAGCAATATAAAACAAAGTCTACTGTCATTGGCAAGTGAGCTGTATGAAAGTATGTCGACAGGACCAAATTGTTGGAGGTCCAACTATATTACTGTTGTACAGGGTAAATAAATACAGTGTTTCTGTTCAAGCGGTGTTCGTCAAGTTGTATATACAAGTACAACTTCGTAGTGTATGACCACTCAGTAGTCTTGTTGTACACTTATAAATACAAATTGGTGCCGTGACCGACCTCAGAGAGCATTGATAGCTACGCAGAGAGGCATCGATAGTACAGAACAACAAACAGCGAAGCAAGAAACAAAACAACGTCAAAAACAAACAGCGAAGCAAGAAACAAAACAACTTCGAGTGGAATTGTGGACAACTCAGAGTGTTGACACCGAGAATCACCCGACCGAATCACAAGCTTGTGAACGCAAGGCAAGGAACGAAACATTTTTTTCTCTCCAACCACCTGTTCGGAAAGGTCATCGTAGTGTACGTCGTCATCAGTATTCTTGTTGTACACATATAGATACTAATTGGTGCCGAGACCGACCTCAGAGAGCATCGACTTCATTAAACTACAAAGATCAAGACAAAGTATAACACACAAACTGGTCCATGACAGACTTAAATAACCACAGACGACAAAAGAACACAGGCAGAAGGCATAATTGCAGTTACACAACATGCGAAAAAGCAGAGCGGAAACAGTGAAAGTGTAAACAGAAGAAGTGAACAGGTTAGGAACCAGTTAACCAGAAACGCCGGCTCAGAAATCAAGCCAAGATTTTTTCTTCACACTTTCCTGCACGAGAATAAGTCACCATAACAAGGCAAGGTTGACATTCGCTGTCTGGTAACGCCAACTCGGAAACAAAATCGAAAATTGTCCTTCAAACCTTCCAGCGCGGGAACGAGTCATCACAACAAACGCAAGGTCGACATACATCGTCCAATAAAGTAGTTTTACGATAGTTCATACAGTGCACTAGAGTAACCGATTCACGGAAAAACGCTCGTGTGTAACAAATAATACTGTGTGTAGTCCAGATTGTGCGATAGATACGCAAAACTAAAAATATAACAGTAGCATTAAAAAGTCGGTCGCGCTCGCAACATCGGGACAAACGAGTACTTGAAGGCAGACGTCTTAACTGATTCCGTACGTAATTATTTTCAGCTCTGGACGGAATTATTTTTAAGCCCCAAAAATTTACACATACATAATTTACGTTTACTGACAATGTGTGTCTAATCATGAGTTAAGTATAACATATTATATATCAAATTAAATTACATTGGATGAACAATATAAATCCATATGCCTTTCTAGCTAATTTTATGTTATGTTTATGTTATAACAGATAACATGTACACGGAAAAAAGATAACTTGAAATTTTGAACAACAATTTTCGACTTACGTAAGGCTTGTAACATAAATTGTTATCACAATACAGTTTCACTGCTCTCTTTGTGCAGGTAATCCATTTAGAAACACAGAAAAAGTAAGAAAGTTATGGTTGATCACACAGTTTGTTCACTGTTCACATATTAGTAACATATCCTGTGTGTTTTTTGGCCATTATGGCGATACGACAAAACACGATTAAAGATGAAGATAAATGTGAAAAAATCCGTTCAAACGCAAATAAAAGACGTTGAAGCTTGTTGAAATTTGCCCAGTTTTGTATTTACTTCCGTTCGAGATAAATTCCGGGCAGTATAAAATATCAGAATAGAAAGAAACAATGAAATAAATCAGCGTCTTTTAAAAGATCTTACGTCTACAGCGTTCGGCCTTTGCGTCTATTATTAGATCTTGCGTACGGAATCAGTTAATTAATTAGATTAATTAGACATTATAGGAATAGTATTGTTATTAATATTATTATTGTTGTTATTATTACTATTCTTATTACTTTTCTTATTATTATTAGTATAGTAATGTCAGTAATATTGAATTGTAACAGTGTATGCATACAATTGTGTTCTTTTTTAACCATAACATTGTCTTTTATGAAACCCAAGACTAATATAAAAATTTCCTTTGATTTTCAGGTACAAGTTAGTTTAAGTTAGCGTAAGAAATAAGTGACTATTTTTAGATGTACGATGGCACAGAGCGAACATACACATTACGACAAGCAAGACAGTCAGACATTAGACCTGGTAAAGGCGATTAGTGTCACACTAGCCAAGGTTGTCAACAGCGCCAGGTATGCGAACATAAAAGGTAATATTGACTTATTTGCAGGTGATCCTCACAAATATCAGTATAAACAAAGACACCATTGGACTCCATTCACTAGAAAGTGGAGTAGAGACAACCGCAACAAAACGTGTCACGTAGCCACTGTAGACAGACACTGGAACAGTCTCGATAAAAGACACTGTCGCATTGCAGTGAGAAATTTTATCAATGGAATAAAACAAGGAAAGATATGGGAAATAAATAATGTTTCGAGTGACCAACAAAGATGTATGATAACAACAGAAGATGGACTACGTGCACATATAAAGCCAGTAAAACAATGGAGAAAAACCTTTAACAGACATCAACAGGTCAGTGATGTAAAAACAAATAGGACACAATTGACCCCTATGAATAACAATCAACCTAGGACAATAACACAAGAACCAGAAGCGAATAAAACAAAGATGATTAGTACCGGAACACAAACGGAGATAGATACTGCAGCGTCACACTTGGGGCCAGTGCAAAATGATAAAGGCGTCATGAGAGGAAAAGAAGACGGAGAGATAGCCACACTGTATAGATATATTGATAGATAATTTCAATAGTTCATGAAGGACAATAGAAGCAGAAGTAAAGATCAAAAAGAATGCCGATCTCAGAGTCGAGGCAAGGAGAGAAATAGGAGAAGTAACAAAGATCAAGAAGGCAATAGTGGTACAACGGAAATAGAAGAAGTAACGGCACTTTGCGCAGATTTGGAAAAACAATTTGAAGACTTGGAGAAGAGGAAGACGGGACAGGAGGAGTATATACAGTACACGAAAAGTACCAGCTTGACATGCAATCAGAATCCGATTCGTCAAGTGGGGAAGATAGAGTTATGGACTCCGACGAATATGCCCAAGGTTTCAGTTCGGATGAGCTCGATTATACAGCGGACGACGAAGGCAATAGAAGTTATTGGCCGAGAAATGAGAACAGTGATCTTGGATGCATAAATCAGATAAAGACGAATAAAATGATCAAAATGGCTGAACCAAGCGTAAATGAGTTGAAGAAAGCAATAAAAGGCACCCTACGAGGAGCTGACCTCAACACCTTGTCAACAAAGAAGGTGTGGCAATTGCTGGAAGTAAAGTTTGATACAGACTTATCTAAACGGGAAAAAGAAGTTCACAAACTTGTTATTGAAATGTTGGATGAAAAGGCGGATGTGGAGGACACAGAGAAGAAAGATTACAAAGAAGAGGATAGATCGACAAGGAGGAAAAGTCGACAGACGGTTAATGAAGCAGAACATAGCAGTAGATGGAGATGGTCTTCAGAATCGGTGTCGACTGACTCAGACAGTGTAGTGTCTGAGGAGAGTGACGGTAGTCACAGACACAAAAGGAGTTACAGTAGACGAGAGAATAGTAGAAGAATCAAGGAGGAAGGGATACAATATAGAAGTAGGAGTAGAGAACGTGAGTACCCAGTATACAACTTGGATGAAATACTTACAAACAGGTCAGAAACGTGGAGACGTTACGCGGAGATAATGAGTCAGACTAGATGGAGGGAATTGTCAGAAGCCGATGGAAGGAGAGGAATAAAAATGGCGGCGTTAGCTAAGTCGTGAGGAGACTTTTAGTGGAGTCATTCTCCACCGAACACAATAGAGAACTATAGGGAAATGGATAAGTGATGAGAGCCATGGAGAAATGACGGGAGTATTGAGAAGCCACAGGAAGGATGGCACAGACATATAGAAATGATAGTTCTAGAAGGAACGAATGTAGAAGTGAGAAGCCATGGAGAAAATGGCAAAGAGAGAAAAATGGAAGTGAAGAGAGAGACTTTGCGGCAGTTGCCGGAGTCTTGTGAAGATGTTGGGGAGAAATCATTTTTTCTTTTCTCCGAAATACATGAAGAGAAGAAAAAAAGAGGAACTTAAGAGATTCGAGGTAATCGAGAGGTCATTGCGAGAATAGTAATGACTTATAGTAAGTGTTAAATTCTTGTATCACCCATTGTTGTACAGTCATACTTTAGTGGATGTAGCGTGAGGCTTTTATTGTATATAGAATCAGTATAGTACTGACAATACAGAAATATAATTTCTGCAGGAAAATGGTGAAGTCTCAGTGTATGAGAGAACTATTGGTATCACAACTTAATTACGGCTGTGAATGATCTGATCTCGAAAAATTAGTAGAGTGGAGACAGTCTGAAAATGCCAACCCGCTGGGTAACTAATTGTGATATTAAAACAAGGAAACAGATTTCACTTAACAATTATAAACTTGACAAGTCGTTCAAATACAATTTCCTTATTTATTAAGTATAACTCTCTACTCTTGTGCTGAAGGGTGGATGTTGGAAGATGGAATGCAATGGATTTGTAAGTTTACAGATGATATATATTTTTATATATTACAACAAGTCCTTCTTCCAATTATAGGAAAAAATATATCAGCTTTGCTGTTAATCAATTAAAGAACAATTATATCAGCTGTGCTGATAATCAATCATAGGGCATTTATAACAGCTGTGCTGTTAATCTTGTCTCTGGCTACGCTAAATCACTTGTTCTTTATGAACAGTTAATTGCTCACACTTGCCGACGGAAATGATACTAATGTGTACTCATCTCTTAAAACAGTTCCGTCCTTCTTAATTGATGCACACAACACTTCTTCGTATGATCGTTCCTTAAGCTCACTGTCGTGAAACATTCTAAATCCACATATCTAAATTAAAAAGTAAATGTAAAGCCTAACGAACTAATTCAATAAAAGGAAAGAAGAATGGTAAAAGAACAGTGCGGTAACAATAGCGTACGCCTGTGTTATAGAACGTCATACTAGCTAAAAAGAAAACCCGTTTTTATGCTCCATCTGCATAATTGTAACGCTTTCACGTTTACTAGTAAAGCCTACTGCATCAACTACACGCGTTTCAAAAAAATAAAACGTGTACTGTATTTCTTAGGAAACCTTGAGATACGCACACTGCTTAATGACCTAGATTTAATATTTCATTAATGTCATTATATACACTGCGTAAACGAAAAGACAGACGGGCTTAGAAGAGCGAGAGAGAGAGAGAGGTACGGAGGAACGCATGCAATACTACCACAGTCTCGCGATATAAAATTAATGCCACCCCACGCGAAAGGCACGCAGGCTTGCTTTTTTTCAAATAAACACGGACAAAAAACACTACCAATACGAGGTTAGGTTTTAAAAAACATGGTTAATGCTTATTAGGAAACATGACCCAATACTGTTTTACGTCTGAAATCCTGATTTTAGCCTGACAGTACAGAAGACACACCATCGTATAGAAGTGAACGGGTGGTAGAAGAAAATACATATTTTGAACGAAGCCACTTGGCTCCATTAAACTTATATATTTGGATGCCTTAGGACTTGCTGACAAAGAATATGTTAGGTGTTAAGCAAATAGTCTAATAATTAACAAATTATAGCCAAAATACTATAGTGGTGTTGTCTGACAACACAGGATCATATTTGCTCATAATGGCGTGTTTGGACACTGCGTTAGAGGAAATGAGGCCACCACGTTAAATCCGATTTGATTGGCTAGAATTATATGTAAGGCGAAACATGATTAGTCGACTGCAACAAAAAGAAAGATTCGTCACTAAACCAGACACTTCTTCTTCTTCTTCTTCTTCCGTCCTTAGCCACCGACCATCAAAGCAGTCAGTGGCCATTACGCCTAGTGGCGTCTTAGGGCAACAGCAGATAGGTTTTCTTTGCCATTGTTTCCCATCACGCCTATTGGCGTCTTTAGGGCAATGGCAAATCAATCCATCTGCTGTTGTTTCCGTAATCGAAGTGACTGGCAAACGGGTGATCAGCCTGTTGGTAAACCAGACACGTCTCCATTGATTGTCAGCTACCCAAGGACGATGCTGGTTGGCCCAAAGAAGTCGATTTTGGCGATGGCGGCGCGTAAGGACAGGTCCTCGGTGAGGTCGTTGTGCCCAAAGTCCAGCGTCATACAGTCTATTCCGGACAGTTTGATTAGACACATGACGTCCTGCAGGCAATGACTGGGCAGTTGAGGAAGCTGTTGTAAACCTGTCTCTGAGGTGACGAAGCCGAATAAAGCGATCCTCCGCTCCTTTTGTCACTCTGGATTGTCCACTGCGATGCCGGTCTTCAACTGAGCCTGTGGCTTGGAACCGGAGCCAAAGTCGACTGATGGTACTCTGATGCACGTTTAGATGCCTGGCAACCTGACTGACTTTCGCCTGCATGCAGTCGGCCAATAGCAATGTTCCTTAAATTTATCGATAGAGACGCCATAAATGTCTGCTGAAAATGAACTGAATTCTTTTTGTGTAGCGTTATCCTTTTATAGGGTTTCAGTTGCGTAGTCAGTGAATAGTGTTCACCCCAAATTTTGTTGCTTTCACGTGCGCGCAACATGAGCTGTGGTCAAAAAGTGCGTCATAAACGATTACAAAAACGAACGCAATTCAGGTCAACACGTGCATTTGACACTGTAAAGAACATTTGAGGCTGGTTTTTATATACCCTAGCACCAAATTTTACTTACAAACTCATAAAAACGCGCCCTCGGATAGCTATGCGTTTCTTTTTTTTTTTGAACAGGTAACTAACAATCATTAATGTGACTGCCATAATAAAAAATCCTACATGTGTTGCACGAAAGTGCTAAATTTCTCTCAACTGGATTAAACTTAATATTGAACTCAAGCTTGCGCCGTGATCCGCCCCACCCACCCCAATTTAAAAACAAAACAAAAAGCAACCACAGATGAAGTTTGAAAGATGTGTGAAAGAAAGACATGACTAGATACATCCAGGATTCTGGGAGGACGGAGATGCTCCCTACGATTATGCGAAAAGAGGCTCTTATTCGGACACTGAGTCCTTTTCAAGGAAAATCCTTGTCAGGGCTTCAGGCTAGCAGACGGGTAATGTTAGTCCGTTTCAAGACTTAGTATCTATCAACGCTGACCGAGCTAGCAGTCCTTTTCAGGGCTTTTTCATGCTAGCTGATAGATGCTAGTAGTCATTTTCAGGGCTTAGAATTTATCAACATAACGCTTCAGTTAACTGAGTTAACTCATTTTTGAATGGCAAATGCGATTTGATATAATCACATAGGTTGAAAGGCACGCGCCTCGCCACAAGAAGGAAAAAACCAAACCAAATAAACAAACAAAATGGAGATGCTGACTGCAGCAAGTTGCGATTCGCCCTACGATTATGCGAAAAAAGCCTCTTACAACACCCTGTGGAAATAGCCATTTTAGAGATGCCCCTTAAACGAAAGAACCATAAGAATAAAACCAAGAAGAAAAACCAGAAGGAAACATGGTAACATTTCAACAAGAGAGATATGGATAGAGAAATTGATGTTGGAGAAAAGGTGCTTCTTCTTTTACCCAGCAGTAATAACAAAGAAAGGAAAGGGGAAGGTCTATCATATTAACCTACTCAAGAAGTATTATGATAGAGCTGCATCTGAAAGTGCCCACCTTTTGAAATTGGTCATTGCCACCGAAATGAAGAGCGAACATCTCACCTCATACGAGTATCCTTTAAGACCCACTGAAACATTCGAGCAGGTGAAAGTAACTACTCATCTGACGAAAGAGCAGAGTGAGCAAGTTCTAAAACTACTAGAAACACATGTAGACGTTCTAACTGACAAACCGGGGAGCACTAATCAACTGGAATATGACATGAAAATTTTAGACCCAACACCGATCTGCATGAAAACGTATCCTATCCCTGTGACGGGTCGGTGGTGGTGGTGTGGTTGGTGTTGCGATTCCTTGGTTATGGTATTATTATTGAATAGTAAGTCACTCTTAGACGTATCAATGTCGGTTATAAAATGGTTAGCTCTGGGCATCAGAACATCCCTTCGACGTTCTGATTTGCATAGTATATAGTATTTGATTTCCCTTGTGGGAGAGTTATCGTGCTGACCAAGGGTAAACACCAACAGCTGTAGAACCGAACCCGAAACGTAAATAAAAGGGTCAAGCCTTCTGTTTTGAGTCCACATGTATTGAGATTCATTCAAAAACGATAATCGACATTCACAAAAGGTTTCATGTACAATTCAGCATAACAATTGAATTCCAAATAATATCAGTAAGTATCCGTCCGTGTCAAAACAATATGTCAGATGAACATCGTGGCTATATACGTGCGCTGTTATAGTTAACAGCCAGAAATGAGCACATGAGTTCTTGACATCTACAATTTGAATCATAATACGATTCTCCTTCCATTATTAGTTTAATTTAATTAATCTCGTGCTTAGATTAATTTCCGAACTGACCCTGAAGTCTACATCGATTCATCTCTATAATATAGGCTATATACTCAGCCTTATTTCCTTGGAAGAAATACAAGACACGACCTTCTTGCTTGACGGATAGCGTAACAAAGGCCCTGTAACCAAGTCACCCAGCGTGACCTTCCCAACGCGGATGCGTCATAATCTCCGCATATATTTCGCGTTCACTATACCGTAAAATATCGACATTTTCTATAAATATTAATGACCCCTAAACGTTGCGCATGGGTAAACCCCAGCAGACGCCTTCATTTAAAATAACACCGTAACAGATTTCCTGTCAGACGGGGGCAAAAAAAATCTATTAAATAGATTTTTTTTAACAATATTAATCAAATTATTAAAAATTTAACAAAACCCGACGTATGAACTACGATGTTCTATCTAGAACAGTGTCGCAGTCATGTCAGTAATATCTTATAATAATATCAACGTCATATCATACATATACATTATATTAAACAAGGAAATGTCACTGTCACTAACTAATTAACTAATTAATTGTATGTATAGACTAACTAATAATGTGAGGTGTTATTATTCTAAGTAACTAAAATTAAAATAATTAATTATAGTATGTACGTATGGTACTAGCTAATTAATATCTAATTGAAGAAAATGAGAAATAGTATAAGAGAGTAAAAGACATAAAAATTGAGAAGTACGGACAATTGAAACCAAATATTAACGTATACATTAAATTAGCATGCGTGTGAAAATGAAGTGTAAGGATAGATACCTAATTAATTTAACGCAATCAAAAGAAAAGAACAGAAAAAATTCATACATTTTAACTATATATATGAAATGTCATAATGTATTATCCATTACCTTAATAATTACACTAATTAAAAGGTTTAAATGGTGTGATATTCTTTTGTTTCATCTTTTCTTAGTATATTTTATTTTTTTTTATTTCATCACACTTTGACTTTATTATCTATTATATACTAATTTAATAACTAGAAAATTTAACAATATCGGACTTGAAGATCCAATCGTTGTTACCTCCTATTGACTTGTATGAAAGATCATTAAGACACAAGGTTCATATTATCAAATTATGATTTGATTATCCATTCATCGTTAGTTCCTTTATTAAACTTTTGAAAGTAAATTGACTAAGTCATCAACGTATCTGTCCCTTCTTCATCAGAAATTGTTCCTTTTTAACAATTTTCAATCGAATTGAGTGATACTCAAAGTGGAATTGAAGTTCAAATTTTCAAACGATCCGTAAATCTTGATATTTTGATCACAATAGTTTATTTCGAAATGTCCTTATTTAGGTAGGAAGTCCAAATGAATTGTTGTATATTCTGACTTGATATCAATACCGTTCATTGCAAATGTAATGCTTGACTAGTCAGAAAATTTTCTTGAAATTGAAAATTCATTCAGAATCCGTAGGATGTCTGGACAATGTGTCGGCTATGACGTTTTCAGTTCCAGGTATCGACTGTATCTCGAATTCGTAGGGTTGCAACGTAATAGCAAATCGTGTAAGTTTAGCACTTTTATGGTTTGAGCGACGTAATGCTGCCACTGATTTCTGATCAGTCTGGATCAGGAATGGTGATCCCAATAAAAACTTTTCCAACTTGGTAATTGCCCAGATTACGGAGAGCAATTCTCGGTCCACAGTGGAATATTTTGTCTCCGGAGGTTTCAGTTTGCGTGAGATATACATTACGGGGTGAAGGACATCATCATGATATTGCAGTAGACATGCCCCGAGTCCGTAATTACTCGCATCTGTACGTAGAACAAACTTTTTAGAAGCATCTGGTAATCTTAAAACAGGTGGGCATGAAAATATTTTTAAGATAGTGCGAAAAGTTTTGTCACATTCGTCGGTCCAATTTATCCTGAAAGGCATGTTCTTCTTTAGTAACGAAGACAGGACAGCCGTGATGGATGATAGGTGAGGTACAAATCTGCTATAGTATTGGATTAAACCCAACAGACTCCTAACCTGTTTCTTCGTTTGAGGAACAGATAAATTTAATATTTTAGAAACCGTACTGGGAATTGTTTGGATACGTCCCGATCCAATAATGTGCCCCAGGAATGTTATCTCATTACACGCTATTTGAATTTTAGTTGGTTTAGCGGTTAAATGGTTATCCCGCAATATTTCCAAAACTGATTTAAGACCCAAAAAATGTTCCTCAAATGATGAATTAAACAAACATATGTCGTCAATATAGGTAATTATATCTGATCTACCTGCTAAAATTTTTCGCATCATGCGAATAAAGGTAGCTGGAGCATTCATTAGCCCAAAAGGCATCACGTTCCACTGGTAAAGACCTTGTGGAGTTGAGAATGCTGTGTAGTATTTGGCTCTTTCGGTTAGTGGAATCTGCCACTAACCTTTAGTTAATTCAATTTTAGTGAAAAGTGTAGCATTGGATAGACGAGGAAGTAAATCGTCAAGGATAGGATGTGGTTCGCTATCCGGTACTGTCTGCGCATTAAGTTTCCTATAGTCAACACATAAACGTATGTTGTTGTCCTTTTTCCGGACAATGACTAAAGGAGAAGAAAATGGAGATGTACTAGTCTCAATAATACCTAATGATATCATCTGTTCGAGTTCCTGAGATGTCTTACTCAGAAAATGTAGAGGTACAGAATAGGGATGAACACGAATTGGTGTATCATCGTTAAGAATAATATCGTGACTAATTACAGATGTGCAACCCGGTACATCAGTTAACACATCTGGGAAAGATTGTAGAAGATCAGCAACGCGTTGATGCTGTTGCGGTGTAACCGTAGAAGAAATGGTCACATCACGCCAAGATTCAGTAGACTGGACAGTAAGTACAGGTAAAGGCATCTGCACTTCAGGAAAAGAAGATTCTTCCTCCTGTATAACAGATAGATTAGAATAATGACAAGTAGATACAGTATTGTCATCTAATTCATGAAAAATTGACTGTAAGTGTATAGGACGTGTATGAAATTGCTTGAGCATATTAATATGGAATATCTTTCTCTGTCCCTTGATATCTAAGACGTAATCAACGTCTGAAATTTTATCAGTAACCTTATAAGGACCAGTCCATGAGATCAATAACTTATTGTTATTGTGAGGGAGTAATACATAAGCCTCATCGCCTGGGAATAATTGGCGTAATCGTCTAGACCGATTTTGTATAGATCGAGACTTAGCTTTTGCAGCCTCAGAAGAAGCTGTTGCCAATTGGCAAGACTCAATAATATTATTTCGAAGATTAATCACATACTCATAAGATGACTGAGTGTCCTGAGTCATCTCTGCATCAATTAATAAATCTTTTATCAGTCCCATAGGACCTCTCGGAGGGGCACCAAAAACTAACTCAAAGGGAGAGAAGCCAGTTTGTTCATGTGGCACCTCTCGGTAAGCAAATAGGACAGCTGGGAGTGCTCTGTCCCAGTCCTGAGGGTGTTTAACAGTAACCTTATGTAAAAGTTGCTTAAGCGTACGGTTAAGTCTTTCAACTGCACCGTTACTCATGGGATGATAAATACTACTCAAATTCCTATCAATGTTCCAGGTTTTCATTACCTCCTTCATGGTATCGGATATAAACTGCGACCCATGATCAGATAATAATTTTCTAGGAAACCCTATTCTAGAGAAAATTAGATGTAATGCATCAGCTACATCTGTGGTAGTGGTTGTCTTCAATGGAATGGCTTCTGGCCATCGTGTGCATAAATCAATGCACTTGAGAACAAATCTATGTCCTCTCACAGATGGTAGAAGTGGACCAATTATGTCTATGGCCATCTTGTCAAAAGGTCGTACTGAGATATCGCAAGCCTGAATAGGCGCCGTGTGAAAAGCTCCACGTGCTTTCACTTCCTGGCACGTAGTACAAGAACGTACATACTGCGAAATATCACGTGACACTCCTGGCCAAAAGAATGAAGATAATACTCGAGATCGTGTTCGAGTATATCCCATATGTCCTGCATACTGCGAGTCATGCGCGTGTTGAAGAATGTACCGTCTAAAAGCAGCCGGTACCATCACTTGTTGTTTTACCAGTGATTTATCACTAAAACATCTAATTAGTATATCATTTTTCATAATAAACCAATGTTTGTTCTTATTAACTGTAGGTAAATTATCAACCTTATTAACTAGGTTAAAAAATTTATTTAGAGATTTGTCATTTTTTTGTTTGTTAGCAAATGATTCCCTGTCAATAGGTGAATTGACCTCAATATCCTCCTGTTTTTCTGCATCCATCTTATTATCATTGACACTCTCCATGAGCATAGTCTGAGCTCTAGTTGTCACGGCGTTTCCAGTGCATAGATTGTGTCTCTCCCATTCAATAATACCTTCTGGTGAACAATCATTGCTGCCGTGTATGCGACCCACTATAAGGTCTGCTATTGGATTTTTCAGCATGCATACCTTCACGTTACCAGTGAAAAAAGGTGTGTTAACATGGATAATAGCTGTGGGGTAAAACTCAATAGTTCCCCCAAAAGTCATGCAACGGACATATTCCCCCATTGCACAGCTAGGATGTACTAGCGACTGTCGCACTCCAATGGTTGTGGATCCCGAGTCTCTCAATACAGAAACTACAGAACCGTTTACTATCCCTCTGTTAAAAATCAGAGAGCCTGTTCCATCATTGGCTGCTAGACCTACTTCTGGTGTAATGTGGCCGCAGTTTAGCACTGTCTCCTTTGCCTTCTGAAAAATAAGATTGCATTGTGGGCAACTATTTGCCACGTTATAATTTATAGCTAAGCATGTAGCAGAAGAATTCATTGTATTATCGTTAGGTGGAACCTGAACCTTAGGGGTGATATCATTTGTCACTGCTGCCCCGGTATTATGGTTATAATGTGAAGATCCACGAGAATGAGAACGATTACGAGAATAATTAGTTGAATTATCTCGTTGTCGTCTATTATAATTGTTATCTCGATGTCTCGAGTTATAATTATCGCTATTCTTTCAATTGTTACCATTATTATATTGATATGACCGATTATAACTTGAGTTACGAGGATTACTGTTGTATCTTGACTGAGGTGAATAATTTCTGGTTTGTTGTCTTCCTCTATTAAAGTTATTGTTGAAGTTATTCTGTCCCTTATGAAAATTAGTGTCATAGTTTCCTTTGAACTTACCTCTGGCCACACTGTGTGTTCTAGGTTTGTTATGATTATGATATGCCATATTGGAGGCTACAGGAAGTGGTTCTCTTATCAACGAGCCAGAAATATTAGCATTCGGATGTGCTGTGCAGTAATTTAAAGAAATTTTTTCTAACTCATCAATAGATTCTGGTTTTCTTTCTTGCAGATAAGCAAAGAATGGTGGGCTGACAGAAGATAATACTTTATCCCTCAATAATAAATCAACTAATTTGTCGTAAGATTTGTTGACACCTGCCAGTTCAACCCATCTGTTAAAAGTATTGCGTATGTTAGCAATAAAACCTGTGAAATCTTTATTGTTATCTGGCAACAAACTTTTAAAACGTAATCTACATGCCTCTTCGTTCAAGTGGAAACGACGTAATAACAACGTCTTAATGGCCTCATAGTCTGTGGCTAATGTAGGATCAATGTTTTGTGCTGCACTTGCAGGTTCGCCATCCAGAAATTCCTTAAGTTTAAGTGCCCAAGCAGTTTTGTCAAGGTTATTGACCTTACATATATCCTCAAAGCGCGCCAGCCACGATGAAAGGTCGTCCACGTGTAATTTGAATGGTGGTAATTTAAAGTAATAATTGCCCTTAATTCGGGTGGATGAAGATCCAGATTGAGCATTATCATTTTGGATTGCTGCAGCACTCTGCGAATTAAGTTTTGCTGTTTCCAATTTAAGCCGTTGCAATTCCATTTCTTGCTGTAGTATGATTTCCTGTCGTTTCAATTTATTCTCTTCTTCAATCCGTAGGATTTCATCTCTTGCCACCTTTCTTTCTTCCTCTTCCTTAGCAATAGCTTTCTTTTCCTCCTCTTCTGACTTATATTTTGCAAATTCAGCCAATGCATAAGCCTCGAGAAGTTCTCCTTTTTTTCCAAAATCCTTACCATTTTTAATAAAATAGTCTAAGTTAAGCATCTTGACGTTAATTTATTTAAGTATTCAATTACTTATGTATTGTAATCAACAATATAATCTATGTCGATAATTATAATTACTCAACGAATAAATAATTATTATAAGAAATTGTAATATTCATGTATTGTTATGTATAAGTTCCACAAATCTATAATATTTTGTAAAAATATTATATATACCCACTAATATCTATCATAAATAGTTATGATAGTTAGTTATATAAGCTGCTGAAATTATATCAAGCGCTTAATATTAATATTTAATAATTATGTGTATTATCCCTAAATAATTAGTCTTAATTGTCACTAAGTTCACAATATAGTACTGAGAAAGTGTACTAATTTATAATAAATATGTCTTAATATGTTATAAAGTTTTAATAATTAATCATTATATATTATGCCATAATCATGAGGCATAAAGTGCATTGCCCATTTCTAGGACCACTACTGCAAATATGTGCAAAGTCCCTAATTACTCATCAAAGATGATAAAAATTTAATCATATTCATCTACACTATTATTAATGAAGAAATTATAGCATTAATATCAAATTATAGAAGGATGAAATGAAGACAAACAATACAATGGGTTAACCAAGGGTTACGAAACAGTATTACCATACGACAAGACATTTTCACAATAAAAAATGCATTAATAACTAAGTGGTATAAAACGGAAGTAAGAGATTAAGAATGAACTGAATAGAAAATTAAGCTGTGTACGTAACAAATAGTGACGTCACAGGACTCATTTGACGTTAATACAATACATTTAATTAAAATTAAAGATAGCTAGATCAGAATAAACAAGATAGATTACGAACATAAGACTGTAAATGAATAAAAATAAGAACCAAATACACCAGAAAACACAAGTTATAACATGACTATACACCTAACATGCAAAGTGAATTAATGCAAGTCCGAACCAAACGATCACCGATAACGATAATTCGACGCTTTCTTCGCGAGGTGCTATTAATTCACAGCCTTAGGAACATTCAGAATGAATATCGGCATCCTCAGAGCCATTTTATTCATTATGAACCGCCGCCCAACCATACCCGCTACATGAAAAGGACAGGAACAATATTTAACATGGATACAACGAAAAAAGAACATGGCCTTATTGGACGAACAGGACGAAATATTTGAACCTTTAAAATCAGTGACTTATCTTGTACATTATATGCTACGCCGACAGACTCGAGAGCTTGTTTGTATCAATGAAAAAGTCAGCAATAGGTTTCATTTGATGTTTGAAGCTGCAGATAAATTTGTTTGACTGACATTGTCAGCTGCTGGCTTTTCCAACCGTTCATACTGTCGTTAAGGGCATGACGTCACCGGTGTTTATGCAAATAATGTCCATTTCGGCTCGAATGGAAAAATGTCTTATTTTTTTGTGGTTCGTTCTTTTGAAAATTTTCAAAACCACTAATGGCCACCAGTTGTGACGGGTCGGTGGTGGTGGTGTGGTTGGTGTTGCGATTCCTTGGTTATGGTATTATTATTGAATAGTAAGTCACTCTTAGACGTATCAATGTCGGTTATAAAATGGTTAGCTCTGGGCATCAGAACATCCCTTCGACGTTCTGATTTGCATAGTATATAGTATTTGATTTCCCTTGTGGGAGAGTTATCGTGCTGACCAAGGGTAAACACCAACAGCTGTAGAACCGAACCCGAAACGTAAATAAAAGGGTCAAGCCTTCTGCTTTGAGTCCACATGTATTGAGATTCATTCAAAAACGATAATCGACATTCACAAAAGGTTTCATGTACAATTCAGCATAACAATTGAATTCCAAATAATATCAGTAAGTATCCGTCCGTGTCAAAACAATATGTCAGATGAACATCGTGGCTATATACGTGCGCTGTTATAGTTAACAGCCAGAAATGAGCACATGAGTTCTTGACATCTACAGTTTGAATCATAATACGATTCTCCTTCCATTATTAGTTTAATTTAATTAATCTCGTGCTTAGATTAATTTCCGAACTGACCCTGAAGTCTACATCGATTCATCTCTATAATATAGGCTATATACTCAGCCTTATTTCCTTGGAAGAAATACAAGACACGACCTTCTTGCTTGACGGATAGCGTAACAAAGGCCCTGTAACCAAGTCACCCGGCGTGACCTTCCCAACGCGGATGCGTCATAATCTCCGCATATATTTCGCGTTCACTATACCGTAAAATATCGACATTTTCTATAAATATTAATGACCCCTAAACGTTGCGCATGGGTAAACCCCAGCAGACGCCGTCATTTAAAATAACACCGTAACAATCCCCTTCGCAAAAGCACAATCCTTGAAGAAGGAAATAGACTACTTGTTGAAGGAAAACATATTTGCTAAATCAGAATCGCCGTACAGCGCTAGTGTCTTTTACTGAGGAAGGCGACTGGTGAGCATCGCCTCTGTATTGATTACTGTCACGAGACAATAAGGTGCTTACACGCACACCTTTGTCTCTGAAAGCAGCGACACTATCGCTGTTACCACTCATCTCACACAATCAGCAACAACAACAACGGCAACGTAGTCTAGCGGACAAGTTTCCACACTGTATATAGCAATAAATACATGAACTCAAAGACTGTCAATCTCGACATAATATAATAACAACTCGTACATGCCATATTTATGAGGTACTCAAAAAGCACAAGAAATTACCAATCTATCTCGACAACCTACCAGTAATCGAATAATACTAATATCACTTCTGGGACTACGACAACTTCCAAGATCATATATAACATCGATCCTAGCAACAACTAAAACCACACAACAAACACCAGCTCTTCTACACAAGAGCAATAACGGAAAACGTCCGTTCCCTACTACAGCGTCTGTCAATTCCCGTTGGACAACCTTGTAACCTTTTCACCTTCCATACCTCAGACTAACTTTAGCCAATAACAAACTACTACTTTAGTCACATGTCATAACAATCAAAGTTCAGCTGCTCGAGCACACACATCACATGCAACTCACAAACGTTTAACTCGACTTACATTACAATCACGTTTGACACAACAGTGTACCTAATAAACCTTGCTGACCAAGGAGCATACAACCATAGCAACTTCTCAAAATTGCATCTTTGCTATTACAGAAAACTTAATGCGGTTACCGAGTCCCAAGCAGATCCATTGCCTGATACGAATCAGCTGTTTGCGATGTTAAATAAGGCAAAATATTTCTCAAAAGTGGATCTGAGTAAAGGATACTATCAGATTCCTGTCAAGCCTGAAATAAGATCATTACTGGCCTTTAGCACTTTTGGGGATTATGAAATAATTTTATTGCCTGTTGTGTTGAAAAACGCTCCGCGTGTGTTTTCCAGGATTATGAGGCAGTTACTAGATCCTTTACACAACTCAGCTATCACTAACTATATGGATGATTTCCTCATAGCAACAGAGACATTTGAGGAACACATATCATCTCTTGACATGTTGTTGGACAGACTCAGATAGGCATGATTGACCGCTCGTCCCACTAAATGTTGTATTGGTTGCCATAAATTGTAATTCTTGTGTCATGCAGTTTATCAGGGAAAAATGACACCTCACTCCAAGAATGTGGAAAAGTTACAAAGCGCATCAAGACCTCGAACAAAGAAGGATGTGAGATCCTTTGTTTCGTTGTGCGGATTTTAAGAAAAGTATATCCGTGATTTTAACACGATGAGTGCTCCATTGACAGACTTAACTAAGAAAGGAAAACAAAACAGAGTTGAGTGGACAGCAGATTGTGAGAAAGCATATGCAGAACGTAAACAGAAACTCACAAGAAGGCCTATTCTGAGACTGTCAGACATCAATCAATAATTTGCGGTTAGGACTGATGCAAGCAATATTGGAATAGGTGCAACTTTATTGCAAAGGTCTCAGGCACAGCCATGGAGAGCTATTCCCAGTTGCTTATGCCAGCCTCAAGTTAAATAAGACTGAGAGGAACTACTCAACTGTTGAGAGAGAATGTTTGGCGTTGGTGTGGGCCATAAACAAGTTCCAAACTTATCTTTTTGGTAGACATTTCGTGGTTCAGTGTGACCACCAGCAACTCGTTTTTCTCGCATCAACTCTTCATTGTAACGCAAAAGTGTAGAGGTGGTCCCTCTTAATCCAGCCATATTCCTTCTTAATTGAATATATCCCTGGAAGCCAGAATGCAGGGGCAGATTTCCTTAGTGGCACACATCTCATTAGTACCAGGAGAGAGAGAAGGAAAAATAGAGTCTCCATGGACAATTGCCACATTATTGGTACTGGACTGAAAGCTCGATATATATATATATATATATATATATATATATATATATATATATCGCTTAAAACCGGGGGGGGGGGAGTTATCTGTCACAAGTTCAACCAGACCATTATCTAGGACAATCGATATTTGAAATACCGGCTAGCTTGTGTGCTATAGGATCAGCAATACGGAATAAAGTTAGTTCAAGGCATGATCTTAGACTGCTAGAGTAAAGAATATATGAAAGGAGAGAATCGTAGAATCATGGATGCGTTTCCCTTAACAGTAGAAACCAACAAGAGGATTTCTTCTGAAAAAGCTAGTCTAGTTTTATAGTACAGAATTGGAGCTTTATTCTGACACCTGTATCATCATTGTGTGAGCAGTATAAGGAGAGACAAACAAGAGATTGAAGGCAGTGAAAGTTATTTGCAGTGTTTCACTGTTTTGGCTGCCTTGGAAAGAGATACAAGGGTCAGAGGTCAGAGAGAAAGTTACATATAACGATAGATCCAAATCGACTGAGTTGAACTAGCTTTGGATGAAGCAAATCGGTTGGAAATTAACTGAGAAAGGAATATTGGACGTTTTAGAACAAGCACAGTTTGTCTAGGAACGACAGATTCTTGAAGTGTTGGAAGGAACGAGGGATGAAACATAACAGCCGACCAACTGGAACGGACTACGACTTATGAAGCATGGAATGTAAGGAGTATAAAATGAGAAGGAAGAAGAGGTGGTGGAAGAGATGAGGAAAGCAAACCTAGAAATCCTGGCTTTAACGGAAACGAAGAAAAAGAACACCGATTTATGGATCTCGCTGGCGACATGCTGCTCTACAGTGGTGTCCCCACATTTGAAAGAGCTAAATTGGACGTGGGTTATATTGTGGCAAAATAACCAAAAGGATAGTATCAAGGGATGGAACTTTGTTTCGGAATGCATTATGGTCTTAAAACTACACGATAGAGAAACCATAGTCAACCATGTCATTGTGTATGGGCCAAAGGAAGATGAGAGAGCAGAGGTCAAGGAAGAATTCTACGAGCTTCTTCAAAGGACAGTGGACGACTGCCTAGATTAAATTATACTGCTCGGAGATGTAAATGCCAGAGTTGGAAATGACCATGCTAGACGGGGTGGAGATATCGGAAGATACGGAGAAGATACTCTTAATGAAATTGGAAAGCGACGTCTTAGACTCTAAACTGAACAAAATCTGATTATTACAAACACAAAGTTCCCCCATAAGTGCATACATGCATACACTAGACGTGAACCAACAAATAATGAGAAACCAGTGATCGACTATGCCATTGTTAGGAAGAGCTCATTCACGAATGTTCGGGATGCTAGAGTTTGGAGGGGGCTAGAGATTGGACGTGATCACGACCTGCTAACAATTAAAAGAACAACTGAAAGAGTTTCTCTACCAAGCAAATGCCTAACATCACGAAAGAAACAAAGTAAAGGAACAGGAGAAATGAGCATAAAGACCTACAAGCTGAGAGAACCAGAAGGTCAAACCAGATGTCACGGACTTATCTCTACAGCAATGAGAAGCACAGAAGAACAACCTGATGACATGGAAACCTTCTGGCTTAAATTCAATGACATAATAAAAGGCAGTTGCAGCAGATGCATGTGGTGAAGTCCGACTTGAAACGAATAGAACAAGGACACCTTGGTGGAAAGAGGAAGTTAAAGAGAAAATACTAGAGAAAAAAAAAGGAATGGGAATAATACTTAGAACCTAAAAACACAGCAGGAAAAACAGAGAAATATAGAGAATTTGTGATACTCAGAACTGAGGCAAAGAACAAGGTGCTAGCAGCAAAACAGAAACCCTGGGAAGAATTTGGAGAAAAGCTAAAAAAAGATGCTCAAGAAAATCAGACATTGTTCTACAAGACCCTAAAGAACATGAAGCAGAAAAAACAGTGCCCTCTTAAATTTATTAAGGACAAGCAAGGCAAATTGCTTACTGCTCCACATGAAGTAATGGAAGGATGGAAAGAATATTTAGCAGAACTCCTTGACGGTGAGCAAGGTCAAGCAACAGAAATGATAACCACTAGCACAGAAGAGGAAACCAAGGGTGCTGAAGATGACATAAATATGGAAGAACTGAAGGCAGCACTGGAGAAAATCAAGATGGGCAAAGCAGCAGGGCATGATGGTATAACACCAGAAATGGTTAAGTGCATGGGAGCAGCTGGCGACCTATTACTTTTAAAGGTCCAACAGGCAGCTTGGTGCAACAAGACTATAACAAAGGACTGGGAGATTTGCATCATAAAACCGATTTTCAAAAAGGGTGACAATCGACAATGTTGAAACAATAGAGGCATACCCCTTCTCAGTGTCCCTGGTAAAGTCGACTAAGTCAGAAGAGTTCAGGGCCATCATTGGTGTAAAACAAGGTGATATCATGTCACCTTATCTTTTCATACTCCTCCTAGACGATGTCATCAAGGCATGTGGAGAGAGGACAAGAAAGTATTCGGTGGGGTACTGGAAGATGAGACTGGTCTATATTTCAGAGCTGGCATTTGCTGATGATGTTGCCCTGATTGCTAAATAAGAGGCACATCTTTAATCCAACCTACAAGTCTGGAATGAAGAGCTGGAGAAGAGAGGGATTGTCATCAGCAGCTCCAAAACAAAAACCATGGTGATATCACGAGAGGCAAGAAGGCATCAGATTAAGATGGAAGAACAGGTCCTGGAGCAGGTTAACCACCTTAAATTTCTCGAAGCTGTCACAGACTGGAAGGAAGGCATCAAAGAGACTTTTTCAAGCCATAAATCGAGGATTCCTCAGCAAAAGAGAAGTTGACAAGAAGACGAAGATGGCTGTATACCGCACCACCTATGTCCCAGTCTTGACGTATGAGTGCGAGTCATGGGTAACGACTACAACCCACAAAAGCCAGATCCAAACCTCAGAAATGAGATATCTGATTAAGGTGATTAAAGTAACAAGAAGAGACATGGTCCGCAGCGGTGGAATATTTACTAGTCACTGTTCTGCTAACTGAGCTTAAGTTGCTGGCACAAAAGCATGATACAAATTTGGGGAAAATCCGTCGAAATAAAATAAAATTCTCTTGAAGTTCTGCTGCTGTGAGATTACAGGCTCATAGGAAAGAGGAATTCTGAATGGCCAGTCTTCACATATTTGTCTCAAAAACTGTATTCCCCCATGAGAACAACAAATATCGACGTTAGAGTTATCTGAAAATTTACTAGACACAAGTTTAGACATTGCCGCACGTAGTTCACTGGGGTCTCTGATTTGACAGAAAGAATTGGATTACTGCTTCCTCAAGTATGTCGTATAAGACTAATGTGAGGTTGTGAAAATGTGAAACAAAGTGCCACAGATACACTGCTACAAGAACATCTGAATGCTTCATGCAGAATTCAAGTAAGGTGATCAGCTGCCGTGGTGGCTCTATGCTCCATAAGGTGATCAGCTGCCGTAGTGGTTCTATGCTCCATAAGGTGAACAGCTACCGTGATGGCTCTATGCTCCATAAGGTGATCAGCTGCCGTGGTGGCTCTATGCTCCATAAGGTGATCAGCTGCCGTGGTGGCTCTATGCTCCATAAGGTGATCAGCTGCCGTGGTGGCTCTATGCTCCATAAGGTGATCAGCTACCGTGATGGCTCTATGCTCCATAAGGTGATCAGCTGCCGTGGTGGCTCTATGCTCCATAAGGTGATCAGCTGCCGTGGTGGCTCTATGCTCCATAAGGAATGAGAACGAAAATGAAAAGGATTCTGCAGATGACGCAACAGTTTCTGGTCACACCGTGGTGGCTCTATGCAAATATCTGCCGGGGAAATCTATCTCCATAAGATCAGCATTGGTTTACTATGCTCCAGGGGCTGCCAGTTTCTGGTCCATAAGGTGATTAGTGGCATGATAAAGGTGATCAGGGGTGGTGGCTCTATCTAATAAGATCATCAGCTTTTCTACCATTCTGTTAGTGGCGCAACAGTTTCTGGTCACACATTAGCATGATAAATATCTAGGGGAAATCTATCGAGATAATATCCAATTTTTACCATTCAGTTTTTACGAGCTTAAATTTGACAGGAATCTGACATAAAATTCTATTCTCAGTATTATTACAATTTCCATTGTCGCTTCTTTGGGAGCTCAGAGCCACAGTAGCAGCAAGTCCCCTTATAGGAAGCTGACACTAAAGCATGAATGTGCTCCCGCGGTGATAGTTTTTGTAGTACATTATTGTGCATGATAAGGTTACAAGACCCATGTATAAACCTCGTATTACTCGTCTCTTACGACATGAACGGGAGAAGTAAACATATTCTTTCTTTGTCTCTTCGGAGATCCCGGCCTACACGGACAAAACAAAATTGTATCAGTTTTATATTCGTCATCATTATCACCGTGGGAGCCGCGCTAGCGTAGTGGTTACCACACCGCTCTTGCGACCGGGTGATTCAGGATCAAACCCGGTCGACGGCATTTGAGGATTTTTCGTCGACCGGGATTTGGACTGAATTAACTCGAGACTTGGCGAGAACATTTGAAGAAGTGTCGTCGACCAGGGATTGGCGGCTCTTGGGCCGACCCAGCTCTAATGGGTACCTCCGAAATCGGCGAGTATCTGCCTGAATGGCGAGGGACACCTGTCTCTGTACAAGAAAAGGGATACTCACGTAAAATCAATGTCAGGTTAGACATTAATAATAACCTGAGATTTCGCCTTGAGTATTAGCGGGCGTACGAAAAAAAAAAAAAATATCACCGTGTACTCCGCTTACTAGGATAAATATTCATTTATTTGCACAAGCTCCCTCCGCAATGCCAATTTTGACAAGTTTCAATATTATTAGAAATGTGGCCGGGTGGGGAATTGGGGCGTTGCTGTTTATATCGCAGAGAGTGTTAGATCTAGATTACTAGCTTGACCGCTAGAGTTCGCAATTTCTCCCTTACAGTCTTACGGGATTTTACCAGGTTCGGGGACTATCCTCTAAGGTGTTCTATTAGAGCAGATGTGTTTTATTTATATGATTTACCAGCAAGAGCAGTTATGATTCATTTATATTTCCTTCCTTCCTCTCATGAATGTATGGCAAAGCAAATGAGTGACGACCTGCCTTTGGTATTAACTTGGCTTTTATTAAGTTATAACGTAATTACAAGTCGACATGGCAAAACTTCATAAGACACATATGACAATTATTCTGCAGAACATATTTCTTCTCAAGATCCGCTGTATGAGTTTCAAACTTCATTATAACCATTCTGGTTCTATTCTTCGGAAATTCTTTCTTGTTCATAATGCCATATCTCCTCCTGATATGTTATTGCTTTATCAAAACAAATCAATCCAGCATGTACATTTGAAAAGAAAACTTTCGGCCATTATTTCCTTTCTAAATCTGCAACAATCATTCGATTTCGACATGTCAATAATTGTATAGTAATTAGTTCCTACTTACAGACTTCGAATATAGAGTTTAAATACACAAAAATGCACTTTGAAGAGAACATGCCATCATCCCTGGAATTTCTAATTCTTCAACTTGAATAACTTTCATGCAGTAAAATCACTGCGTTATGAGCACAAACTTGTTTGTCCCACTAGCTAGACGCGTCCTTTTCAACTAAAACTAGGCTGCTGGGGAAAAATCGCGTCCCTTCTACATTTCCTGCCGGCTGAATAATACTGAGCCTTACGATTGGTTAAAAATCATGTGACTAACGCGACTCTACAAGCGAAGCTTAGCCTAATTAAAATTTAATCTGTTTCTAGGAAAGTAGAAATTTATATGCTAATCTGGTTTTTATAGCCTGTTTCCAAAGGAACAACTATGTGCACGGATACATATAGATCCCGGGGCTCCGCAAATGTATCCCGTAGGGAGACATTTGAGTACTATCAATAACAAAAATTCATCCCCAAAAATTTCTAAGTTCAAAAAAAAAAATTTTTAGAAAAATTTAAAGTTCAAAAATTTTTCTAAGTCCCATAATCTATTACATTTCATTCAAAAATATAGTTGATTACATTCTCTTAGATATGGTGGGGGGTGTTATCTCTTCTCTGTTCCTGTTATTTGCCCCATATATAAGTCTGCAAGACTTAAAAAAATCTTTTTTCTTCCTGGCGTACTTATTTATTCTGTTTTCCAAGTACTCTGCAATATTCCAAGAAATGTCCAAAATCTCTAATCCTTATGGTAATGGTAATCCACTTTCATTAAATAGCCAATGTTCTCATGGGTACTCATCATTTTCTTTTTTCTCTAGTGAATGAGCCACTTGCTCATTATTACATGTAGAAAACATCTCTAGACATAATATGCATATTTTATCAGACGATAATATAACCAGCATCATTTTTATAAGTAATCATTTTTCACAATAAAAGCATTAAAACCTCATGGCTTATCCTTATTTATTTATCTGAATGTTCCCTGTTATTCACATTTTCTAAATGGTAAGTGTATAAATTCATTCTAAGTCCGTCACTGTAGAAAAAATGTTCTATATTACATTTTTTTTTTCTTCTTTAAAATATGTGATGTTTGTCTCCAATATCCGTGCGTCTGGTAGTGATCCTGTCCATTAGTCAGTTATTTCTAATCATTCCTTCTTTTCTGTCAACACAGTATTTTTCCTGTGAACTCTTTCCTAGAAATATTATTTTATATATATATATATATATATATATATTTTTTTTTTTCAAAGATCTTCTTTGACTTACCATACATCAATTTTCAAACATCTAATTATTCAGCAACCAACAGACGAATATGTTACTATCATATTATGAAATATAAGGGAAAAGGAAAATATAGTTTCAAATCATCATGAATTTTCTACATTGGGTTCCGTATTACTTTATTTTCCCTGTTAAGACAACTGCTTATACTCTTGACAATATGTATCTATGTTGTCACTCTCAAGGCATCCTTGTATAGTTTATATTTGTCTCCTTTTTTTTTCATAACACCAATGTATCATTTATGGTGTTCCAATATCATTGTGTCTATTCTAGTCCTCCTGTTATCTTGAGAATTCATCCTTAGTAACTCCCTATGTACCTTATCTAGCAATACATTTATCAAAAACACATCAAACAATTAATTATGGAACAATCAACTGAGATGTAAAAACTTTTGACAATATGAGATGAAAAAAAAAATTTGGGGGTCATCACTCAAAAAATGTGACATAGAAGGGAAGAAAAAATATTCAATTGATCGTGAGGAATCTACAATATTCTTATAAGACAAAGTTCCTGGTACTCTGACTACTATTTATCCATATTATTTCTGGTTATCCTTGCATACAGTGTACCATTTCCATTTTCTTTATAAGTCCAATTCATCGCTCATGGTGCTCCATTATTTAAAATGAGGATCCTTCCTATTCCTCTTATTCTGTACTGGAAATACATCCTTATTAATTGTCCATGTACTATATCTGCGAATATTTATCAACAATATATCAACTAATCATTTATGGAACCATTAACACAAATGTCTAGACTTTACCAAAACATGAACAAAAACATGTCTTTTTACATATGTGCAAAATTTCGACACCAACTCTGCCTTCGTAGGTCGAGGGTTAGTCAGAGTTATGTGGTGCCTGTAACACCCGATGACTACAGCCAGATGGGTGACTTATGGTACTCATAATTTAAAAAATCTCGTCCGTCAGTTATCTTAAGTGTGGGGCGGGGGTCTATTTCATGGTGTTCTTGACAAAGTTTGCTGCATTTCCAATCTAGGTATTCTTTTCTTATGTCATAATATCTCCATGATATATCTGTGACATGTCTGTCCTTGGGATAACATTATTTTTTTCTTCAATATCCTCGGGGTGAGCAAATCTCAGTACGTCCAATTTCATCAATCATGTATTTTTTTTTCTCTCCTGTAATTCTGGGTATGTTATGAGTATAGTACATTGTCAGTTTATTTCAACCATCTTACAACATTCTGTAATTCGTGATAAGGAATAGTCATTTGTTATACAACAATGTTCATATTACAAAGGCAATGAGCAAAAATCAAAGAGATATCTTCTCCAAAAATGCAGATGTATCTCTATTTCTCTTACCTCTGGGCGTAGCAATTATTCAGTCATTATTTTTTTTTCTCCATTATTTAATCTCCATTTTGTGTCCTTAGTACCTGTGGTTCCATGGGATTATCATAATCTATTTGTCTCTTGTCTACTGACAATCCTTCAATAATGACTTCAAATATGGTCCTCATATGTGCAACAATCATCTGCTCTGATTTGTTCCATGTCCATGGTATTCATCAAATATTCTATTATCTCCTTGTCTTATCTCGTAACCACGAAAGACTAAAATTATTGCTCCTCCAATGTTAATGTGGGGGAATCTTGTGCATAAACATTACAACAAAATCTCAGCCGTGACAACATAAAGTTTCACCATAATATAAAATTTGCATCTTCATCATACATAAACAGTTGCTTCATTCTCATGTGTCATTTGTGGTTATCATCCGGTGATGGGGTATTCAATGTGGGTTCAGCATATACAAATGCTATAGAAGGGTATTTCATTTGCTAAGTCAGCATGTGCAAATGTCATTTCTTTAACCTGGGGCAAAGGCATCATCAACAATTAGTTGCAATTTATTCAATCTGGGGTCAGCATATACAAATGCTCTCAAAGGATATTCTCATGTGCAAAAATCAGCATGCGCAAATGTCATTGGGGTACTTGTCATAGGCAGTATCAACAAAAACTAGTTGTTCGCACTGATGTGGTGATTTTTTTTTTTTTTTTTTTTGGTCTACTATATCAGCTGCTAATTTCATGGCAGTCAATGTTATATGGCATTTGTCTATCATCATGTCATCAATCATGTGCAAGGGTGGCATATAAACATATAACATATCGTATAACATTCAAAAATGTATTCTTTTGTTTTCTCTTTTCATTTTTTTCTTTTATATCTTTTGTCTCTTTTCATTTTCTGTTTGATTTCTTTTCTGGATTGCAAATTTTCTCTTTTTATTTTTTTATTTTCATTTCTTTTTTCCATTTCTTTTCTGTTTTCTTGTGATTTCTTCTCTTTTCTTGTGATTTCTTTTCTGTTTTACATTTCATTTTGTTTTCTGTTTGCATCACAAGTACGAAAGAATGATAAAAATCAATTCACTAAACACTAGAGATACTATCAATATTCCTAATAGTAAATCCTAACCATTAGGGCTGCAAGTAATAGTTTAGGTTAGAACAGAATGAATATTTTAGCAGTATCTGTTGTCAATAAGTGGTGAGGAAATGGTACATCAAGGATCTCCTGATTACAACATGATTGTAATTCCAAGGAATGAATATGATTGGGATTGAAAAGATCACAAGTCTAGAATGTCGTCTCAATATAGTGGAAAGGAAAAGTAGTAAGTTAAAGATGTTGTAACAGTGGAGTGAAGAATATCTTACTATAGAGAGTCAAGGCTGGGATATGGAATCTTGGAGAATGTTTTAAAATCTTGACAGTACTAATTTACATCTGGGTCTAAAATAATAATGTACATTGGAAAAATAAATAATCCTGTGGAGAAAGATAGCATAACATGCAATACTAGTTTTGGGTATGAATTATATGCTGTTAACAGATGTCACAGTAGAAACAGTATGATTGATCAGGGTGATAGATATCAAGGAGTTTAGCATAATTGAGATCACAGAAATCTTAGTATGAGGTAAGAAAAAAACTACTGGTGTAAAGTGTCTGCATGAAAATGCACTAAGATGCGAAATTACAGAACTCTGGAACTGCAAGGACAAGAAGTCTGGTGAATGGAGCGTGGAATATGATCAGTTTCAAAAGTAGAGATCAATGTTACAACAGAATAGTGTGACACATGTGTTATAGGTAATGTTGTGTAACATTCTAAATATTAAGAAAATGTCTGTAACTAAATAATGTCTGTAAACTCGTAACACCGTGTGTTATCAGTTGTTTTGTCATTTTTATTTCACAAAACTATACTATCTAATGAAAATTCTCCGTGTGCTGGTCTTGATTGTTCTTGATTGTTCTCTGGCATCAGTATTTTAAGGCTGGAAAAAAGTTTCTCAGTGGGGCTTTGACATCTTAGTCTGG
Source organism: Oreohelix idahoensis (assembly GCA_024509875.1). Classification (NCBI taxonomy): domain Eukaryota; kingdom Metazoa; phylum Mollusca; class Gastropoda; order Stylommatophora; family Oreohelicidae; genus Oreohelix; species Oreohelix idahoensis. The sequence goes on from JAMPIV010004197.1 coordinate 73,994, forward strand.
AAGCAAGTCATTTGAACTGTCAAAACTGAAAATAAAGTACATGGGAAAGTTAGTACATTGTTAAAAAGGTTTTTTCACATATGCGTTGACCGTGTTCGGAGTGGCAAACACATAAAACAACTGGGCGTGTTTTTCTCAGCAAAGTTTTAGTAGTAGGTCCTTTAGTTTTTCAACCATTTCCAACTTTGCAATGTCTCCACTGGATAGGCGAGCATCATATTGGGTAGCAGTGATAATGGATGTGGTAGGCGACGACACTGCATTTGCTGATTGTTGGGGCACTGAGGACATTGACGAATGCGGTGATGGCTTAACATCTTTTGATTGCTGTGATGGTTTCACTGTGGTTAGGGTTTGTATGGCTGGAACATCTGTTAGTTTTGAGGCAGGTATATGTTTCGCCTTGATTTTTCTTCTGACCTGGTTGTGCTGTACGTTAACACCGTTTACAGTGGGCGCAGTAATTTGCACACTGTTGTTTTTGACTAGATGAGATGAGGCTAACACTTCTCGGCTGGGCTTTGAAACACGATAGCGTTTCTTCAATATTTTTCGTCTGATTTCATTTTGTGGCAATTTCATGCATTTAACGACAGGAGGTGAGTCATCTGACCCTGCTGTATAGGCGCGTTTGACCCTGGAGCTGACTGGTATAAATAATGTGCTATCCGCAGCACTGGTTTCAATAGAACTGGCTGTATCAATGTCTGTTTCTTGTTCGTATAGTTCTACCATTTCTTTGTCATTTTGTTCGTTGGGGTCTGACAAAGCTATGCCGGGGCCGACACTGTCTTCTCTCATGTCTTGTTCTGTTTCGTCTCCATAAAGATTGCTGGTATATGGTTCAACAATCTGCTTGGGTACAGTTTCTTCAGGATCTGATTGTTCTGAACGACCAATCTTTTTCTTGTGGTATAGCAGTGTTTGGTTTTCACTAGTGTTAAAACTAGAACTGCCTGAACTGGGGGTGTGATAGGTATCAGCTGACGATTTATCACTGCGGGAGTAAGTTTGAGTGTGGATATAAGGTGCTTTCGTGTTGTCATCGTGTGACGTCTGTGGCATGATTTCTTCATTTCTAATGCGCAGGTCTCTGTCTTGTAGTCTATTACGTAATTCAAGTGGTGGAATGTCCTCTTCATTTTCTGATGAATTCCTTTGTTGTCTTGCTCGTTGTATTTCATCTGTAGGTGGTCTGGGTATGTGGTCGTCTTGGTAAAATTCAGGGTCTGTCGTCTCTGACTCTGATATGTCAGACGAATCAGTGCTGGATGGATTATAATTTAGGGTGGCCTTTCTGACTGGTCTTGTATTTGTCGTCAGAGGCGGAATGGGCCGGTGATTATCAATTTTGAGTTGTTTTATGTGAGCTTTTGTGTGGTGTTGTTTCTCTTCATTCCAGATAATGAAGTTTACAGGCGTAGTTTGTTTCATGATTTTGTAGCCATCTAACCATCGGTCATCGAATTTCGAACTGCGTACATGTTTCTTGTAGTATACTCTGTCTCCTATTTTGTACGTTGGTAGCTTGGCTGATTTATCATGTTGTTTCTGTTTCTTGTGAAATGCCTTCTGCGTATTTCTTTGTGCAATCTGGTGAGCTTTATACTTTTCTTGAAGGATTATTTCGACGGGGTCTTCTCCCATGTATTTTCTTTGTGGGCGAAGTAGGTTGTCTAACGGAAAGTTTGGTTCTCTTCCGTATAGCATGAAAAAGGGTGACATTCCTGTGGTATCGTTCACGTTTACTCGGATGGCTTCAAGAGCTTGGTTAATGTATAGGTCCCAGTATTGGTGGTTCCCCTTGATATATTTGCTAATAATATCATGTAGGGTGGCGTGCATGCGTTCATTTCTGCCATTTGCATTTGGGCAATAATAAGTGGTTGTAGTATGCTCAATATTCAGCTGGTGTAAGGTGGCTTTAAATGGGTTACCGATAAACTGTTTACCATTGTCTGAAATGATTCGTTTTGGACAGCCATGCCTGGGAATGAATTCTTGTAAAAAAATTTGCGTGATGGACTGCGATGTGGCATCACTGAGTGGGTAACTTTCTGGCCAAACAGAGTATTGGTCAACTATGTGCAGGAGGTATTTGTTGCCTGATTGGGTGAGTGGGTAAGGACCTGATAAGTCAATGCTTACTGTTTGCATGGGGTAATGGGAAGGTTGCATTTCTTGAAGGGGAATTAAATGTGGCTTTATGTTCCGCAATTTACATGATTTGCAGGTGGCCACGTACTCTGTAATGTCTTTGTAGAAAGTTTGCCAATAATACCTTTTCTTTATAACATCAATTGTTTTGTCTCTTCCCATGTGCCCGTTGTTATCATGAAACTGTAGCAGTACTTCTGGGACCAGATGTGCTGGAATGACTTTTCTTAGTGTCCCTTCTTGTTTATGATCAATATAGTATAGAGCTCCATCCGTTGGGTGTACTGTAAAATCTTTACTTTTTGTTGGGTTTTCCTTCACGTATGTGAGCAGCTTGACAATTTCTGCATCTTTTGCTTGTTCTACTCTCATGTCAAACATATCTTGACTTTCTTCGTCTACTTGAGTGGCGGAATCTGAGGTACTTCTTCGACTTGATGAAGTAATTTCATTAATTTCTTTAGCATTATCGTCAATCTCTGAGGATGTGCCATCATTTTTGACTCTATTTGTTTTCACTTCAGTTTCATCATCATATTTAATCCTGGATAAGAGGTCTGCACAGGTGTTCATTTCGCCTGGGATATGTTCGATAGTGGTGTCGTAGGACTGCAAATTCATTGCCCATGTCTGTAACTTCTTTGGCTGTTCTTGTGTTTTGGTGAGCCAGTTAACCAGGGGCTGATGATCCGTTCGTATAATAAGTTTGGTTCCTCTGACATAAAAGTCAAACTTTTGTACTGCATAGTGTATGGCGTATGCTTCTTTCTCAGTGGTGGTCCAGTTTTTCTGTGTCTTCGATAGTCCGTGTGATAGGAATGCAATGGGTTTCTCATTGGGGATGTTTGGTAGGATGGGTGTTTCATCTTCTAGTACTGGTTGGACTAAACAAGCACCAATTGCGTTATTCGAGGCATCGGCGTATAGTATCATGGGCTGAGAAATGTCTGGATGTCCAAGCAGTGGGATGGTGGTTAGGGCATTTTTTAGATACTCAAAGGATCTCTGGCAGTCTTCTGTCCATTTGAAGCGTGCATACTTGCGGGTAAGGGCTATCAAAGGCTCTGCTGCTCTGGAGAAATTGATGATGTGGCGCCTATAGTAACCCAGTGTACCAATAAATGAGCGTGTTTGTCTCACCGTCTTGGGGCTAGGCATTTCTCTTATGGCTTTGACTTTATCTTCATCCGGTCTGATGCCATGTCTATTGATGACAAAGCCTAAATATTTTGTTTCTGTCTTTAGAAACTCGCACTTCGACAGTTTTAACTTTATTTGGTGATGCCTGAGTCTATCAAACACTGTTTCAACCTTGCGGAGGTGGTCTTCCATCGTGTCTGCGGTATGTATCAGGATATCGTCTATGTATGCCAAGGCAAATGGATGTAGACCCTTTAAAACTTCATCCATGGGTGACATATATGTTGCTGGCGATCCTTTTAGACCAAATGGCATCACATTCCAAAAAAAACTTCCAATATGTGAACAGAATGTGGATTTCTGTTTTGCCTCAGGTGTCATGGGGATGCACCAAAAGCCTGACCTTGCATCAAGTGTGGTAAAGTATGTAGACTTTCCTAGCGTCGCAAGTAGATCGTCTATCCTGGGGAGGGGGTAGGAAATGACTTTTGTGATTTTTTTAAGGGCACGGTAGTCGCAGGAAAAACGACTGGAGCCATCTTTCTTTGTTACGATCACTATGGGTGAGGACCATTGGGAGCGGGATCTTTCGATGCTTCCTGCCTATAGCATTTCATTTATAGACCTTTCCACTAGTTCTCTGTTTTTCAAGGGTGTATGATAGGGTTTCATATGTATTGGCTCCTCGGTAGTTGTTTGAATGTCCATTGTGACAGTGTTAGTTCTGCCCAATTCCATGTCGTTTAGTGCGAATACATCTTGGTGCTTTTCTACAAACGTTTTCAAACGTGGCTCATTATCTTCTGTGGTATTCAGGGTTGCAAGTAACTGAGCTATTCTCTCTCTGTGTTTATGATCTGCCACTATATTTCTGGTCTGTCTTGCTGCCTCCGTTTCCTTCCCATAGTATTGGGGCATTTTTCTTGCATCTTGTGAAAATCTCTGCTCCTGGTATGTGGCTTTCTTTTGCGTATTTCTTTGCCGTTCATTGGGCTGTGCTTGGTATTGTTTCCTCTGCCATGTGCTGTGTGCATTTTCATTTGTCACTGCATTTACTGTATATTCATTTCTTATTATATTTCTGGGGTAGTCGTTGTTGTGCCATTTTTTCTGATTATTTCTGCCGTAACTGCGCTTATCCGCGTACGTTACTGTATTTCTTCCGTTTGTGCTATAGGGCTGTCTTCTTTCCCTGAGCGAAAATATTTCATTCTTTCTGTTTCCAACTTTGCTGCTATAGTATCCTCCTGTGGTAGAGTCGTATAAGAATTCTTCCTTTTCTTCGGAACATTCAATTGGTTTTGGGACCTTATCATATCCACCTGTTTTTGAGTTATATTGATACTCCATGGGGCATGTATCTCTGTCTTGTCGCTTCGGATAACCTCCTGGCAAGACAATCTCTGTTTCTCTGTTACTCTGTGATATACAGCACTTCATCTTTTCTCGTGGTGTGCTGGGGCGCAAGAATGAGTAATTATAGTCATTTTCATACTGTGGCCTTACTCTTCTTATGTATGGACTGGTTCGTTTCTGCCATCTGGGTAGGGTATGCTGTGGTGTAACATAACTGTGACTGTTATCTCTGCCTTTTTCTGCATATGACCTATAACTGTTTACCTTTCGTGTACCATGGTTATTTGTACTGCGATTTCGTACACTATGTCCAGTTTGAGTCGTTGAGACAATTTGTGAATGGTCTTTATTGGTTTTAGTCTGTCTTATTGTTGACGTATCTACTTGTGCTACAACTGTGCCTCTATTTATAGTGGTAGCTTTTCCTGACATATTCAATATCATGATGGGGAAATCTCTAGCCTTCGAGATTTCAGCGATTCCCTCTGTAATTTGCAACAATGAGTCATCAATAATGCTTTCTTCTGCTAGGGGCTGTATTTGGATTGATTGCCCTGGTGTTATGTACTCAGAATTTTTTACTCTGCCTTTTGCTATGACCAGGGAGTTTGGAGCCACCGTTATGGGAGCTGTAATCCTTACCAAAGACGCTATGTGGATATCGTCCTGGAGATCTATGTATGTATTGTTGACTTTGATTTTCTGGAGGTCATAGTATATTCGAACTTTGTGTTTGTTAAAAAAATCCCTCCCTAGGATAAGATTTCTAGACATTCCTTTAGTAATGACAAATGGGTGTTCAAAATTTGTTTCGCCTAAGGAAAATTTTAGCCATGCTGTCCCAACTGAATTTAGTCTCTGTCCCGTGACTGAAGCTAGGTGTGTTTTGGACGGTTGAAATCGTACTAAGTGTTGGATCTTCTTGAACAGCTGGAACCTAATAAGGCTGATGGATGCTCCTGTATCTACCAGTGCTCTATATTGTTGGCCCTGTATAGCCATGATGCAGGAACTGGGGTCCGGATGTATTTTAGTTCCATCATGCAGCATTTCTTCATATTGTATTTTTCTGGATGGGCCCACTTGACAATTTCTGTTCTGTGTTGTTTCTTTTGTTTTGGACCATTTTCTGTGATTGTTGCCCTCACTAACGGTCCTGTTTAGTGAGTGGCGCGGCCGTTTCCCTGACGCATGAGGGGTTGAGGTGTGCCTCTGGTATACTGATTTCTGGTGTAATCACGTGGGGGTGGTGCGGGTTGTTGTGGTTGATAACCTCCTCTTCTGGATGGTGCATTATTGTAATTTGCTCTACAGGACTTGTAACCATGTCCGAGCCTACCGCATGTGAAGCATCCGTTTGGATTGACATTATTGACGTCGTTTTGCCTCTGTGTGGGGGGTCTATAATTGCGGGGCCTATCATCTCGTTGTCGTGTGCGAGTCCATTGCCTCCTGGCATGGTCGACTTCCATAGGCTCATGCTCATTATAGTCCCTATATTCTGGTCGGGGTTCCCTTCCTACTCTTTGTTGGAACCTTCGGTGAAGATTTTCCTCCTGTATTGCTGCTTGGATTGTTTCAGCAATAGTCTTGGTGTCTTTTCTAATAAGATGCCTTCTGATATTTTCCGCACTAAGGCCATCGGCAAATATCCCCACTAACTGTATTTCTACATCAGGTGTGGTAGGGATTTCTCCGCAAAACACCTCTTCTGCCATATTGAGGAATCTATCTCCAAAAAGTTGTACCGATTCATCTCTTTCCTGTTTCATGCTTCTAAGGACTGACCAAGCATGCATTTTGTCTATGATTTCCCCATATCTCTGGGTGAGCTCTTTTTTTAGGGACTCGTAGGTTTCTGTGGGGTACTGCTGGGACCTCCTTCTTAAAAAATCAGTCACGTACGAATCAGAACCTAACAGAGCGATTTTCTTTTTCTCTTCATCCGTTGTTGCCTCTGCTAGTGCCGCAAATTTTTCCATGTCGGACAACCATCTTCTGAATTTTTTCTTGTTTCCATCAAACGGCTGAACAATGGATCTAACCTGTGTGAATTTCGCGTAGTTGTCATTTTTCTGAAGGGTTTCAGTAATTTGCCGTAGCGCTATCAGTGTTGGTCCTTCCATATTTTGTCTATCCTGGGGCTGCAGTGGTTGTGCTTGAGCGAATCTGTTTTCCTGTTGCTGCTGCTGTTCTACCCCAAGTTGCTGGAAATTTTCCATTAATTGATCCATCTTCGCTTCTGCTCTTTTATAGAGGACTGGTCACTAGGCAACATATAAGCAATGTGTATATATCTCCTCCTGATATGTTATTGCTTTATCAAAACAAATCAATCCAGCATGTACATTTGAAAAGAAAACTTTCGGCCATTATTTTCTTTCTAAATCTGCAACAATCATTCGATTTCGGCATGTCAATAATTGTATAGTAATTAGTTCCTACTTACAGACTTCGAATATAGAGTTTAAATACACAAAAATGCACTTTGAAGAGAACATGCCATCATCCCTGGAATTTCTAATTCTTCAACTTGAATAACTTTCATGCAGTAAAATCACTGCGTTATGAGCACAAACTTGTTTGTCCCACTAGCTAGACGCGTCCTTTTCAACTAAAACTAGGCTGCTGGGGAAAAATTGCGTCCCTTCTACATTTCCTGCCGGCTGAATAATACTGAGCCTTACGATTGGTTAAAAATCATGTGACTAACGCGACTCTACAAGCGAAGCTTAGCCTAATTAAAATTTAATCTGTTTCTAGGAAAGTAGAAATTTATATGCTAATCTGGTTTTTATAGCCTGTTTCCAAAGGAACAACTATGTACACGGCTACAGAAAGGCAGCAATTTTACTGCGGACGTCTCTCTCTGTGCTATACAACAATTCACGAGATACTACATTATAGGAAAGGCCGTAATTTTACTTCCCATTCCCATCTTTATTGATAAGCAACATTTGACAAACTGCAACATTATAGTAAAAGCAATAACATTACTCCAGACTTCCCTCTCTAGTGTTATACGAGATTTGATATGTTACGATAGTATATAGTAAAGTCAGCCATTTCACTCCAGAACTCCCATACTTAGTGTTATACAGCATATGAAAAGTAAAAAGATTCACGGTATCGACACGCTCCAGTCTACTCAGCTGTAAATGGCTACCTGAATTTTCTCTTGAGTTATGGAAGGAAAAGGCAGCCAGGAAGGTTACTGGTCACCACCTCTCGATGCATGACCTAACATACTGATGTCTCTAACACGTCACTCCCATAATTAGTATCTGCTATGGGACTCCCTTTTTACTATCCCACTAGCACACTGATTACGTTCCACTAATTTTCCTGTCAAGAAAGAACAAGCTGCTACTGAAGCAAATGACTTTATGTATTCAGACATTACCATCCAACTTCCCCAGCGAGGTACTAAACACTGCCCGACGGTTGAGCAGCTTTATGGCAGGTTTATGGCAGGTCTAAGAGAAATCAGGCACCTGTGAAAATCCTTTGATGTAAACCAAGCGGGATTGCAGGGAGTAGAAATAGCTGAACAAACCGTTGTGTCGGGACTTCGGGCTCCAGGGGTAAAGTTTGATGTCAAGGAAATCGGTCGACAGCTTATTACTTCATTAGATGGCTTGTCCTTGTTTAGGACTGGGATTATATTGGGTTTTCTCAAGTCTGTTGGTAACTTGCCTTCTCTCCAGGTCTTGTTAATGAGGTCAAGGATGGTGGAGAGTTCATAATGTGAGAGATTTGAGATCATCTCGTTAGTGAGCCGATCAGGTCCAGCAAATGTTCCTTTCTTGCATTTTTTTACGGCCATCTTGAGTTCTGAAAGAGTAAAGTTCTTTTCAAAGACCTCACAGCTAGCTGTTGGTTGTTTCTCCATCATTTTGGTGAGTCATCTGATAACACTGTCAAGTGTCTTCATTCATTCATTCATAACCCTCCACTCCCAAAAGAGCATAGGCCTTCAATAAACACATGCCAAGTCCTCCTGTCACGTGCCATCATCTCAAGTTCTTTACACGTTCTTTTCATCATTGTCACCTCTGTTTCCATCTCTCTTCTCCATGTGCTTCTTGATCTACCTCCGCCTCTCTTGTCCTGGGGATTCCAGAATAAGGACTGTCTTGTAATGCTATCAACAGGTTTCCTTAGCGTATGTCCTATCCATCGCCATCGTCGTATTCTCATCTCTTGTTCTACTGGCACTTGTTTAGTTTGCCAAGTGTCTTGCGTGGTTGTTTTTATTTACGTTGGTAAAGTGCTTATTGAAGGCTTCTGCTTTCTGTGCATCCCTTTGTTAGCGGTTCAGTGCTTGTAATGATGAGTTCAGGGTTTTTTCGTTCTTTTAATTCCTGAGAGATTTGATATGAGGCACAATGCTTTCTTTTTGCTTGTTTGCTCAGATGTTTAACTTTTGCAGTTAGACGGTTATAATTTGCTTTGTTGGCGGGGTTAGCTGTTTCTCAGCTAGCCGTCTTGCTTTTTTCATCTCGTTTACAGCGGCCTCCAGTTCTGTACTCCAGTAAGGTTTAAACTTTCTCCTACATCTTCGTGGAATGGCTTCTTTTGCAGACTGGAGTAGTGCTGTAGTGATGTTGCTATGTCCAGCGTTATGTCAATGGCCTCGAATAGTTGTCGTACTTATCTCCTGAAATAATGCCAGTCTGCCTTTTTTTGTAGTTTCATATGGGTGAAGTTAAGCAATTTCTTTTTATTTCCCTGGTGTTGGTGATCTCAAGGAGGATGGATCTGTGGTCACTTCCGATGTCGTAGAGCACTCTAATTTGAGCAATGTGGGTGGACATCTGCTGTTACTAGGGTGAGATCTGGTCTGCATTTTGTTCCACTGGCACGGTGGAGCAATGTCGGTGGGGTGAGAGCATTCTGCAGTAGGATGAGTGTGGTATTATTAGTGAGTTATTCTATAGCTATTCCTGTTGGGTTCCTGTCTTTGTAGCCCCACAGAGGTGAATGACCATTCATGTCACCAGCAATGATCATTCTCCTCAAGTCCGTGGTCTGGAAAGGCTTCAGAGCAAGGTGTGTATTTGGCTGGTTCTAAATTTTAATGATTTTCAATGGCTTTCCACCACTCCAGACTATCACTTCCTGTAGATCTGTTTCGTCATTGGTCTCAAGATCGGAAATCTCAGCCTGAGTGTCATTCCGGATCAGTGTCACTAATCCTTGACATTTTATACACTTGCACTGGTACACTGTGAAGCTAAGTCTCCCAGGTTAAGGGCAATATATAGTGAACAGTACAGTCAGCTGGACAAGGAAGTAAAACGTCAAACCCGTGCTAACAAAAGGACATTTCTGGACGACCTTGCAAGACAGGCAGAAGAGGCAGCACTGAGAAATGAACAAAGCACAGTCTATAAAATAACTAAAGCTATCAGTGGAAAACGAGGTGCAAACAACAAAGCATTTGTAAGAGAAAAGCAAGGAAATCTCATCACCACAGCACAGGGGCAGGAAACAAGATGGGCAGAGCACTTCAGAGAAACACTGAATAAGGAACCACCAGAGACTCAGATGAATGTTCCTGAGGCTGAAAGTGACTTAGATGTAAATACAGACATTCCACGAAAAGAAGAAATCATCACAGCTATCAAATGGCTAAAAAATGGAAAATCGCCTGGTAAAGACAATCTAAATGCTCAGCTATTCAAGATAGACCCTGAACTAGCAGCAGAACTATTAGAACCACTATTTGTACAAGACTGGGAAACTGAGACAACACCAACAGAGTGGAGTAAAGGAATAATTGTCAAATTGCCCAAGAAGGGTGACCTTGCAGACTGCAACAACTGGAGAGGAATTACCCTCCTCTCAGTTCCCAGCAAAATACTAGGCAGGATAATCATCCAGAGAATTTCAAAAGCAGTTGACCATAAACTGAGGAAAGAACAAGCGGGCTTCAGAAAGAACAGAAGATGTGCAGATCATATATTTACCCTCAGGAACATTATAGAGCAGTGCTGCTCAGAATGGCAGAGACAGCTGTACATTCACTTTGTTTATTTTGAAAAGGCTTTCGACAGCATACACAGGGACAGCCTATGGAAAATACTGAGGGCTTATGGAATTCCCAGCCGCATTGTTTCTATCATAAAAAGCCTCTATTCTAACTTTACGTGCAGTGTTGGATCGAGTAATATAACTTTCGAAGTGAAAACAGGAGTACGACAGGGATGTCCCTTGTCAACAACATTATTTTTGACAGTCATAGATTGGGTGATGCGCCGGACAACAGAGGGCAGTCCAAGAGGAATTAGATGGACAACGTTTTCTACACTGGAAGACCTGGAATATGCAGATGACATTGCACTACTCGCGCATTCACATCAGCACATTCAAGACAAAACTGATAGACTGAATAAGTATGGCCAGCAGGTTGGCCTGAACATCAATTTGAAGAAGACAGAGGTCATGACACTAAATGTGGGCAATCCTGAACCAATAACAGTAATGAACCAGAAGTTAGAACAGACAGACACATTTACTTACCTAGGAAGCAAAGTAACACCTGACGGCGGAACAAGCAAGGACATTAACAACAGAATGAATAAAGCAAGAACAACCTTTGCTGTTCTCAACAACATTTGGAAGTCTTCCCAGTACAGCACAAACACAAAATTAAGACTGTATGAGAGCTGTGTACTTTCTGTGCTTCTCTATGGTGCAGAATGTTGGATAGTAACAGAGAAGGAAATGTCGAAACTGTCCTCCTTAAACACAATCTGTTTAAGCAAAATTCTCCGAATCTTTTGGCCAAATACCATCAGCAACCAAGAACTACTTTAGCTGGCAGACGCTGGAGTTGGGTTGGCCACGTCCTCAGAAGGGACCCTGATACCATCGCAAGAACAGCTATGCTATGGACCCCCGAGGGAAGGCGAAAGAGAGGCCGACCAAAAACCACTTGGCGGAGAACTGTGGAAGCTGAAATGCAAAGAATGAACCACAGTTGGGGTACTGTACAAAGGATGGCCGCCGACCGAGCAAAGTGGAATCAATTTGTTGCTTCCTTATAAGACGCCACCAGGCGTGATGGCCGCTGACTGCTTTGACGGTTGGTGGTTATGGATCAAAGAAGAAGAAGAAGACTGGTACACTGTATAGCCTGTGATATGGAAGGAGGTGTCTTTTGGTAGCATTGCTTCTTGGATAACTGCAACATGGATTTTAAGGTCCAGTAGAAGCTTGGTTAGTTCTAGTTTGTTGTTTCGAATTCCTGATATGTTGAGTTGGAGGATACGTAGTGTGTCTGTGTTATGTGTATTACTGGGAGTATACTTGTCACTGCCCTCACCGGGTACCGAAGAGCAGAGCGGGTCTTGATAACCGAGGCGACACCCGAGCTCGTATAGAGTCTGTTGTCTTTGAGGTGTGTACCTGATTTCAGGGGGGGGGGGGGGGGGGGGGGGGTTATGGATGCATTTTTTCAGTATCCCCGAAGGGAGGCAGTTCAGTGTATCAGTATCTCCGTATGGTCACGTCCTACCAGTAGGATTGCATATACATCTGGATCAGCTAATTCCTCATTTTTCAGTCAGCTTTGCCAACCCTTCTGCAGTGATGGTATATCTGATGTTCCCCGCCACCTAGTAGGCTGTCACCGAGGGACAAAGACGCAATGTCCGCTGGCCTGCATCTCTTCGCCATCCATGGGGATTATTGGATAGGAGAAAAACAGTGAAGAATGAGGCAAGAAAGCATTTAACCCATGAAGTGGGGGGGTGGATTGGAGCAGACCAGAGCTTGTAACACTCGCCGGTGGGTTCTGCATCTTCACCTATAGGGTTCTATCTACTCCACAGCCCTTTTGTCTGGCTCTCACCAAGGACCTGTCCGGCTTGGGTGACCCTGCCAGGAGTAAAACTCCAGCCGGAATAGCTCCTGGGATTATAGGGGCACTGAAGCTCCAACCAACGGCAAGTTAGGCTTAGGTGTGGGGAGCAGAAATGATGTATCTGAGAAAGGTGGTTGAAGTAACAAGAAGAGACATGGTCCGCAACTAGACGATAAGTCAAGGCCTAAAGACCACACCTTTGCAGATCCAAGTAGAACAGTCCCAACTGAGATGGTTTGGCCATGTCTGCAGAATGGGAGAAGATCGGCTACCATGGCAAGCGTGGGAAACTAAGAGCCAGTAATCCAGACCTCCAGGACGACCCAAAGTCCGCTGGGAGGACAACATTAGACAATCTTTGAAGGACCGAGGACTAGAATGGAACCACGCCAGGAGGAAGACAGTCGATAGAACAGTATGACGCTCTCTCTTACAAACCTGTACACCTCACGGTAGAAGAGGAACGACTAAGGAAGTAAGTAAGTAAAAATAACTTTTCAAGAAAATGGAACAATAAAAAATTGTTTCTGCTTTTGTAGGCGTGTAGTGGTAGTTTATCGGCCGCCATCCTCATGAGATGGCTAAACCACTTAATCCTCCGTATCTCCATATTCCCGATGCAGGATGCAGCGCCAACAATTCCTCTGAAGTCATCACATCTCACCCGGTCTCTCCTGGCAACACCAATGGCCCTTGTCAAACTATCTCATCTCACAGGATGTGATTTTACTCTCTTGGGCTTGGGTAAGGGACACTGTTTGGCACTGATAGCAAAGAGTTGTTAAGAATATATTAGTTATCGGCTGTCGTTAAGTGTTCGTACTGATGTTCAGATGTTTGATTAGTGGTAACACTTAGTAAGTCACTGCACTGGCTTTTTCACATCTTATTTCAATTTCTCTGTCACGTTTTCTATTTTTAGCAAGAACATATTTCTTAGGTATTTGAACTCTAGAACCTGATTATACCTGATATTTTTGACATGTATGTTAAGTGGACCCGGCGATCTGCTAATCTTCATAGTTTCTGTCTTTGATGTGTCGGACTTCAAGTTGTATTTTCTACACGTTGAGTTAAGTGCGTTTCCGTGTTTTTAGAATCTGTTTGATTAGATGATGTTTTATTGATAACACTGACTTCACAGACTTCAGCTTAAATAAACGTTATAAACTCGGCATCATCATCATTGACACAGCTTGTTTTAAATAAAAACACTCATGTGTCTAGATAATAAACAAGAGAGTAAGGGAAGGAGTAAACTCTAAATATAGACTCGTACGTCTAAGGGGAGAACACTATAAATGGTACGTGCTTCATCTTTGGACACCTTAAAGTAATAACAAACTCGAGTAATATTCCAATCTCTGTGTAATGTATTCAGAAAACTATGAATACGAAGTTACAGTAATATACAGTCAGCGAAGTGCATAACCTTCATGAAAATCCCAAATGAGTGAATACACAATATCAGCACAAATATATACGCTGTCGCACTAGGCAATTAAAGGCATCCATCACAATATATTCATCAACTTTCGCCATCCCACATCGTCATGCTTTCCCGTGCCTTCCCCTGTCCACCTCTGACCTCCCTTTTTCTTTTCTGCCAATCAAAATACTGTATACTACTCGTCAAAAGTCAAGGGCCACCCTATTATTTTCAATACACTTTTATATAAGCAAATAGAATGATTAAATAAAGGAAGTTTTTAGTAAAAATGGGTGCAATATCTTCCTCTGACAGTCCTCTATGCACGTTAAGCAAAAAAACAACTCACCGACTACCATGGTAATCACGTGCAATTTGGTTTGCTGACCATAAATTCACATTTATAATCGGTTTTTTCAAACTTCCGTACAACCAAACAGGTGAAGTAATCGTGCTGATTGACATTCCACGTGCAATGGCGACGTTTCGTGAACAGAGTTCACTCTTAATTTGTTTTACAATCAGCAGACTTAGGGTAGTTTCATCACTTGCAAAAACCATGCCACCGAGAAGACGTCTTGACACCTTACAAAGAATGAGGGCTATAGCGTGGGTTGAAAATGGTTTATCTGCCCGTGACGTTGCTAGACGGCTTGCAGTGTCACACTCTACTATCCAAAGAATTTTGGAGAGATTTCAGGCCACATCAAGTGTGGAGGATCGCCACAGGCCAGGTCGCCCTAGATGCACCAATAGACATAATGACCGGTACTTCTTGTTGTCAGCCCTGCGCCATCGAACAGTGACTTGTTCCACTCTAAGATGTCAGCTGAGACAAACTGTAAACGTTAATGTCAGTCAAAGCACCATTCGCAGACGTTTACATGAATTTGGACTGGCTGCTCGACGTCCTGCAGTCAGAATCCCTCTTACTCCTGCTCATCGCAGAGCCCGTGTTGCTTGGTGTCGCGAGCACATCCGATGGACAAGGCAACAATGGAGTCAAGTTCTCTTCACTGATGAATCTCGCTTCATTGTGTCATTCAATGATGGCAGGATTCGAGTTTGGAGACGACCAGGAGAGCGATTTACTGATGACACAATTCGAGAGGTGGATCGTTATGGTAGGGGTTCTGTCATGGGCTGGGGAGGTTTCTACAGACACGACAGGACCCCACTCTACATCATCCAAGACAACTTGACCGGCCCAAGATACCAGAACGAAATCTTGAGACCAATTGTTCAGCCTGCTCTGGAGGCCATTGGTGGTAATGCCATCCTCCAAGATGATAACGCTCGACCCCATCGAGCTCGTGTGGTGAATGAGTTTATTCAGCAACATGGGATCATCAGGATAGCGTGGCCAGCTCATTCACCTGACCTTTCTCGAATTGAGCACCTCTGGGATGTCCTTGGTCGAAGAGTGTCAACAAATCACCTCCTGCCAATGGATGTTGCACAGGTGACTGCATTTCTGCTTCAGAAATGGCAAGCTGTTCCTCAGGATACTCTTCGGACCCCTGTGGACTCGATGCGTATACGCTGTCTTAAATGCCTTGCTGCAAACGGTGGTCATACCCGATTTTGAAATGTCTATTTGTAAAATATCTATTGTGTGACTTTTGAAAAGGAGGGTGACACACTTCACAGCTTCATTGCGTTTGAATGTGTGTTTCCATTTCTTTACGTGACATGTCAATTTGGTATTCAATAAATGCCGTTTTGACTGATACCAATTACGTTTATATCAGATTTGTTTTATGGTTTCAACCAAGGTTTTTCTATGTGGCCCTTGACTGTTGACGAGTAGTATATAATATATAATAATAGCCTCTTCAGTCATAACTGACTATGGGAATGCGCCCCTGAGGTGACAGCCCTCAGCTGCTTATTTTCCTGTTGCTTCTTTCCACCAATCAGAACCCCCCTTACATTCTCCCCTAACCTGCTGAACACGAAGTTTCGTGTCGTCAAGCTCACAACACTCTATTGGCCAACTCTTATGACACGACTGACATTCCGTACCTGATCCCTGTGGAGCACATACTGTCCACAGCTGTTGACCATGTTGTGACAATCATCATTCTCTTGTGTGCTCCTCGTATAGCATGGGATACTATGGCAGCGGTGGTTCTTGAAGCAATTTGTTTTACGTGATGAAGTTACCATCCTCATTCACGACCTCGTATTAGTCGCTTCAACGACATGTCTGAATGTGCAGTAGTTTTATTATGTCTTTGTCTCTTCAAAGACCCCCGGGAACTTTACGACATGCTCTTTAGATTATTGCTAACAACGTATTTGTAACAAGACATATGATTATACACAACAGAAATTGAAATCCACTGGAATCTGCCTAAACAGCTTAATGATCTGGATTTTGCTGATGACTTGGCTCTTCTGTCCCATAACCATAATGAGATGCAAGAGAAAAGGAAAATTCTCGATGAGAGCTCACAACATGTGGGCCTGAAAATACATATGGAAAAGATACAGATTATGAGAATAAATGCAAGAAATGATAACAATGTTGAACTTGAAGAAACACCAATAAAAGATGTAGAAACGTATATATATCTTGGCAGTAATATAGACAAACTGCCATCACTGATGTCAATACCTGGTCCTTCAGGTTGGGGGTTTTAGAATAGGGCTGACACCCCAGTCTATGTAAAAAGAAACGAAGTTACGGAAACGACAACAAATGAACAAACTTTGCTGCGGGACGGACATCCGGAGTCTGAGGCTCGTATGACTGTCAGTGGTGAAAGCCGAAAGGAAGCCACTGACACGAAAATGGACGTCCTGACCACAAAACGTGAAACAAGAATAGGATTTTGGAATGTTAGGACAATGAACGAGAAGGGTAAACTAAACAGATCAAAGCAGAACTGAGAAAAACTAAAGACAGGCCGACCAAAAACAACTTGGCGGAGGACTGTGGAGGTTGAGATGCAAAGAATGAACCAGAGTTGGAGCACAGTACGAAGGATGGCCAGCGACCGAGCAAAGTGGAATCACTTTGTTGCTGTCCTACAAGACGCCACCAGGCGCAATGGCCACTGACTGCTTTGATGGCTAAGGATATAAGTTAGTTGCTTATCCTTTACAGGACGTGGCAATCAACCCCAGCTTTTATTGGCTGTTGTCGTGGTTGAGTTAGAGTGTAGAGTATTTGTCGAGTTGGACAACTGTAGTGAAATCAACAAGGGATAGTGGACTGACAGAGTTATAGATTACACTCACAGAAAGGTGTAAATAGGAGATGGACTTGAGACAACCTGGAAGAAGATTTATCAAAATGATCTCTCTCTCCAAGCCTCAACTCACTTATGTCTGTCTAAGCACCTCCTGCTCTCTCTCTCTCTCTTTTCTCTTATCATACATAGAGATTATAGTAAAGAGCTAAAAATACAAATATGGATGGAAAGGTCGTGAACAGCGTATTAATAAATCTGTAAAATTTATTAAAGGAGAAAAGCATGAAAATAATGCATATCATCACAACAACATAAAATTACCTCAATACTCAAAATATTCATCAATAATCATATACACCAACCACCACACACACACAGATCACCATTCATAAAACCTGTAGAACCCAAAGAGATAAATAATCGAGTGACAGTCCTTCGGTTTTCGGGGACCAGCTGAAGTAACTCCAGTAAGTGGTGTTTTCGTATATCTCCTCCATCGGTGATGGAATTAACCTGAATAACATCACTGTATAGGCGCTATCGTTGGTGACCCCCCCTACTGGCGCGAGTTGGGCTGGAACTCTGTCCATAGATGGCTGCTCATACGTGCGAGGTTTTAAGTATCCAGGAAATACACCTGAAGAAGTCACTTGAGGACAAAGAGACCCAGGCGCGCTTATCCGGCGCAAGGCTCCGCTTGGCTGTAAATCCTGTTTAAACTGGTTTGGCTGTGGTTTGCTGAGTGCCCCGTTTAGGCACAAAAAAGGCGGGTGATATGGAATTCTGCTATAGGCATGCTGAGCGGGTTTGATATTCTGGAAGCCGCAATGCTCTGGCTGGTAATCCAATAGGCGAGTAGAGAGCTACTACTGCATTTGGCGATTCCAGATTTTGCGTTGGCTCCGTTGCACTGCGTGAGCTTAACTTGGCGTTGACAAAAAAGGGTTTTGATTCAGGAACGGGGTTGACGATTCGTGACGCTAGCGGTATTCAGAACCCTCTAGATCGAAGAGAATATTTCGTTCTTCGTCTGACTGGAATCTGCTCTCGCGAGTCGGTCTCCCTGAAACTGAGACCCAAAAGAGACACCTTTTAACTTCAAGCAACGCTAAAATCACACTAACTTTATACAGAAAGTTTCGCTATACTATGGGATTAAATTTATTGTAGTTATTGATATGATAGTTTAGGGCTGTCTTTAACCATGTCTCCTGTTCCTTAAAAATATCAATTATCAACACGCGCCCGCATAGTCTTAATATCTTTTGCACCCCCAGGTACCTATCAGTAAATGTTCTGACATCAAAAATCTACTCCTCTTCTCCCAATCTCAACATACAGGAAACCTAACCTGTAGTTACAGTTAAATGAATATGCTTATTCATCTTACAACATTAAATGAATTTACATAAACAGATTACAGCATTTGACATTACACAAATAAATCGTATGTCCCCTTGGGGAAATATATTAGCATTCCACAATGAGTACATAGACAAGGCAATGTTCTTGCTATAATGATACAGTTGTGGCTAGATCATATGATATAATTATATCTATGCCTGGTGACTGCTTTCAGTGAAAGTTATAGACTAGTGCCTAGCCACACAGGTAAGCATAAAATGATCCTCCCTTGCCTCTAGAAATATCTATCAAAAGGAATAAGTGACTATCTCCTATAATCCAGAGTTATTACCTGCATCTCACTATTCAGTTTTAAAGTGAACAATCCACACCTGACATTATCTTACAGAAATGACAGTTAATTTTACTGACTCTTAACCCAATGGTAAGCATTCGTGGACTGATTCTACGCCTAATATCTGTTATTGTAAGTTTGACATTTAACCCATGATAAACCGTAACAGTGTAAGCACCACTTAATAGGCCGTAGACAGCGCTACCTTATCACTGAATAAATTACTAGGAGAAGTCCTCAGAAATAAATTCACTTCCCTAACAGATATATATAAAAGCTAACATGAATATATCATATTTATAAGATATGTCAACTCACCCCGAAAAATGCCAAGAAATAGGCGAAAAACATTTAGTTCTGTGTTAAAGTTTGCCTTATTTCCATAATGGTCTATCTCGGGCCAGGAAATTCACGAATGTCTTTGTCTATTAAAACCAGTCTACTCTTATAGATCACAAGGGACGCTCCCCCCGAACACCTGGCGTGCGTATTTCTACAGAAGTTCGGCGAAAGACGTAATCTAGAGTAAGACAAAAGAAATCGTGCGAAAGTTCCCCAGGTAGAGAAATCCATAACATTATGCTCTATCTTGTCTAAGGGGCGAAAACCCAAAGATTGACCGCGATTGTTATCTTCCCCTGGAACAGATCACACTCGTTACCCAGGCCTTAAAGGGTACCAGCCGCTCGTCATCAAACGTTTTAAAGCGACCAGAGAAATTCCCCTGTTGGGACCACAGAGGGTACCCGCCGCTAACGAACCGTTTCTTTCACAGAAACCGACATTGGCTCGTTCTAACACTTAAAGCGGACCCGAGAAATGTTTCTCTGGTCGAACAGGTGCGTTTAGATAACATTACGTCTAGCGTTAGCTGACCGCAGCTGGCCAGCGTAAACAACCTCGGGTGGGGTTGAGAAGGTGAACAAATGTAGGTAGACTATGAAAGAAACGAAAATACAAAATGTCTCGGAAAACAGAACATTTAAAGGAGTAATCAAATTATGGACAAGATGGTAAAATAAATTATCTTTCACGTGACAGCTGTTTGTGATTTTTCTAGGCAATTTTTTTCATTCAGTAGTTTGCCATTGCTTTCTGAACGGTACGGCGCTTATACCATTGTTAAAAATCCACACAAAGCGATCTGCTACCAAACCGCCTGCAGCGGGTTTCGAACCTGGTATAAGGATATAAGAAGAAGAATATAGACAAAGTTGGAGGGACAGCCAGCGATTTCAAAATAAGAATACAAAAAGGAAGAAGAGCTTTAATTGCATTGGGAAATATATGGAGGTCAAGAGAAATCGGATCCAGCACGAAAATAAGAATCTTCAGCTCAAATGTCAAGTCAGTCCTATTGTATGGCTCTGAGACATGGAGAACAACAACCAAAAATCTACAGACTTTTATAAACGGGTGCTTGCATAGAATAGAAGGACTGATATGGTATGACAAAGTCACAAATGTGGAATTGATGACAAGAACCAGACAAGTGCGAGTGGAACAAGAGTTGAGAAGAAGACGCTGGCGATTGATAGGGCACACATTGAGGAAACCTGTTGATAGCATTACAAGGCAGTCCTTGTTCTGGAATCCACAGGGAAAGAGAGGCAGAGGTAGACAAAAAAAAAAAACACATGAAGAAGAGAGCTGGATACAGAGGTGAAATTGATGAGGAAAACATGGAAAGAGCTTTAGCTGATTGCACAGGACAGGAAGACTTGGCATGTGTTTGGTGAACGCCTATGCTCCTCGGGGAGCTAAAGGGTATTGATTGATGTTAATATACAGGGTAATTGTAAAATCACTTGTTATTGTTAATTTGTTAGTTCTTCATGTTATCCAATTACTTTATATGAAACAAACGTCACAATGCAGCGACTTACCTGTTATTTTATGGCATAAAATGATGTGTCACATTAAACAACAGCGTAAGGGGAGATCACGTGACATCGTCTTCTTCTTCTTCTTCTTCCGTCCTTAGCCAACGACCGGCAAAGCAGTCAGTGGCCATTACGCCTAGTGGCGTCTTAAGGGCAACAGCGAATAGATTTTCTTTGCCGCTGTTCCCATCACGCCTAATGGCGTCTTTAGGGCAACGACAAATCAATCCGTTTGCTGTTGTTTCCGTAATCAAAGTGACTGGCAAACGGGTGATCAGCCCGTTGGGTACGTGACATCGTGGCGGGCAATAATTTTTGCTCTGTCTTGTAACGTTGAGTTTTTTTGTCATTTTAGAATTTGTTGTTGTTTTGTTGATGGGAATAAGAAATACAACGTATTTGTCAAATTTCAAATGGCAGTTATTACTCCTTGTTTCGACATGCATGTTATGTATATCCAGTAGGTACAAGTGCTGATAATAACATTTTAAAAAAGAAGAAATTGACTTGTCAATCACTTTGTAGAAATTGTAAATTGTATACTGTGATCATTTGATCGACCTTGACTTATATGGCAGCGGTCAACCTTGGGTCATGGCTCTCAAGTGACATCCTTCTCTTGGCTGTTCGGCCTCCGTTTTGAACTGAACCCATTTCGTTTAGGGGGCATCTCTAATATGGCTATTTCCACAGGGTGTTGTAAGAGCCTGTTTTCGCATAATCGTAGGGAGCATCTCGACTTGCTGCGATCAGCATCTCCGTCCCCCCAGAATCATGTATTTATCTATTCATGTCTCTCTTGCACATATCTGTCAGACTTCATCTGTGGTTGCCTTTATTTTTTTTAAATTGGAGTTGGAGGAGGGGGGCGGGGGCCATGGCACAAACCTGGATTCAATTTTAAGTTTAATCCAGTTGAGAGATATTTAGCCCTTTCTTGCAACACATATTGGCAATTTTTTTATTATGGCAGTCACATTAATGATTGTTAGTTACCTCCCTTAGAGTGCTTGGCAGGTTACATATACAAACTCGGCAAGTATTGATTCCATACGCATTGGAGAAAAAGAAAGGAAGCTTGGGAGGAGGGGGGGGGGGGAACAAAAGTCAGTTCCCACATATACAACAAGCATATAAAGACACTGACTTTTAACTTTATTTCTGTATTCGCTACACAACCAGACGTTCACATTAGGAACTCTTATCAATGTTCCACTATCACCGCATTGTTATTTCCTTCATACTTAAACCTTTAAGATACATTTATGCGTTTTATCTAGGGGACGTAATTTTTATTACAAAGGGAGTAATATGCGAATAAAAGCTAGTCATAGCTTTAAAAAAATTAAACAGTTATTTTATATATTTTTGTTTGTACTACTTTTGTTACAAAGAAGTAACTTACAACACATAATTTAAATTCCGAAGGAATTCTTTCTGTCGTTAATTGCTGTTATAGAAATATACAGTTATATTTTAAACGTGGAACTGATGACAAGAACTAGACAAGTGCCAGTGGAACAAGAAATGAGAAGAAGACGATGGCGATGGATAGGACACACACTGAGGAAACCTGTTGATAGCATTACAAGGCAGTCCTTGTTCTGGAACCCCCAGGGCAAGAGAGGCAGAGGAAGACCAAGAAGTACATGGAGAAGAGAGTTGGAAACAGAGGTGAAAATGATGAGGAGAACATGGAAAGAACTTGAGATGATGGCACGTGACAGGAGGGAGGGAAACCTGAGGCCTTGTAGTGGGTTTGATGGTATTGTATGATGGTGATATTACTAAATGTAATGTATGAGGCCAGCTGTGAAAGCTCCTGAGATAAAATGTAGTTGTGAATTGTCAGAAGGCCTTTCTTGCTACCACTACGACCTCACACTTATATTTTTTTTTCTTTCTAATGAATGTGGCTACGTAAACTGTCTAGGGTAATGATATGTAATGTGGTGTGATAATTATAGATACACCCACAGATATTTAAGCAGACTAATAATATTAACAAATGTTAAAATACACTGAACTAACTCACGTGTGTAAAATTTTTGATAGAAATGTTTTTACATTTATTTTGTTCTGGATCAAGTTTTATGTTGACCAGAACTTTTTTTAAAAAAAGATTTAAAATTATGAAAGAAATGCATGGAATGTTACATAATAAATGCAAGAGTGTACATATATAAGTACTAGACTAGTTAGTTTTATTAAAATGTTCTAGTAGTCATCTACTTGGGAGGATAGTTAATGCTTGTGCTGTTGGGGTGGCCTCATCACACCTGTCTATATTGACTACACAGTGTCCAGTAAATTGCAGGAATTTTATGGGGTATTAGTAACTAAAAGGCGTTGGTGAACTTCCAGCAGACCAGAGGCTCACTCATCTTGCATATGTAGCTCTGGTGCTGAAATCTGGTGGTCCCACCTCTCCGTGCTGGCGGGCAATAATAGTGGTCTCTGTCACAACGTACTGCACAGATACACTCGAGTAAAATCACCAACTGAATGGACACCGCCTTGTTGACAACTGAAACTCACAGCTCTGCAATCAAAGTATTGGCTATGTGTCAAAATTTTATTCTCTACCCACGTCTGGACACAACACGGACACAACAACCACATCATACAGACAGGTCAGATCTCTCTGACCAAACAGCACATTTACCATGGTGGTTTTACATCAGATAGGTCCTCCCAGACTATAGATTCTGAAAAATATTTATTAGTTTCCT
This sequence comes from Oreohelix idahoensis, assembly GCA_024509875.1. NCBI lineage: Eukaryota > Metazoa > Mollusca > Gastropoda > Stylommatophora > Oreohelicidae > Oreohelix > Oreohelix idahoensis. The sequence continues at coordinate 97,460 of JAMPIV010004197.1, forward strand.
TCCCTAAAAGTGGATAGGTAATATGTTTCATTATTCTCAACACTTGATCTGTCTTTCCTAACCCTTGCTGGAGTTTATGTATATTGTTGGTCCCTAGACCCTGACTTGGGCGGGGGGTCTAGAGCAAATCCCTACTTGTTTGTAAGGCTAGATTATGATATGGCAGTATCAAATCACTCGAACATTAAACAATATTCAAAATATACAAAGAAATAATTTCAATCTTACCAGATTATGAATAAAGAACACAGAAATGCTAGCAAAACTCAGCTGAGCTGCTGGCTATAGTATGGCGTCCCTGAACTTATTTCACTTTCTTTCATTTGGAAATCACCACACTTTAAAATACTGTGTCTATCATCGAACAACTATTGAGGAATGGCCCCACTTCTCGTCTGAGCGCCGATAAAATGATTGTCTGTGGCCAATCACTGCCTAGGTTTATTTCAAATTCAAATTTCCTACCCTAAAGTCATTTCAGTCATGCTTCAGTCAAGTATGGATGTTTATCTGTTAGTCTGTCCGTCTCTACTTGTTTTTTTCAAAAACGTACTTGATTTTTGAACCAACCTTTCTCTCCCCTCCAAAATTTTGTCGTTAAAAGTTATATTTAGACACAGCTCCCACCAATGTCCCTTCGCTTCCCTACTAAGTAGATTTGAACACCTGCGTCTCGAGGTCGTGTTTTTTTGTGCAAATAGCGACACTTTTTATTCCATACAGTCTGTCGCTGATGTGAACAACACTGTCTTTTGTCATTATCTTCAATATTATCTATCCGTCTGTAAAATTAAGAACATATTAGTTCACTGCTCAGAATGGGCCATCCGGCCAGCTAATTTTTATATTCCTAACATTAATATTACGAAAAAGTTACTTTTTAATTTTTGTAATATTCCAAACATCTGCGTTCTGCCGCTGAATTCAAATCAAAGGCTTGGTATCGCAAAAGCGACCAATAAATGACTGTGTCGTAACATATCCAAGGTCCCTTCTGTCGAGTTCCTTACTTTTATGTCAACTAGGGAAACGTGACTTTTCTCCGTTTCCCCCCAATTGCGTCTCCTTAGCCTTTCTAGTCTCACGCAATCTTTCCAGTCATATTTTTTCCTTTTTATCCGCCGTTCCCCTCCTGTCTAGCAAGTCAATTTTTATGGAGGGTGATGACCCGCGGTCTGGGCGATCATGTACTATCAGCAGCCTACGCATTATGTTTTTATCCTTACATGTTATCTTTGGAGGTATTTTACCGTTGTATCTCTGTCAATTTCACTACAGGCCTGTAAACAGTAAATTAATATGAAACAAATATAAAGGTATGTTATCAGGCACTCACAGGAAATAAAGAAGTAGAACACCAGACAACAGAAAAACAACAGACATGAGTGGCTTACCCAGGATTTGAACACTGGACCTTCCGTGCGAAAACCCCGCCTAGCCATGCAAGCGAATCACACTATCCGCTCTGCCATCTACGCATCATCAAAAAATGATGTTTCAATGGCAGGTCAATAGTGCGAACCACAATACACGACACCAGAAGTCCTCCATGGGCAGTTCAGCCTATTAATGACGCAATCACTTCTGTTGTATTTCTATCAAGCAGTATAGGCCGAATCCAACAAGACCCTTAGGACCTTAATACTGTGTCCAGTAAATGATAGTAGACTAGACCAGTGAGAACAGGATAGTGGGTAGGTTTGGTATTGTACAAACATTTATTACAAATAAGGGAGGGAAACCTGAGGCCTGTAAACAGTAAATTAATATGAAACAAATATAAAGGTATGTTATCAGGCACTCGCAGGAAATAAAGAAGTAGAACACCAGACAACAGAAAAACAACAGACATGAGTGGCTTACCCAGGATTTGAACACTGGACCTTCCGTGCGACAACCCCGCCTAGCCATGCAAGCGAATCACACTATCCGCTCTGCCATCTACGCATCATCAAAAAATGATGTTTCAATGGCAGGTCAATAGTGCGAACCACAATACACGACACCAGAAGTCCTCCATGGGCAGTTCAGCCTATTAATGACGCAATCACTTCTGTTGTATTTCTATCAAGCAGTATAGGCCGAATCCAACAAGACCCTTAGGACCTTAATACTGTGTCCAGTAAATGATAGTAGACTAGAACAGTGAGAACAGGATAGTGGGTAGGTTTGGTATTGTACAAACATTTATTACAAATAAGGGAGGGAAACCTGAGGCCTGTAAACAGTAAATTAATATGAAACAAATATAAAGGTATGTTATCAGGCACTCGCAGGAAATAAAGAAGTAGAACACCAGACAACAGAAAAACAACAGACATGAGTGGCTTACCCAGGATTTGAACACTGGACCTTCCGTGCGACAACCCCGCCTAGCCATGCAAGCGAATCACACTATCCGCTCTGCCATCTACGCATCATCAAAAAATGATGTTTCAATGGCAGGTCAATAGTGCGAACCACAATACACGACACCAGAAGTCCTCCATGGGCAGTTCAGCCTATTAATGACGCAATCACTTCTGTTGTATTTCTATCAAGCAGTATAGGCCGAATCCAACAAGACCCTTAGGACCTTAATACTGTGTCCAGTAAATGATAGTAGACTAGAACAGTGAGAACAGGATAGTGGGTAGGTTTGGTATTGTACAAACATTTATTACAAATAAGGGAGGGAAACCTGAGGCCTGTAAACAGTAAATTAATATGAAACAAATATAAAGGTATGTTATCAGGCACTCGCAGGAAATAAAGAAGTAGAACACCAGACAACAGAAAAACAACAGACATGAGTGGCTTACCCAGGATTTGAACACTGGACCTTCCGTGCGACAACCCCGCCTAGCCATGCAAGCGAATCACACTATCCGCTCTGCCATCTACGCATCATCAAAAAATGATGTTTCAATGGCAGGTCAATAGTGCGAACCACAATACACGACACCAGAAGTCCTCCATGGGCAGTTCAGCCTATTAATGACGCAATCACTTCTGTTGTATTTCTATCAAGCAGTATAGGCCGAATCCAACAAGACCCTTAGGACCTTAATACTGTGTCCAGTAAATGATAGTAGACTAGAACAGTGAGAACAGGATAGTGGGTAGGTTTGGTATTGTACAAACATTTATTACAAATAAGGGAGGGAAACCTGAGGCCTGTAAACAGTAAATTAATATGAAACAAATATAAAGGTATGTTATCAGGCACTCGCAGGAAATAAAGAAGTAGAACACCAGACAACAGAAAAACAACAGACATGAGTGGCTTACCCAGGATTTGAACACTGGACCTTCCGTGCGACAACCCCGCCTAGCCATGCAAGCGAATCACACTATCCGCTCTGCCATCTACGCATCATCAAAAAATGATGTTTCAATGGCAGGTCAATAGTGCGAACCACAATACACGACACCAGAAGTCCTCCATGGGCAGTTCAGCCTATTAATGACGCAATCACTTCTGTTGTATTTCTATCAAGCAGTATAGGCCGAATCCAACAAGACCCTTAGGACCTTAATACTGTGTCCAGTAAATGATAGTAGACTAGACCAGTGAGAACAGGATAGTGGGTAGGTTTGGTATTGTACAAACATTTATTACAAATAAGGGAGGGAAACCTGAGGCCTGTAAACAGTTCTGTTGTCTGGTGTTCTACTTCTTTATTTCCTGTGAGTGCTTGATAACATACCTTTATATTTGTTTCATATTAATTTACTGTTTACAGGCCTCAGGTTTCCCTCCCTTATTTGTAATAAATGTTTGTACAATACCAAACCTACCCACTATCCTGTTCTCACTGGTCTAGTCTACTATCATTTACTGGACACAGTATTAAGGTCCTAAGGGTCTTGTTGGATTCGGCCTATACTGCTTGATAGAAATACAACAGAAGTGATTGCGTCATTAATAGGCTGAACTGCCCATGGAGGACTTCTGGTGTCGTGTATTGTGGTTCGCACTATTGACCTGCCATTGAAACATCATTTTTTGATGATGCGTAGATGGCAGAGCGGATAGTGCGATTCGCTTGCATGGCTAGGCGGGGTTGTCGCACGGAAGGTCCAGTGTTCAAATCCTGGGTAAGCCACTCATGTCTGTTGTTTTTCTGTTGTCTGGTGTTCTACTTCTTTATTTCCTGTGAGTGCCTGATAACATACCTTTATATTTGTTTCATATTAATTTACTGTTTACAGGCCTCAGGTTTCCCTCCCTTATTTGTAATAAATGTTTGTACAATACCAAACCTACCCACTATCCTGTTCTCACTGGTCTAGTCTACTATCATTTACTGGACACAGTATTAAGGTCCTAAGGGTCTTGTTGGATTCGGCCTATACTGCTTGATAGAAATACAACAGAAGTGATTGCGTCATTAATAGGCTGAACTGCCCATGGAGGACTTCTGGTGTCGTGTATTGTGGTTCGCACTATTGACCTGCCATTGAAACATCATTTTTTGATGATGCGTAGATGGCAGAGCGGATAGTGCGATTCGCTTGCATGGCTAGGCGGGGTTGTCGCACGGAAGGTCCAGTGTTCAAATCCTGGGTAAGCCACTCATGTCTGTTGTTTTTCTGTTGTCTGGTGTTCTACTTCTTTATTTCCTGTGAGTGCCTGATAACATACCTTTATATTTGTTTCATATTAATTTACTGTTTACAGGCCTCAGGTTTCCCTCCCTTATTTGTAATAAATGTTTGTACAATACCAAACCTACCCACTATCCTGTTCTCACTGGTCTAGTCTACTATCATTTACTGGACACAGTATTAAGGTCCTAAGGGTCTTGTTGGATTCGGCCTATACTGCTTGATAGAAATACAACAGAAGTGATTGCGTCATTAATAGGCTGAACTGCCCATGGAGGACTTCTGGTGTCGTGTATTGTGGTTCGCACTATTGACCTGCCATTGAAACATCATTTTTTGATGATGCGTAGATGGCAGAGCGGATAGTGCGATTCGCTTGCATGGCTAGGCGGGGTTGTCGCACGGAAGGTCCAGTGTTCAAATCCTGGGTAAGCCACTCATGTCTGTTGTTTTTCTGTTGTCTGGTGTTCTACTTCTTTATTTCCTGTGAGTGCCTGATAACATACCTTTATATTTGTTTCATATTAATTTACTGTTTACAGGCCTCAGGTTTCCCTCCCTTATTTGTAATAAATGTTTGTACAATACCAAACCTACCCACTATCCTGTTCTCACTGGTCTAGTCTACTATCATTTACTGGACACAGTATTAAGGTCCTAAGGGTCTTGTTGGATTCGGCCTATACTGCTTGATAGAAATACAACAGAAGTGATTGCGTCATTAATAGGCTGAACTGCCCATGGAGGACTTCTGGTGTCGTGTATTGTGGTTCGCACTATTGACCTGCCATTGAAACATCATTTTTTGATGATGCGTAGATGGCAGAGCGGATAGTGCGATTCGCTTGCATGGCTAGGCGGGGTTGTCGCACGGAAGGTCCAGTGTTCAAATCCTGGGTAAGCCACTCATGTCTGTTGTTTTTCTGTTGTCTGGTGTTCTACTTCTTTATTTCCTGTGAGTGCCTGATAACATACCTTTATATTTGTTTCTTATTAATTCACGTGACAGGAGGACTTGGCATGTGTTTGTTGAAGGCCTATACTCCTTTGGGAGTGGAGGGTTATGAATGAAATGAATGAATTTTAAATGGGATAAGTAAATGCACGCTAGGCTCAATACTCGTCAGTAAATATGTATAAAAGGAGTTTCTGTTAAAGCAATACTTTTCTATAACTGATATTTGGCATTTTTGACCGGCACAAAGTGCTGCCTAAACTAAAGTTGAGACGATGTGTTTGACAAGTCCCCTTGTGAGCCCGAAAATGACCATAAGTCACTACCAACTTTCTCCACCAAACATTATAACATGAGGTGATACGAGGAGCTTTCATTGCATAGTGACTTGAATGGGCATTAAAATATATCGAGTCCACCTCATATATAATAGTCTCTCAACCCACACATTTAGTCTCATTGTATGGCTCTGAAACATAGAGAACAACGAAGACGTTATAATCCGCAGTGGTTGAATCACACGTAACCGTACGTTTCCATTGATAAGTCGTCTTTAGTGCGTCGCGTTATAGACTAACCATAAATCCTAACGCCTTGTCCCTGCACGTTATCATGGTCAAGTTTTGTGTAATGTTGTTCAAATAATATCAGTTCTATCAACTCTCTACAGCTTTAAGAGCTAGTGACTTGAGTCCATATATCCTGGAATCGTTTTAACAGCGTTGTTAGGCATTCGTTTCATTTCCAGAAAATAAAATTTGGCGAGGCGTGTCCCGTTCAACCTAGTCAGTTATATTAGGGCGCATGTCCAAATACAAAAGACCGTTTAGTCTGATGACGTTATACAGTAAAATAGAACCAGACCAAAACAGTACAGGCAGACAACAAAATACAGAGGCAACCCCTAAAATAGAAACTGACCAAAAAATAAAGGTAGACAGAAAAAAACAGAAGCAGATATAAAGCAACAGAGGCAGATATAAAGAAACAGAGACAGATATAAAGAAACAGATGCATTTATAAAGAAACGTGCAGATATAAAGAAACAGGAAGATATAAAGAAACAGACATATATAAAGAAATAGAGGCAGATATAAAGGAACAGAGGCAGATATCAAGAAACAGAAGCAGACAAAAAATAGAGACTGACCCAAATAAACTAGAAGCAGTCACAAAAAATAGAGACAACCCCTAAAATAGAATCTGACCTAAAAATAGAGGCAGATTTTAAAAAATGGTAGATCCAAAAGATAGATGCAGACAGAAAAAAACAGAGGCAGACATAAAAAAAAGAGGCAGATATACAGAAACGGAGGCAGACACACAGAAACAGAGGCAGACACACACAAATAGAGACAGAAGCAAAAAACATTTGGAAGGAGCAAACTCTAAATATAGACTCGTATGTCTAAGTTGAGACCACTATAAATAGTACGTGGTACTAGAACACCCAGGTAAATGTAGCCGGCCAGACATAAAGGAAGAAATTCTAGCAATTAATACATCACTAGGGAACAGAGAAGGTAGTGAGAGGCTGGTGTGGGTTCAAGCACACATAGGTATAGCTGGTAACGAGTTGGCAGACCAGAACGCCAAGAATGGAAGAATAAGTAAAAACAATATAAGAGCAGGACTGGGAAGGTCGGAGATCAAGAGCCAAGTGAAGATAACTATAAACGAGGAATGGAAGACAACGTGGAAGAACAGTAAAAAAGGCAGACCCGCGTTCAAACTGCTGAAAGAACCAACAAGAACGTGCCAGGTCAGAGAAGAATTAAAGATACCATCAAACAAAAAACTGTGACGTCTCGTCTCGGTGCAGCATACTTTATAATAGAGGAACCCCACTGCCAAGAATGTTAGGAAGAGAATGACATAGACCACTACCTGATCCACTGTAAAAAGTATGAACAACAAAAGGTTGAATTAAAAATTTACTATAGGAATCACAATATAGACATGACAGGTGATAAGGTTTTAAGTATAGATGCCCCAGGAGATGCCCAATCAATACTTAAAAGATATATACATAAAACAAAGGAAAACATATAAGGTTAGTACTTCATAGAAATTAAGCAACAAGAACTAGCAAATCATTTTTCTTTTAAAAATCCTCATAGGACAATGAAAGACAACGAAGTTTAAAAAAAACAACAACAACTCAAAATGAATAAATACTAATACAAATTAAAAACAAGGGTAAAAGACAATAGTTATCTATAAACAATACAAAAGAGAAAATAAAATGCACAAATACTAATATAAATAAAAATCAGCAACTACAAAATACAATAGCTATTTAAATTGAATACAAAATTAGTAAATAAAATGACACTAAATACCCCAATTATAACCAATTTTCAGGTTGAACAGAATAGACCAAGATGGAACGAGAAGAGGCAATAACGGTCAGCTGTTAAGTTCCCGCTCTCCATCCACCACTTCTTCAAATCAACATAAACAACTTTGGACACCTTAAAGTAATAACAAACTCGAGTAATTTTCCAATCTCTATCTTAATGTATTCAGAAAACTATGAACACGAAGTTACAATAATATACAGTCAGTAAAGTGCAAACTTGAAATATATACAAAAAGGTAAAGAAAACTTGATACGAGTTGTAACAGCTGGGGCATAAGGCTGTAAGGCAGAGAAGAAGATAAATGAATGTGGAATTCTAAACTTCATGGTTTATATTTTTGATGAGGTCATCATTCAAATACCGTCTCTCACATGATATATCCCAAGTGTTTTATGATCTCCCGTCTTTACCTTCTGTGATTAATCAGCTCTGGTGATCTGAAAACTGTTACACGTTTATGGCGCCTGATACAGGGTGTCCCCCATTCACACAAATCTTCTCCTATTCATCAAATACTACAGACCACAACTGCAAATAAATGTCATTTAAATGTAGAACAAACGTAGAAGTAGTGCAGAAAATAAAAATATTAAAATTCGTATATGTAGTGGGTTTGATGGTATTGTATGATGATGATATTTCTACGTGTGATGCATGAGGTCAGCTGTGAAGGCTCCTGAGATAAAATGTAGCTGTGAATTGTCAGAAGGACCTTCTTGCTACCACTACGACCTCACACCTATCTTTTTTTACTAATGAATGTGACTACGTTAAATGTCTAGGGTAATTATATGTAATGTGTTGTGGTAGTTTTCAGACACACACACAGATATTTACTAAGTCTAATAATATTAATAAAATGTTATAATACACGGAACTAACTCAGTTGTGTAAAATTTTGATAGTAATTTTCTTACATTTATTTGTTCTGGACCAAGGTTTTATTTTGGCCAGAACATATGAAAGGTTTTAGAAATTATGAAAAAATGCATGGATATTACATAATAAATGCAAGGTGTGTACATATATGTTACTAGACTAGTTAATTTATTATTGGTTATAGTAGTAATCTATTGTGGGAGAACTTTTCATGGATGTGCTGTTGGGGTGGCCTCATCACTCCCTGTCTATGGCGATTACACAGTGTCCAGTTAATTGATGGAATTTTTATGGGTGTGTTTCTAATTAAGTTGAGTTGGTGAACTCTCAGCAGACCAGGCGCTCACTTAACTTGAAGGTGTAGCTCTGGTGCTGAGATCTGGTGGCCCCACCTCTCCGTGCTTGGGGGCAATATCAGAAATCTGGTGGCCCCACCTCTCCGTGCTTGGGGGCAATATCAGAAATATGGTGGCCCCACCTCTCCGTGCTTGGGGGCTATAATAGGCTGCTCTGACCAAATATTACTGCACGGGTCCACTCTGGTAAAATTCAACAACTCATTTGACACCGCATTGGTGCCAACTGAAACTCACAGCTCTGCAATCAAAGTATTAATCATGTGTCAAAATTCCATCCTCTAACCATTTCTGGACACAACACTGCACAACAACAACACCACATAGACGGGTCAGATCTTTCTGACCAAACAACACATCTTACCAAGTTGGTTTCACATAGGATAAGTTCTCCCAGACTACAGATTCTGAAATATGTTCATTAGTTTCCTGCCATAAAATAGGATAGGTGATATGTTTCACTGATCTCAACACTTGATCTGTCCTTCCTAATCCTTGCTGGAGTTTATGTATTTTATTGTCTCTAGACCCTGAACTGGGGCGGGGGGTCTAGAGCGAACCCTTACTTGTTGTAAGGAACAGATTATGCTATTGCAGTATCAAATCACTCGAAACCTTAAACAAATATTAAAATGTACAAAGAAATAATTTCAGTCTTACCAGAAATATGAATATAGAACACAGTTAAATAAATGCTAGCAAAACTCAGCTGAGCTGCTGGCCTTATGATGGCGTCCCTCTAAATATTTCAATAGCTTCTGGGAATTTACACCACTTAATAATTCACTGTGTCTACAAGGACAACTTATACTGAATGGCACAAAATGCGCGTCTGAGCGCCGATAATATCTTCATCTATGGCCAATCACTGCCTTTTCTTTTTTCAAATTCAAATATCCTACCACAAAGTCATTTCAGTCATACCTCAGTCAAGTATGCCTTATTGTCTGTTGGTCCGTCCGTCTCTACTTGCGTTTCACAAAAAAACACACTTGTTTTTGAACCAACCCTGCCTTCCCCTACACAATTTTGCCTTTAAAGTTATTTTTAGCCACAATTCACCATCCCACCCCGTCTCTTCATTCCCACTAGATTTTAGCACTTGCGTCTTCAAGGCCACAATTTTTTGAAAATTAGTGACATGTTTTATTTCAATGCAGACGTTCGCTGATATGAACAACACAGTCTTTTGTCAATATCTTTCTTATTATCTGTCCGTCTGTATAAATGAAAGCATATTATTTCACTGCTCAAGATGGGCCATCCGGCCAGCTAGGTTTTATATTCCTAACATTATTATTAAGAAAAGTTACTTTTCAAATATTTTCTAGAATTTTCTGGAATGCGCTCATCACTGCATTCAAATAAACGGGCTAAGTTATCGCAAAAGCGTCCAATAAATGACCGTGGCGTATAATATCCAAGGTCCCTTTTGTCGATTTCTTTACTTTATGTCAACTTGGGGACGTGACTTTTTCCTCCTTTCCCCACCAATTTGCGTCCTTTTGCCTCGCTAGTTTCAAGCACGCGTTCAGTCAGATTTTTCCTTTTGATCCGTTTTTGCCTTCAAGTCTAACAATTTAATTTCCATGGCGGGTGATGACCCGCGGCGTGGGCGATCATGTATTCTAGCAGCTTACGCATTAGTTTTTATCCCTACGTTGTATCATTGGAGATATTTTAACGTTGTATCATTGTTAATTTTGTGACACATCTCCCCACTTGAAAACATGCCTACGGCAAGTTCTAAAACCAGTGATACACATAGATAAAATCTCTCCTCACGCCTGCCATTACTCTAATTTTGATCACAGGGGTGCCGACTGAGGAAATCTGCACCGACATTCAATTTGCCTGGGATATATTGGATACTAAACTGATAAGGTTGAAGCAATAAAGACCACCTCAGCAATCTTGCGTTTTCATGCTTAGCCTGAGATAAGAATACGAGAGGCTGATGGTCCGTCTCGACCACAAAAGTCCTACCATACAGATAGATTTGAAACTTCTTTATTGCCCAGATTAACGCTAAACATTCTTTTTCGCTTGTGGAGTATCCTTGTTCCGCCTTATTCAATTTGCGGCTTGCATAAGCGACTGGTTTCAGTTCCCCATCAGGTGAAGATGATCTTTGCAACAAAGCCGCTCCGAGTCCTACATTACTTGCATCGGTTCTTAAGACAAAGTCCTGTGTCAAATCAGGCAGTTTGAGAATAGGCTTGCTAGTGAGTTTTTCCTTTAAGTCTTGGAACGCTAATTCACTTTGCGTAGTCCAAATAATTTTATCTGGAAGTCCCTTGCGAGTCAGATCAGTCAGAGGAGCACAAATAGAGTTAAAATCTTTGATATATTTTTGATAAAATCCGCATAACGACACGAATGATCGCACGTCCTTTTTTGTTTGTGGTCTAGGTGCTCTCTGCAGTTTTTCCAAGTTCTTGGGATCAGGGGTCATGTTACCCTGATATACAGTGTGTCCCAAGAATTCCAACTCTTTGCATCCAATACAACATTTTGTTGGCCTAGCAGTTAAGTTCGCCTCCCTCAGCCTATTAAATAACATTTCTAGAGCTTCAATGTGTTCTTCAAATGTCTCTGTGGTGACGAGAATATCATCCATGAAATTCGTGATACATGGGTTATTCAGGGGATCCAACAATTTGCGCATCATCCTTGAAAATACACTCGGAGCATTTTTCAGTCCGAATGGTAGCATGTTGAATTCATAATGTCCATCCGAAGTGCTAAAAGCCAAATAAGGTCTCACTTCAGGCTTCACTGGGATCTGGTAATAGCCTTTACTAAGATCCACCTTTGAAAAGTATTTTGCCTTGTTCAGTCTGGCAAATAACTGTTTTGTGTCTGGTAATGGATCCACTTGTCCTTCTGTGACAGCATTCAGTTTCCTGTAATCTATGCACAGTCTGTGTTCCCCAGACGGTTTTCTCAACAAAACGACACTAGAACTAAAAGATGATTCACTGTGCGAAATAATCCCCTCCTTCAACAAATAATCTATTTCTTCCTTCAATGCCTTCTCCTTCGCGAACGGAATAGAATAGGCTCTCATACAGATTGGGTTTGAGTCTACCAGTTTCATGTCATACTGTAGCAAATTTGTATGGCCTGGTTTATCTGTTAATACATCTGTATGTTCCTCCTGAACCTGTTGAACTCTCTCCCTCTGGTTTTTAGTCAGGTGCTTACTGACTTTTACCTGTGCTGCTGTTTCACAAGGATGTAATGGGTATTCATGTGAGGTGAGTGGTTCCTTTTGCATTTGAGTTGCAATAGCCAAGGTCAATAAGGGGGTGCTTTCCTGGAGTGGTCTGTCCAGATACTTCTTTAACAGGTTTACATGATAAACTTTCTCCTTCCCCTTTTTGTCAATTTTATAGTTTGTTCTAGACACCTTCTCTAGAACCGTATATGGACCTTGCCAACCAATTTGTAATTTATTCTGGCTTCCGGGTAGTAGAAGCAGCACCTTCTCTCCCACTGCCAGTTCTCTGTCCTTTGCCTTCCTATTAAAATATGCTGCATGTTTCTTCCTGGCTTGTTTCAAATTATCATTTGCCAGTTTCCATCCAGCTTTCAAACGAGTGGTCAGTTCGTTCACGTATTGATAAGATGAGGTAACAGTCTCTTCCGCCTTCTCATCTGTCCAGGTCCTTAATAGAGCTTCTAATGGACCTTTTATTGGCCTCCCAAATAGCAGAGTTGCGGGAGCCATCCCGGTTGAACTATGTGGTACCTCCCGGTACGCAAACAATGCGGCGGGCAGGAATTGATCCCACAGATCCGGTTTTTCGTGTGCCAGCTTTCTCAGGATAGAAATGAGAGTCCCGTTGAACCTCTCTACCTGGCCGTTCCCTTGTGGATGGTACGGACTACAATGAAAGTGTCTGGCTTGAAATAGCTTAAAAACTTCTTCCGTTAGTTTCCCCTTGAACTGAGAACCATTATCCGTCAAGATTTGATGCGGGAATCCTAATCGGGTAAATATTGTAAGTAGTGCCTCTGCTACATGTTTTGAATCAATTGATGGCAGGGCTACCGCCTCTCCCCACATAGAACAAGTGTCCACCAGAGTAAGGATGTAACTGTTCCTCCTCTTGGTCCGAGTGAGAGGTCCTACAATATCCACTGCAACCCTCTCAAAAGGTGTTCCCACTATGGGCATTTCCCCTAGAGTTGCAGGAGCAGTCCAGTGCTTTGGAGCTACCCTTTGACATTCTGGGCAGGATTTGACATATCTTTTTATATCCTCCGTTATCCCTGGCCAGAAGTAATGACAAGCTATACGCTGTCCTGTGGCGCTGATCCCCATGTGACCACTGAAGGGAATCGCATGCCCGAGTTCCATCACTTTATCCCTATATGAAGTGGGAAGAACCAGCTGGTTGTGACCATTTGTTCCAGTTCCGGCCTTCCTGTATAAGAGTTTGTTCTTCATAAAATATTCCCCCTTGCTCGGAGGTGTGTGGCATTTGGGCAATTTTTTAAAACATGGCTTGAGTGTCCTATCCTCAGCCTGCGCCTTCCTCATCTCCTCTGGATGAGCATTTATGGGTTCACCTTCTTCCTCCTTCTTCTGTGACCTGGTCTGCACTGTCGCCATGATCACAGGTTTCTCGGGATTCCCCAAGAAGACGTATCTACACCCCAATATCAGAGGGTAGATTGGTTCATCTATCACTGCTGCTCTGATTTCTCCTTCCACATAGCGAGTTTTCACCGTTATCCTTGCGATGGGAAGTGTCATGAGTGGTATGTCCTTAGTCGCCCCTTGTATTTCCACTGTTTCTGTGGTATACTGACTTGGGTCCACTAGGCTAGACTTCACAACTGAATCATAATCCAAACCTGTATCATAAAGGCACCTTATGGTGACCCCATTACAAATAACATCCTCACAAACTGGGGGGTGATAAGGTTCCTGCTGTCCCTTAGGATTAACCTTTAATCTTTGAGTCCCCGACTTCATTGCAGCAATGTTTGAAGGTTTCCTTCTACAAAATTCGGTGTTATGGTTATCTTTCTTGCACCATTTACACCATCTTTTTCCTTGGTTAAACGGTTTTCTTTCATTGGATTTTTGGTCATTGAACTGTGAGTTTCTGTCTCGGTAGTCATTTCTTGGCCGTTCAAAGTTTGTCCTACCTTTATTTCCCTGCTCTCTATTATCAAATTTATTAAATTGCTGTGGAGCTTTAAAATTGTCTATGTGCTTCTTTTTAGCACCACTTACCTCTGCCTGGGCTGCCTGATACCTCTCAGCGACATTTAAAACCTCCCCCAACTTCTCTGCACCTTGTTCCATGAGAAATTTTCTCATGTCTGGAGCCATGGACTCTCTCAATTGCTCAATCATGATCATTTCTTTAAGATCTTGGGTCTTCCCCAGAGCAGTCCATTTCTCCAAATAGGTTTCTAGTCTGGCAGAGAATTGGTGGTATGTCTCCCCAGACAACAGTTTGGCATTTCTAAATTTCTTACGATAAAATTCCCATTTTTTTCGTACCTCAATAACAAAGCCTGCTTTAACATGTCATAATTTTCTTGGTCTTCTCTGTTCATTTTTGCGAAGACTTCGTAAGAAGTACCTCTCAGTCCCTGTGATAGCTTTAAACTCCACCTCTCTCTCTCTAACCCATATGTAGTAGCTAATAACTCAAAACGTCCTAGGTACCCCTCTATGTCATCGTCTTTTTCAACAAAATGGTCTAAATGAAACCCCATAGCTGAGTTTGAGGCTCCCAGACTGGGCGTAGCATCTGAGGCAAAAGGGCTGGCACCATTTTCAGGAGCCTGGCCTTGTAGCTCCAGCTCCCTGAGTCGTAATTCGTGCTCCCTCTGCAACCTTCTATCTTCTGCCTCCCTTTCGGCAGTCAATCTTTTATCTTCTGCTTCCCTTTCGGCCTTTTTATCTTCTGCCTCCCTTTCGGCAGTCAATCTTTTATCTTCTGCCTCCCTTTGCTGTCGTTTTTCTTCTGCCTCCAATGCTTTAGCCTCTTTGTCAGCCTCAATCTGCAGCCTCTTAATTTCTCTATCAGCCTCAATTTGTAACCTCTTCTCTTCAGCTACCTTTCTATCTTCCCTTTCAATATATTTATCACATTCAGCCGTTACATATTGAATTAAAATCTGACCATCCATTCCCATCTCCTTTGCCGTCAGCACAGCAGCTGATCTAAATTTTGCCAGCTCCGCCATACTTTTTAAACAAATCTAGCAATGTGCAAAATAAAATTTCCAACCACTAAAGTACTTCTAATTACTCTAATCTAAAATAATTCTAATTAATTAATTAACTACCACTGGCTGTGAAGATTCACCAACTTTTATTTTCAGGGACACTTTTAATTTTAAGGGACACTTTTAACTTTTATTATGTGTTCCCTTAATCTAATTCTCCCCCAGGAGATCCTAATATATTTAATGGGCTAATTATCCCGGACGAGCCCCCAATATATGTAGTGGGTTTGATGGTATTGTATGATGGTGATATTACTACGTGTGATGCATGAGGTCAGCTGTGAAGGCTCCTGAGATAAAATGTAGCTGTGAATTGTCAGAAGGCCCTTCTTGCTACCACTACGACCTCACACCTATCTTTTTTTACTAATGAATGTGGCTACGTTAAATGTCTAGGGTAATGATATGTAATGTGTTGTGGTAGTTTCAGACACACACACAGATATTTACTAAGTCTAATAATATTAATAAAATGTTATAATACACGGAACTAACTCAGTTGTGTAAAATTTTGATAGTAATTTTCTTACATTTATTTGTTCTGGACCAAGGTTTTATTTTGGCCAGAACATATGAAAGGTTTTAGAAATTATGAAAAAATGCATGGATATTACATAATAAATGCAAGGTGTGTACATATATGTTACTAGACTAGTTAATTTTATTATTGGTTATAGTAGTAATCTATTGTGGGAGAACTTTTCATGGATGTGCTGTTGGGGTGGCCTCATCACTCCCTGTCTATGGCGATTACACAGTGTCCAGTTAATTGATGGAATTTTTATGGGTGTGTTTCTAATTAAGTTGAGTTGGTGAACTCTCAGCAGACCAGGCGCTCACTTAACTTGAAGGTGTAGCTCTGGTGCTGAGATCTGGTGGCCCCACCTCTCCGTGCTTGGGGGCAATATCAGAAATCTGGTGGCCCCACCTCTCCGTGCTTGGGGGCTATAATAGGCTGCTCTGACCAAATATTACTGCACGGGTCCACTCTGGTAAAATTCAACTACTCATTTGACACCGCATTGGTGCCAACTGAAACTCACAGCTCAGCAATCAAAGTATTAATCATGTGTCGAAATTCCATCCTCTAACCATTGCTGGACACAACACTGCACAACAACAACACCACATAGACGGGTCAGATCTTTCTGACCAAACAACACATCTTACCAAGTTGGTTTCACATAGGCTAAGTTCTCCCAGACTACAGATTCTGAAATATGTTCATTAGTTTCCTGCCACTAAATAGGATAGGTGATATGTTTCACTGATCTCAACACTTGATCTGTCCTTCCTAATCCTTGCTGGAGTTTATGTATTTTATTGTCTCTAGACCCTGAACTGGGGCGGGGGGTCTAGAGCGAACCCTTACTTGTTGTAAGGAACAGATTATGCTATTGCAGTATCAAATCACTCGAAACCTTAAACAAATATTAAAATGTACAAAGAGATAATTTCAGTCTTACCAGAAATATGAATATAGTACACAGTTAAATAAATGCTAGCAAAACTCAGCTGAGCTGCTGGCCTTATGATGGCGTCCCTCTAAATACTTCAATAGCTTCTGGGAATTTACACCACTTGATAATTCACTGTGTCTACAAGGACAGCTAATACTGAATGGCACAAAATGCGCGTCTGAGCGCCGATAATATCTTCATCTATGGCCAATCGCTGCCTTTTCTTTTTTCATATTCAAATATCCTACCACAAAGTCATTTCAGTCAGACCTCAGTCAAGTATGCCTTATTGTCTGTTGGTCCGTCCGTCTCTACTTGCGTTTCACAAAAAAACACACTTGTTTATGAACCAACCCTGCTTTCCCCTACACAATTTCGCCTTTAAAGTTATTTTTAGCCACAATTCACCATCCCACCCCGTCTCTTCATTCCACTAGATTTTAGCACTTGCGTCTTTCAAGGCCTCAACTTTGTGAAAATTAGTGACATGTTTTATCCCACTGCAGACGTTCGCTGATATGAACAACACAGTCTTTTGTCAATATCTTTCGTATTATCTGTCCGTCTGTATAAATGAAAGCGTATTATTTCACTGCTCAAGATGGGCCATCCGGCCAGCTAGGTTTTATATTCCTAACATTATTATTAAGAAAAGTGACTTTTCAAATATTTTCTAGAATTTTCTGGAACGCGCTCATCACTGCATTCAAATAAACGGGCTAAGTTATAGCAAAAGCGTCCAATAAATGACTGTGGCGTATAATATCCAAGGTCCCTTTTGTCGATTTCTTTACTTTATGTCAACTTGGGGACGTGACTTTTTCCTCCTTTCCCCACCAATTTGCGTCCTTTTGCCTCGCTAGTTTCAAGCACGCGTTCAGTCAGATTTTTCCTTTTGATCGTTTTGCCTTCAAGTCCAACACTTTAATTTCCATGGCGGATGATGACCCGCGGCGTGGGCGATCATGTATTCTAGCAGCTTACGCATAAGTTTTTATCCCTACTTTGTATCATTGGAGATATTTTAACGTTGTATCATTGTTAATTTTGTGACAGTATACAATGTCAGTTTATCCTTAAATTAAAAAAAGGAAACCAGTCTTGTTTATCAGAAAAAAAATAATCAACGGTTATTGTCAAACTCGCCACATTTAGCGACATATGAAATTCTTACTCTTCTTCTTTGATCCTTCAGCCGACCGTCAAAGCAGTAAGCGGCCATCACGCCTAGTGGCGTCTTGTAGGGCAACAACAAATTGATTCCACTATGCTCGCTCGGCGGCCATCCTTCGTACTGTGCCCCAACTCTGGTTCATTCTTTGCATCTCAGCCTCCACAGTCCTCCGCCAGGTTGTTTTTGGTCGGCCTCTCTTTCGTTTTCCCTCAGAGGTCCAAAGCATAGCTGTTCTTGTGATGGCATCGGGGTCTCTTTTGAGAACATGGCCAACCCAGCTCCAGCGTCTGCCAGCTATGATGGTGTGCATGTCCTCTTGCTTGCTCCGAGTAAGCAGATCTTGGTTGGTGATGGTATTCGGCCAAAAGATTCGGTGAATTTTTCTTAGGCATGTTGTGTGAAAAGAGGACAATTTCGACATTTCCTTCTCTGTAACTCTCCAGCATTCCGCACCATAGAGAAGCACAGAAAGCACACAGCTCTGATATAATCTTAATTTTGTGATTGTGCTGTATTGGGAGGACTTCCAGATGTTGTTTAGGCTAAAGAAGGCTGTTCTTGCCTTATTCATTCTGATGTTGATGTCTTTGCCTGCCCCGCCGTCTGGTGTTACTAGGCATCCTAGGTATGTGAAGGTGTCTGTCTGTACCAGTTGCTAATTCCTTACTGATATGGGCTCGGGGTTGCTCACATTGTTCGTCATGACCTTTGACTTCTTTAAATTGATGTTCAAGCCCACCTGCTGGCTAAACTTATTAAGTCTATCCCTTTTTTTTCCTGGATGTCTTGATGTGAATGTGCTAGTAGTGCAATGTCACCTGCATATTCCAGATCTTCCAATGTAGAAAATGTAGTCCATCTTATTCCTCTTGGACTGCCCTCTGTTGTCTGGCGCATCACCCAATCTTCTTCTTCTTCGTTCGTCCTGAAAAGGACGGTGGTTGCGTTGTGTCAGTTTGCGCCTAAGCTGTGATATCTGCACCTTTCGGTCGACACATCCGACTTCTGCACGGCATTTTTTAAGGACCGGGTTTGCCTTCCCATTTCGATCCATGCTCGCTCAGCCAGCCTGTACTGCTGCAGACTGTTTCCAGGACCACCACGTGGAGGTGGAGCATGGTCTTGACCAGCTCTGGTTCGCTGGTCCTGACGCAGGCAGTCAATCTACGAGTCGCTGACTGCATTCACTATTGCTGCATCTTGGAGTCCCAATCAATGACTGTTAAAAATAGAGTGGTTGATAAAGGGCATCTTTGTCGTACTCCTGTCTTCACCTCAAAGGTTACGTTGCTCTGCCCAACACTACACGTAAAGTTGGCATAAAGGCTTTTTATGATTGACACTTTGCAGCTTGGAATTCCATAAGCCCTCAGTATTTTCCATAAACTGCCCCTATGTATGCTGTCAAAAGCCTTTTCAAAATCAACGAAATTAATGTACAGCTGTCTTTGCCATTCTGAGCACTGCTCTATAATGTTCATGAGAGTTAATATATGATCTACACATCTTCTGTTCTTTCTAAATAATGCTTGTTCTTTCCTCAGTATGTGGTCTACTGCTTTTGAAATTCTCTGTATAATTATCCTGCCTAGTATTTTGCTGGGAACTGAGAGAAGAGTGATTCCTCTCCAATTATTGCAGTCTGCAAGATCTCCCTTCTTGGGCAATTTGACAATTATTCATTTTCTCCACTCTGAAGGTGTTTTCTTCGTTTTCCAGACTTGTGCAAATAGTGGTTCTAATAGTTCTGCTGCTATTTCAGGGTCTGTCTTAAATAGCTTTGCATTTAAGTTATCATGGCCATGTGCTTTTCCGTTCTTTAACCCTTTGATTGCTGTGATGATTTCTTCTTTTCGTGGAATGTCTGTATTTACATCTAAATCGTTTTCAGCCTCAGGAACATTCAATTGTTTCTCTGGTGGTTCCTTGTTTAGAGTTTCTCTGAAGTGCTCTGCCCCTCTTGTTTCCTGTCCCTCCGCTGTCGTGATGAGATATCCTTGCTTATCTCTTACTAATGTAATATTGCTTTCACCTCGTTTTCCGCTGATGAATTTAGTTATTGTGTATACTGCGCTTTGTTCATTTCTCAGTGCTGCCTCTTCTGCCTGTCTTGCAAGATCGTCTAGGAAATTTCTTTTGTTGGCTCGGGTTTGGCGTTTAAATTCCTTGTCCAGCTGACTGTACTGTTCGCTATATAGTTGCTTTAACATGGGGTACTTCGCTTTTGTTTTCTTTCTCTTCATTCCCTTTCACAACAACCCTTCTCAAGAGCGCTGGCGGTCGCTGTCTCGAGAGACTGCGCGTGGTGATCCCGGTACGACCGGGACCTCCCAGTTCATCGGTTAGCGAGGCAGTAGTTTGGCTCCTGTGTCCGTAAATTGCAGCTTCCCCGTTCGTGATGTTAGCAAGCCTCCGTATCGTGGCTCGACAACAGTCTCGAAAACGGCCCCGCTCTCGCAATGAGTCGTGGGCCGGCAGTCAGTAAGCTGGTGTCGCTTTCGGCCCGTTTTGTCCGACTAGGGGAACGTCTTGTCGGCAGGCGGTCAGTGGTTCTCGCAAGAATAAAATCGCCGGGGCCGCCGGGATCTTCTCTGCACAGAGCGCTGTCTCCCTCCCCGCGCGAGCGACGAAATGGTCTGTTCGGACAGTTATCTGGTTGATCCTGCCAGTAGTCATATGCGTGTCTCAAAGATAAGGCCATGCATGTCAAAGTTCACACTGTCTCACGGTAAGGCCTTCAACAAACACATGCCAAGTCCTCCTGTCACGTGCCATCATCTCAAGTCCTTTCCACGTTCTCCTCATCATTTTCACCTCTGTTTCCATCTCTCTTCTCCATGTGCTTCTTGGTCTACCTCTGACTCTCTTGCCCTGGGGATTCCAGAACAAGGACTGTCTTGTAATGCTATCAACAGGTTTCCTCAGCGTATGTCCTATCCATCGCCATCGTCGTCTTCATCTCTTGTTCCATTGGCACTTGCTTAGTTTGTCAAGTCTCTCGCGTGGTTGTTTTTGTTTACTTTGGTAAAGTGCTTATTGAAGGCTTCTGCTTTCTGTGCATCCCTTGTTAGCGGTTCAGTGCTTGTAATGATGGGTTCAGGGTTTTTTCGTTCTTTTAATTCCTGAGAGATTAGATATGAAGCACCATGCTGTCTTTTTGCTTGTTTGCTCAGTCGTTTAACTTTTGCAGTTAGACGGTTATAATTTGCTTTGTTGGCGGGGGTTGGCTGTTTCTCAGCTTGCCGTCTTGCTTTTTTCATCTCGTTTACAGCGGCCTCCAGTTCTGTACTCCAGTAAGGTTTAAACTTTCTCCTACATCCTCGTGGAATGGCTTCTTTTGCAGACTGGAGTACTGCTGTGGTAGTTTTGCTATGTCCAGCGTCATGTCAATGGCCTCGAATCGTTGTCGTACTTATCTCCTGAAGAAATGCCAGTCTGCCTTTTTGTAGTTCCATAGCGGTGAAGTTAAGCAATTTCTTTTTATTTCCCTAGTGTTTGTGATTTCAAGGAGGATGGATCTGTGGTCACTTCCGATGTCGTCGAGCACTCTAATTGAGCAATGTGGGTGGATATCTGCTGTTACTAGGGTGAGATCTGGTCTTCTTTTTGTTAAACTGGCGCGGTAGAGCAATGTCGGTGGGGTGTGAGCATTCTGCAGTAGGATGAGTGCGGTAGTATTAGTGAGTTATTCTATAGCTATTCCTGTTGCGTTCCTGTCTGTGTAGCCAAACAGAGATCAATGACCATTCATGTCTCCAGCAATGATCATTCTCCTCAAGTCCGTAGTCTGGAAAGGCTTCAGAGCAAGGTGTGTTTTTGGCTGGTTGTAAATTTTAATGATTTTCACTGGCTTTTCACCACTCCAGACTATCACTTCCTGTAGATATGTTTCGTCATTCGTCTCAAGAGCGGAAATCTCAGCCTGAGTGTTATTCCGGATAAGTGTCACTAATCCTTGACATTTTATACACCTGCACTGGTACACTGTATAGCCTGTGATGTGGAAGGAGGTGTCTTTTGGTAGCATTGCTTCTTGGATAACTGCAACATGGATTTTAAGGTCCAGTAGAAGCTTGGTTAGTTATAGTTTTTTGTTTCGGATTCCTGATATGTTGAGCTGGAGGATACGTGGTGTGTCTGTGTTATGTGTATTACTGGTAATATACTTTTCACTGCCCTCCCAGTGTACCGAAGAGAAGCGCGGATCTTGATAACCGAGGCGACACCCGAGCTCGTTTAGAGTCTGTTGTCTTTGAGGTGTACATGATTTCGGGAGGGGGGTATGGATGCATTTTTCAGTATCCCCGAAGGGAGGCAGTCTAGTGCATCAGTATCTCAGGATGGTCACGTCGTGCCAGAAGGATAGCATATACATCTGGATCAACTAATTCATCAATCGTCAGTTAGCTTTGCCAACCCTTCTGCAGTGGTGGTATATCTGGCGTTCCCCGCCACCTAACAGGCTGTCACAGAGGGACAAAGGCGCAATGTCCGCTGGCGTGCATCTCTTCGTCATCCAAGGGGATTATTGGATAGGAGACAAACAGTGAAGAATGAGGCAAGAAAGCATTTAACCCATGAAGTGGGGGTGGATTGGTGCAGACAAGAGCTTGTAACACTCGCCGGTGGGTTCTGCATCTTCACCTATAGGGTTCCACCTACTCCACAGCCCTTTTGTCTGGCCACACCAAGGACCTGTCCGGCTTGGGTGACCCTGCCAGGAGTAAAACTCCAGCCGGCATAACTCCCGGGATCATTGGGGCACTCAAGCTCTCCAACCAACGGTAAGGTAGGCTGGTATAGGTGTGGGGAGCAGAAATGAGGTATCTGAGGAAGGTGGTTGAAGTAACAAGAAGAGATATGATCCGCAACTAGACGATAAGTCAAGGCCTAAAAACCTACCTTTGCAGATCCAAGTAGAACAGTCTCAACTGAGATGGTTTGGCCATGTCTGCAGAATGGTAGAAGATCGGCTACCATGGCAAGCGTGGAAAACTAAGAGCCAGTTATCCAGACCTCCAGGACTACCCAAAGTCCGCTGGGAAGACAACATTAGACAATCTTTGAAGGACCGAGGACTAGAATGGAACCACGCCAGGAGGAAGACAGTCGAAAGAACAGTATGACTCTCTCTCTTCCAAACCTGTACACCTCACGGTAGAAGAGGAACGACTAAGTAAGTAAGTATAAATAACTTTTCAAGAACATGGAAAAATAAAAATTTGTTTCTGCTGTTGTAGGAGTGTAGTGGTAGTTTATCGGCCGCCATCCTCATGAGAATGCCAAACCACTTAATCCTAGCTATCTCCATATTCCTGATGCAGGATGCAGCTCCAACAATTCCTCTGAAGTCATCACATCTCACCCGGTATCTCCTGGCAACACCAATGGCCCTTGTCGACATATCTCATTTCACAGGATGTGATTGTACTCTCTTGGGCTTGGGTAAGGGACACTGTTTGGCCCTGATAGCAAAGAGTTGGTAAGAATATATTAGTTATCGGTTGTCGTTAAGTGTTCGTACTGATATTCAGATGTTTGATTAGTGGTAACACTTAGTAAGTCAATGCACTGGTTTTTTTCACATCTTATTTTAATTTCCCTGCCACGTTTTCTATTTTAGCAAGAAAATGTTTCTTAGGTATTTGAACTCTGGAACCTAGTTATGCCTGATATTGTTGACATGTATGTTAATTGGACCCGGCGATCTGCTAATCTTCATAGTTTCTGTCTTTAATGTGTTGATCTTCAAGTTGTATTTTCTACACGTTGAGTTAAGTGCGTTTGCATGTTTTTAGAATCTGTTTGATTAGATGATGTTTTATTGATAACACTGACTTTATAGACTTCAGCTTAAATAAACGCTGTAAACTCGGCATCATCATCATTGACACGACATGTTTTAAATAAAACACCCACGTGTCTAGATAATAAACAAGAGAGTGAGGGAAGGAGTAAATTCTAAATATAGACTCGTACGTCTAAGGGGAGAACACTATAAATGGTACGTGCTTTATCTTTGGACACCTTAAAGTAATAACAAACTCGAGTAATATTCGAATCTCTGTCTAATGTATTCAGAAAACTATGAACACGATATTACAATAATATACAGTCATCGAAGTGCATAACCTTCATGAAAATCCCACATGAGTGAATACACAATATCAGCACAAATAAATACGCTGCCGCACTAGACAATTAAAGGCATCCATCACAATATATTCATCCACTTTCGCCATCCCACATCGTCATACTTTCCCGTGCCTTCCCATGTCCACCTCTGACCTCCCTTTTTCTTCTCCGCCAATCAAAATAATATATAATAATAGCCCCTTCAGTCATAACTGACTATGGGAATGCGCCCCTGAGGTGACAGCTCTCAGCTGCTTTTTTTTCTGTTTCTCCTTTCCACCAATCAGACACCCCCCCTTTTCCACCCTTACATTCTCCCCTGACCTGCTGAACACGCAGTTTCGTGTCGTCAAGTTCACAACACTCTATTGGCCAACTCTTATGACACGACTGACATTCCGTACCTGATCCCTGTGGAGCACATACAGTCCACAGCTGTTGATCATGATGTGACAATCATCATTCTCTTGTGTGCTCCTCGTATGTCGTGAGAAATTCTAATCCACATATATAAATTAAAAAGAAAATGTAAAGCCAGCAAATAACTTCAATAAAAGGAAAGAAGAATGGTAAAGAACAGTGCTGTCACAATGACTGTACTCGAAATCCCGCTTGTTTTCTCCTTCGTCTGCAAATTGTAACGTTTCACGTTGATAGTAAAAGCCTTCTGCAACATACACGCGTTTCCCCAACACAATAAAACGTTTACTCCATTTCTAAGAAAAACCTTGAGATACGCAAGCTGCCCTATATTTAATATTCCATTCATGTCATTTTATACACTAAGTTACCATAAACAAAAGACAGATGAACTTAGGATAGAGAGAAGGGAGGGCTGAAAGCAGGCACGCATGCAACACTAAACACGCGTCTCGTTATATAATTACTACCATCACGCGTGTAAGGCCACTAGCACTAACTTTTTTCAAATCGACAGTGATAAAAAACACTACCTATACGAGAGTTAGGTTTTAAAACTTACAAAACGCTTATTAGGAAACATGACATTATACTGTTTTATGTCTGAAAACATGACAGTACCCAGAAACCACATCGTATTCGAAGTGAACAGGAGGTAGAAGAAAATGCACATTTTGAACGCAGCCACCTAGCTCCCTTAAATTTATATAATTGGGTTCCTTAGGACTTGCTGACAAATAATATGTAAAACGTTACGCAAATAGTCTAGGAATTAACAAATTATAGCCAAAATAAAAGGGTGGTGCTGTCAGACAACACCCAAATCAGAATCGCTCAGTGGCAGATTTTGACACCACCATTGTACGGGAAATGGGTCTCCATGTTAAATCCGATTTGATTGGAGCGCAATAAATGTAAGGCTAAACACGATTAGTCGGGCTATAAATACTATCTTTGGTTGTTAGGGGAGACGGAAGGAAGGGTACTTTTTTTTGAAAAGCTGTGTAAACATGGCACGATTGGTTAGACCCGCCAATATAGTCAATCAGAGGCGTCAGGTCACCACCACATTTTCAAATAAACTTACTAAAGAACCAGTGCGTTGAGCGCCAGTGCATATTTTTCTAAATAAAAGCCTGGGACATCGGCAGATCGAAATTGTGCTATATTCATTGCCAGTCAACGTAACTGTGTATTATTCCATGAATTGTGGTAAGCTTGATATATTCAATATCTTTTTAATGAAAATTGAATGTAAATTGATAATTTATGTCTATATATGTGTGTGGTTCAGTAGCGAACATGAGGCAAATCCTATATAGTGCTCCAACCTGAACAGAAGGTGTCGGAGGAAAGTAAAACTACATGGAATTGCCAAACAGTACACTGACACCTATCTTATTGACTAGAAAGAACTAATGCTGGAATTGCAGAGGCGTAGTAACCATTAGGGAGGAGTATACTGATGTCAATTGTTTCAGATGAAGATAGCAGTTGGCCTACCGCTCTGAACTCAGTGTTTGTTATGTATTGTGTTCAGTCTGGACATAGATTATAAATTAGTTATGAAGTAGGAGGTACAACCTTCTTGTTTCAGGGACCGTGGTCCTAAAGTTATTGAGCAGCACCTGGTCTGAGCTTTGCTGAAACTGGAGGCTGACAGCATACTCCTGGGTCCAGATAGCGACTAGTGAGGTGTCTCCAAAACACAGGGGAGCAATCGAGCAGAGGAGTCTTTTCCTGCCACCCTCACGAAAGTTAAGCCTATGTGGCCAGTGGAGCTCAACATTATGTCCCCTCAAAAATTGATATTTTAGTAAAAAGGAGGGACAATACCCTGTTTAAATTGACAGGAACTGTGAACTTTTCCCCCATACTATGTCCCAGATAAACAAACACTTGAAGTCATGATGACAAATAACAACATAGTTTGAAAAACAAAACCAGTATTACCTCATAGTACCACTACACAACTGACACACATAGGATAATATTAATAAAATATGTCACTACAAGGTTCATATTTATAAATTATGTATATATATATAAATTGTGATTACAATTGATTGTGATTCGTGGTTCACTTTGTAGTTGAATCAGGATATATATTAATGAAAGTAATTAATACATAAATATTTGAAAATTTACCAGTGACTCATTTAAGATAGTCTTATAGAGTGTTAAATGTGTGTGAGTGTCACAGTGTTGTCAAGTGTGGTGGAATAAATTAAATTGTTTATCTGTCTGTTGTTGTTGTGACTTACACTGCATCATTTACATAACCCTAGACATTTAACGTAGTCATCACAATATTCCAGAATAATTCTGACTGAGGTATAATGTGGTAGCAAGTAAGGTTATCTGTAAAACACTACACCTATTAGATACAGATACCTTCACAGCTGACCTCAGTCAGTACACTAAGTCCCCTATAAATATTTATATCATCCCACTTTACCACATCGTATAGCATGGGATACTATTGCAACGGTGGTTCTTGAAGCAATTTGTTTTACGTGATGAAGTTACCATCCTCATTCACGACCTCGTATTAGTCGCTTCAACGACATGTCTGAATGTGCAGTGGTTTTATTATGTCTTTGTCTCTTCAAAGATCCCCGGGAACTTTACGACATGCTCTTTAGATTATTGCTAACAACGTATTTGTAACAAGACATGTGATTATACAGGGTAATTGTAAATTCACGTGTTATTTTTCATTTGTTAGTTCATCTTGTTATCCAATAACTTTATATGAAACAAACGTCACAATCAAGCGACGCGCCTGTTATTTTATGACATTTAATGATGTGTCACATTAACATAACAGGGGAGATCACGTGACATCGTGGCGGGCAATCATTTTTGCTCTGTCTTGTAACGTTGAGTTTATTGGTCACTTTAGAATTTTTTGTTGCTGTTTTTTCTATTTATTTATGTGAATACAAAATAGAACGTATTTGTTAAATGTCATATGGCAGTTATTACTCCTTGTTTTGACATGCATGTTATGTATATCTAGTAGGTACAAGTACTGATAATAACATTTTAAAAAGAAGAAACTGACTTGTCATTCACTTTGTAGAAATAGTAAATCGTATACTGTGATCATTTGATCGACCTTGACATTTTAAGCAGTGGTCAACCCTTGGTCATTGCTCGCAGGTTACATCCTTCTCTTGGCTTTTCGGCCTCTGTTTTGAACTGAACCCATTTCGTTTAGGGGGAATCTCTAAAATGGCTTTTTCCACAAGGTGTTGTCAGAGCCTGTGTTCGCATAATCGTAGGGAGCATCTCGACTTGCTGCGATCAGCATCTCCGTCCTCCCAGAATCCTGTATTTATCTATTCATGTCTCTCTTGTACACATCTTTCAAACTTCATCTATGGTTGCCTTTTTTTTAAATTGGGGTTGGAGTAGGAGGGAGGGCACGGCGCAAGCTTGTGTTCAATATTAAGGTTAATCCAATTGAGAGACATTTAGCTTTTCATGCAACACATATAGGCTATTTTTTTATTATGGCAGTCACATTAATGATTGTTAGTTACCTCCCTTGGAGTGCTTGGTAGGTCACATGTACAAACTCGGCAAGTATTGATTCCATACGCATTGTAGAAAAAGAAAAGAAGTGGAGGGGGGGGAGAGACAAAAGTCAGTTCCCACATATACAACAAGCACGTAAAGACACTGACTTTTAACTTACTTTCTGTATTCGCTACACAACCAGACATTGACATTGGGAACTCTTATCAATGTTCCACTACCATCGCATTGTTATTTCCCTCATACTTAAACGTTAAGATACATTTATTTTTTTTATCTAAGGGGCGTAATTTTTTTTACAAGGGGAGTAATATATGCTGTAAAGTTATTCATAAGTTTAAAAAAATTAAACAGTAACTATATATAATTTTGTTGTAACACTTTTGTTTCACAGAAGGCTATTACGATGTAATTTAAATTCTGAAAACAATATTTTTGTCGTTTGTTTCTGTTATAGAAATATACAGTTATATTTTAAATGGGATAAGTAAACGCAGCCTAGGCTGAATACACGTCAGTAAATATGTATAACACGAGTTTCTCTGAATGCATAATTATTAGATATCGAAAATATTGCACAAAGTGCTGCCTTTGTTAAACTCAGCATGAATAATGCTGTAAAAACTCCACAGCCTAATATCTGGCCTTTGGCTAGGATCATGTGTCTAGACACGTGGACAGGTACAGTGACATTCATGTGTCATTAGGTCTCTTGTGTGAGAACACAGAAGATCACTACGGTGACACATGTTGTCATTGGGTCTTCTTGTGTTGGGACATGTGGTCTTGACCAGGGCCGGGTTTGGGCGGGGATAATGCGACCTCATGCGAGGAAAAAATATGCGACCTCAAGCGAGGAAAAAAAAAAAAAAAAAAAAAAAAAAGCTGCCTCTGATGAACTACAGCGTATTTTACGCTGTACAACCCAATGCCTAGTATCCTGGCTTTAGGCTGGGATCATGTGTCTAGACACAGGGACCAATACAGTGACATCAATGTGTCATTAGGTCCCTTGTGTGAGAACACAGAGGATCACTAGGTGACACATTTTGTCACTGGGTCTTCTAGTGTTGGGACATGTGGTCTTGACCAGGGCCGGGTTTGGGCGGGGATAATGCGACCTCATGCGAGGAAAAAATATGCGACCTCAAGCGAGGAAAAAAAAAAAAAAAAAAAAACTTTGTTAAACTCAGCATGAATAATGCTGTAAAAACTCCACAGCCTAATATCTGGCCTTTGGCTAGGATCATGTGTCTAGACACAGGGACAGGTACAGTGACATTCATGTGTCATTAGGTCTCTTGTGTGAGAACACAGAAGATCACTACGGTGACACATGTTGTCATTGGGTCTTCTTGTGTTGGGACATGTGGTCTTGACCAGGGCCGGGTTTGGGCGGGGATAATGCGACCTCATGCGAGGAAAAAATATGCGACCTCAAGCGAGGAAAAAAAAAAAAAAAGACATTCATGTGTCATTAGATCTCTTGTGTGAGAACACAGAGGATCACTAGGTGACACATTTTGTCACTGGGTCTTCTATTGTTGGGACATGTGGTCTTGACCAGAGCCATGTTTGGGGCGGGGACAATGCGACCTCATGCGAGGAAAAAAAATGCGACCTCAAGCGAGGGAAAAAAAACAAAAACTTTGTTACGCTGTGTCGCCGTTTACAGCAAAGCTGCGATTTCTGCCCCTTTCGGCCCCACACATCCGTTTTCGGCATAACATTTTTAGGACCGGGTTAGCCTTCCCTCTTCGATCCCTACTCTCGCTGTTAGACTGCAGTGATGCAGCCTGTTTCCAGGACCACCACTTGAAGGTGGAGTAGAGTCTTGGTCAGCTCTGGTTCGCTGACCCTGACGCAAGCAGTCAAGCTATGGGTCGCTGACTGCATTCATCATTTTTGATGCGTCTTCGGTCCCTTACATTGTTCGTGGAGAGGGCTTTTAGATATCTCTCAGCCAGTGTACATGGGGCAGGACCCATCAGGTTTAGAAGATTTTACGGCAGCTCATATCCTGTATATTGGAGGTGATGTCTCCGTTTACATCATCATCAGCTGCCTTCTCCACAACGAAGGTCTGAGACACTAGATCTCCAACGTTTTCTGTCTCTTGTCTTGATGGTGCACTCTGAGAAACTCGTTCTTGCCCATCTCTTGATTTTATCTTCCCACTTATAGCGTTTTCTTTCTCATGCACGTTTTCCTTCAACTGTATCTTCCATTATGATCTTCAGCAAGGTGTTTTGTCTTTTGATAAGGCCAGAATAGTTTAGCTGTCCAATTTTGATCTCCTTAATTAATTCTCTTTTCATTCCAATGTTTCCTATGACCTCTTTAATTGTTTTCTTCTATTTCCTTCTGATGTGCCCCATTCTTCTCTATTGGAAAGAGTTAGCTATCCTCTAGTAACTTTCAATGTCTGTATTGACAGTCAAATATTATTTTATCTTGACAGCCTAAATTCTTTCTTCTAATTTCTTATTCATTGTTCGTGTCTCGTCAGCGTCTCCGATAACTCAAACATTCAAAAAAGTATTCCTCAGCGTTTGTTCAAGCATCCAATGTCTAGTCTGTCTCCCATTACGTATTTTGTGAATAGAAGGTGAAGGCCACAGTTGTGATGATGTCCAAATGATACAACGTTAAAATATCTCCAAAATTAACGATGAAATGTAGGGTTAAAAATAATGCGTAAGATACTAGGAGACATGATCGCCCACGCCAGACTTTCCCACCGCCATTTAAAACTAACGAGTTAGAAGTGCAGACGAAACGTTTTTCCTTGTAGACGGGAGAGAACGGAGGACACAAAAAAGGAAAATATGACTGAACCGTGTTTGAAGTTCGAACGGCAAAAAGACGCAAGGAGGGGGTGAAAGGAAAAAAAAAAAATTCACGTCCCGAGTTGACATAAAGTAAGGAAATGGACAAGAAATGGACATTAGCGCTGGATCGAGACAGTCATTTCTTGGACGGTTTTTCGATACTTGGTCTTTATTTGAATGCCGCGGCACAACACATGATGTAAGGTTTTCGAACAAAATTCAAAATTTAAACTTGAGAAAAAAATACGTTTTTCTTAATAATAGAGTTATGAAAATAAAACCTAGCTAGTTTGATAGCCCATCTTGAGCAGAGAAATAATATGCTTTCAATTATACAGACGGATAGATAATCAGGAAGATATTGACAAAAGACTGTATTGATTATAACAGACAAGCGACTGCACTGTTAACCCATGTCACTAAAAGTAACCAAAATCTTGGCCTTGAGCCTGAAAACGTAAATTCAAACTGTAATTAAAGAGAGGGAATGTGGTGGAGCATTGTAGCTAAAAATAACTTAGACAGCAGATTCTTGTAGGAAATGCATGTAAAACCAAGTGTGTTTTTATGAAAAAACAAGTAGAGGCAGACGGACTAACAGACCGTAATACATACTTGACTGAGATTTGACTGAAGTGACTTTTGGTTGCCAATTTGAAAGTTAGGGGGGAAGTCGGCGATTGGTCAACGCATTTTATAGTAGCGGGATAGAGAGGTGAAAGTTTGCCATTTGCCATAGTCTGTTCAGAGAAGCAGTTCGTATCTAAAGTGGTGTTGATTCCCTAAGAATATAATTTTATAAGTGGGACGCCATCATACAGCCAGCAGCTCAGCTGAGTTTTGCTAGCAAATGTAACTGTGTTCTCAATTCTGAATTCTGGTAAGAATGAATAATACTTATTCTGTATATTTTAATAATTCGAGTGATTGATACTGCCATATCATAAAAATGATTACGACAAGTAAGTGTTCGCTCGAGATCCCCAGCCCTAGATCAGGGTCTAGAGATATACATACAAAGAAAAAACAAATAGGCACGCCTAAATAAAACTATGAAAAAAGGATCTAGCGTTGAGATCAGTGGAACATATCACCTATCTTATTTAATAGCAGGAAGCTATTGAACATATCTCAGATGTAAGGTAGTCTTGGGAACTGATTCTATGTGAAACCAACTTGGTAAGATGTGCTGTGTGGTCAGAGAGATCTGACCTAGTCTATGTGGTGTTGTTGTGTGTAGTGTTGTGTGCAGAAGTGGTTTAGAGGATGAAATTCTGACACATGACCAATACTTTTGTTTCAGAACTGAGAGTTTATATTTGGCACCAAAGCGGTGTCAAATGCTGTGTTAACATATATACAAGTGTGGACCAGAGCAGTCCGTCATTGTGTCTGAGCAGCCGTATATTGCCCCCTGCACGGAGAGGTGGGGCCACCAGACTTCTGTACCGGATCGATGCAGGCAGATAAGTCAGATCTGGCCTGCTGGACGTTCACCAACGACATTTTCACAAAATTATTCCTAATTCAACCTTAACTAACGCCATGACATTGGGGAAATTAAATTATATATATTTATCCCTTTAAATCAACGAACAATGTTGGGCATTCATAGACTAGGAGTGATGACACCATCCCAACAGCATATCTAGTAAATCGTTCTCCAGTTACTATCTTAATATATTTATTATTAACCAGTTATTTGAAATAAGTAATTACACATTTTCCATCTATTATGTAACATGATTTTGCATTCAATTTATGACTCCATAATATTTCTCATGTTCTGACCAACTAAACATTTGGTTCAGAACAAAATAAATTTATCAAAAAGATTAATTTGTAAAAACTAAAACAGCCTGAGTTAGTTCAGTATGTCATAAATTTATTAATATTATTAGACTTCTTAACTATCTGTGTGTGTGTGTGTGTACTCTACCACAACACAGTACATATCATACCCTAGACGTTTAACGTAGCCACATTCATTAGAAAAAAAGATATGTGTGAGGTCGTAAGTGGTAGCAAGAAGGGCCTTCTGTAATTCACATCTATATTTATCTCAGGAGCCTTCACAGCTGACCTCATACATCACACTAGGTGACATCAACCATACAATACCATCAAAATCCACTAGAACAGTTAATGTGTCAAATGTGCGTGTGATAATTTAGGAACACGTAACGAAACTGGCTTATTGTGGTGTCCAGCCGTCCGAAAATCTGGCGTGGAGTCGTTTATCACCATCACAGACTAGATTGAAAGCGGGTCAAGTGACTGTAGCGCCTGTCCTTTTCAGATACACCGGATTCGAGGTGCTTAAAATCCTCCTTTACTGGTGATACCCTACCTCCAGCGTTGCCACTTCTAGGTTGATTCACCTTGTTTGGTCCCGTCTAGATATCATTTTCCTTCATTACTTGAAGAACTTCACCTAGATAAACTTCCGGTTTTTCATTCACTGTTGCCCAAATATCGCCCAAAGTCTCTCAAAAATCGCCCAAAAGTAGCCCATTTCGCCCAAAATAAAGAATACAGGTACCATATATCTAAATGATTTTTTTAAAGGTATCGTCTAGAATTCTTTTCAAACATTGCGTACCCCATGTACACTGGTTGAGGATACTTGTCCGTCTCCGCATAAACGTAATAACCGTGACAATATTAATAGTAGTATTAATAATAATAGTAACACTATTTACGAAAAAAAAAATGAATATCAACGCTCTAAGAGTTATTAAAC
Source organism: Oreohelix idahoensis (assembly GCA_024509875.1). Classification (NCBI taxonomy): domain Eukaryota; kingdom Metazoa; phylum Mollusca; class Gastropoda; order Stylommatophora; family Oreohelicidae; genus Oreohelix; species Oreohelix idahoensis. The sequence goes on from JAMPIV010004197.1 coordinate 131,167, forward strand.
AAACACACAATTATAGATTAAAAAAAAAAGAAACCACACATTGAAAAACACTACTAACTACTCATAACGTAAGGAGAAACAATAAAGTAATACAAACAACATGTCACGTGACAACTGCCTGTAACAAAGTAATGAAAACAACCAATTGTAATATAACTTATTACCGCCAACAGCGATCATTTCCAAATGACAATGATAGGAAACTCTTTACAGAGCGATACAACAGGAAGCAATCTGATCATCAGAGGTAGTCCCCCCGTCCGACAAGTGTTTCGGCCCGATTACTCCTTTACACTCTAAGGGGGGCGAGCCCACTTGGGTCATGACTCCCAAGCGTCTCAGCCTCCTGTTGTCTTGTATCGAAAATGAACCCATTTCACTTATGGTAGCAACTTTAAAATCCACAACTCCGCCAGCCGTGGAGGCAATTGTGAAAGTAACAAAGAGAAGACAAATTGTTCCATTCGATCAGTCGCACATCACAACTAAGGGCACACACTGAGACACCAGCGCGGAGCCGACGAGTCTAGAAACTGCGCGCAAGCCACTGAAATTCTGTGCCTTACACCCCTTATAATATACTCCGCCTGTTGCCCCTGAGTCACAGCCCTTTCACTAGTACACCAAAAAACTCAGCGTATTGTGGACTTAGAAAAATTCCTGGTGTTTTCTGTACCGCAGCGTTTATTGTCAGGATTTTCATTGCCCATTTCAATTGCTCCACAGCCAGCCTGATGCCTTTTCGGCAGTTTCACTAAGCCTCTTCAGTGCCCTTGTTCTCGACTGTCCCCTCAGCCCCAACAGTTTCAATAAATCATACACTGATGCAGCCACAGGCCCTCTTGCGCCCACTTCAACAGCCATGACCCTTGCAGTGAACCCATCGTGTCTCAGATTCGCGGCCAGATCACTACACTTGGCCGCTGTGAACGAATGTTGCTCGTCTAATCTGGATTCAAATGGCACGGTCAGTTCAATCAGTATGACCTGAAGCGTTGCTGAAGAATGAAACACTATATCCGGCCGTCTCCGCGATTTTCTGATACTCTCTGGATATGCCCCTCGTCAAGGTAGGTCTACCGCCATCTCCCAGTCGTTTGCACAGTCAAGAAGAGATGGTAAACTGCTACCAGGCTTACTCGGTTTGGTGTGTGCTGACTTTCCTGCCCTCAGAAAGTATGTATTTGCGGTGCTCGGCCTGGGTTTGCTTTTCGCCTTCATCCTTGCCAGATCTATTGTCGCAGCAAGCTCATTTAGCACTTTGTTATGGCGACAAGTGTATCGCCCTTGCCCTAATGACACCTTACACGCTGAGAGCACATGTTCAAGTGTCTGCCTCCCCTGGTGTTAAGGGATGGAGAAATTGCCCGAATTCTTTTGTTGTCTATGGTCTATTTGTGTTATTGAAGAAGTGAGAATTCATTCTTCTTGCTTTGGTTTATATTGTTGAATTATCTGGCAACCACCCGTCTTGTATACACCTTTCTATATTAACGTCTCAAGTACTGCATAAAGTTAATAACGGTGTAAATTAACCTTGAGAGATTCAATAAACTACTGGACTTGGACGATTTGGCAACAGTTTAATAACGAGTAAGTACACACTAACAAGGTCACAATTACGAAAATAGCATGTATGCTCCCTCTCTGTTTTACCGTCTTACTTAAATCTGATTCGACTTTCTAAACATGTCACTCGACTTCTCCCTTCCACATATCTTGATAATCTTATTTATTAATCACTATTTCCAGCGGGGTATTTGGCGTCCCAGTATTTCAATTATCCACAAATCAAATCCACATCAATCCATATGCTTCGGGGTACGTCGCATCCCAGTATGACAATTCTACTAATTTTATTCCTATATCTTCGGGGAATGAGACCTCCCGGAATAACAACTGTTCAATTATATTTCCAACAACATCGGGGGATTTGAGCGTCCCGGTATCTTTAATATTCATACATCATAATTTCCACTCCATAAACTTCGGGGAATGAGACCTCCCGGTATAACACTGTTCATATAATTCTAGTTCAACGTACTTCTATGTCTTGGGAGTTATAGTCCCGTATCGAATTTAATTATAATCCTGGCATTTTCTCATGCCTTTCATTTAAGCGTATAGCTTACCCTTTTATCCTCAGAAATATTTATTGAACACACAAATATACTGGCTGATACACAAGCCATTTTAGACACACATCTTGACGCTATGACGTCACATATCAATCTCCCTGCATCATACCTCGATACTCATCTCACATCGACCGCTTTCATGTATTTCTTGCGTTCAGTTGAGGTACGACATGGTGTGACAAAACCCTGGCACTAATAATAAGTTGCCCTGATAAAAATCGCACCATGAAGCAGCCTCAACATTACCCATCACGCTCCCAAGCATTTACTTCAGGAAACGCGCAAGATCCTGCAGAGTATAACCTTAAGCAATCTTACGTACGGATACACCTTACAGACAAGCAATCTAATGAGAAGTATCAGGAATTTGACATATATACATAAAATTATGAAGAGCAATTATTAAATAAACAAAATTGCAATAAAATTTGAGTCCATATATCCGGACGAAATAGCAAGTCCAGAAGACACAATATGATGTCCAAACAACCTGGAACCATAAACCTGGATGCAAAGTTCCATGTGAAATATATCAGTCCTGGTGAGTTGCAAATCGCGACAACAAGTCAGCTAACCAATTGTGCTCATCGCGTATATGATTGATTTCAAAAGAAAACTGTTGCAGTAGCAGAAACCATCTGTAGATTCTTGAATTCTTAAACGCTTTCGTTTTAATTGACGTCAAATGATGATGATCGACTTCGACGTAAAATTTTCGTCCGAGCAAGTAGCGAGAAAGTTTTGATATAGTCCAGACAAGAGCAAGGAGCTCTCTTTCTCCCGCCGAATATTTCTTCTCTGCTGCAGACAACTTCTGGCTGACAAAGAAGCAAGGATGGAGTATGTCGTTGACAAGTTGCATAAAACTGCCACCGATTCCCATCCGAGAAGCGTCTGTGCGAATATAGAAGGGTTCATGGATATCTGGCAGAATCAAAATAGGATGATTCGCGAATAGTATTTTAATCTTATCCAATGCTAACTGACAAGTCTTTGACCACAATAATTTAAGAGGAGCACCTTTGCGGGTCAAATCTGAAAGAGGACCAGAGATAGATGAAAAGTCTGGAATAAATTTATGATAATAGGTAATGAGCCCTAACAGACTACGGACCTTTTTCTTATTTTTCGGTATCTGAATGTTCAGGATTTTATTCACCAGACTATCCGAAGGATAAAGCCGATGATTACCGATTTTATGACCCAGGAAAGATATTTCCAGAAAACCTATCTGTACTTTCGAAGGTCTAACTGTCAAATGATGCTTTCTTAGCTGTTCTAGCAAAGAAATGAAACCTACAATATGTTTTTCCCATATGTTATGGAATAAACAAATGTCATTTATATATGTGATGATATCGGGTCTATAGCCCACCAAACGGCACATCATGCGAACAAATGTCGCAGGTGCATTCACCAACCCGAAACACATATAATTCCATTAAATAAACCTCTAGGTTTGGAAAATGCTGTTAAATGTCTAGAATTTTCCGACAACGGAATTTGCCAGTATCCTTTTGCCAAATCTAGTTTAGTAAGGAATGTAGCGTTAGCCAGCTGTGGAAGAAGATCTTCCAAAATTGGAATTGGCTCAGCATCTGTGACTGTAACTTGATTTAGTTTTCGAAAATCGATACAGATGCGTAAAGATCCATCTGGTTTCTTCACCAATACCATTGGAGAAGAATACGAAGTTGAAGAGTGTGAAATAATACCCATTTTAAGCATATCTGCGATTTCCTTATCCACCTTATCTCTGTAGTGAATCGGAATAGGATATGGTCTGATTTTAATCGGCGTAGAATCAGTGATCACAATCTCGTGAGATATTAAGTCAGTATGACATGGATGTTCTGAAAATACGTCAGAGAAAGAACGTAAAAAATCACGGATCTGAGTTTGTTCAGAATGCGAAAGTGATGAAGAAATAGAAACATCCTGCCACTTTTTATGAGCAGAAATAGAAGGTAAACTAAATTCCAAGGGAATATCAGATGTAGCATCTTCAGACTGAACAACAGCGCATGAGGATCGATGAACCTCATCCAAGACATCTACCAATTCAGATGGTCTTGATGTGAATAATTTCAACATATTTAGATGATACGTTTTAATTTTTCCTTTAATCTCAATTGAGTAATCAACAGCTGTGATCTTTTTCACTACTTTGTATGGCCCCTGCCATGAAATTAACAACTTATTTTCCTTAATAGGTAAGAGCATTAAGACTTCATCCCCTGGGATAAATGATCTTAGGGTACGAGATTGGTTATGTAGCAACCTCGATCTTTCAGTTGACGTTTGAATACTATGTGATGCGATCTGACATGCATCCACTAACCTTTGTCGTAAATCAACAACGAACTCGTAACTACTGCGAGTTGCGTCATCCTGAGAAGTACCAAGGATTATATGCTTCAATAGATACAACGGGCCTCTCGGATTCGCGCCATACAAGAGTTCACAGGGAGAGAACCCAGTACTCTCCTGAAGGATCTCTCTGTAAGCAAAGAGAACCGATGGGAGAATCTTATCGCAATCCCGAGGGTGTGCATCAGTAACCTTCCCAAGCATTAACTTAAGAGAGCCGTTAAATCTTTCACAAACCCCATCTGCACTTGGTCTATAAGGACTTGTGAATGAATGTTTTATGGAATATAAGCTTTCTATCGCGCTCATAAGTTCCGACTTAAATTGTGTTCCTCTATACGACAGTATTTCCTCAGGAAAACCTATCCTTGTAAAAATCAAGTTCAAAGCTTCCGCAACTGATATGGTATTAATGTTTTTTAACGGTATGGCCTCAGGCCATCTAGTGCACAAATCAATGCACGTTAAAATATATTGAAAACCTCGATCCGACATTACAGACAATGGACCGATGATGTCTATAGCTAGTTTCTTAAATGCGCACACAGGCACATCTGTGACTTGCAAGGGTGCAGTCTGGTTTTACCCCTGCGTGCGACTTTTTGACACGTATGACAAGATCTACAATATCTTTTTACATTTGTGTTGATACCAGGCCAATAAAAATTTGTAGTAATTCGAAACAAAGTCCGATTACGACCTAAGTGTCCTGCCATAGGAACACCATGACCTGTACTTAAAACTAAAGGTCTAAAACTTTTTGGTACCACAATCTGTTTCTTTACATGATCATCTCCCTTTTTAAAACATCTGATCAAAACCTTGTTGCGAAACTCAAACCAATATGATGAGCTTTTAGTTATCTTAATTTGTTTTGTTTCAGCCAAAGTGAACAATTTTTTTTAAAGACTCATCCTCATTTTGTTTTTGGGTAAAGATAATCGGAGAAATATTTTGAGCATTTCTCAGTGGCGTCTCCTCCATGACAGATGGAGATGCATCGGTCAAAATGCTTGCTTCATGCTGAGCTCTTGTAGTGACCGTATTCGCCATCAATGGGTGCTTGCTTACCCACTTTGTAATTTCCTCAGGTGAACAGTCTTTTACACCTGGAGTGTTACCAAGTATCACGTCACTTACAGGGTTCTCCAAGCCACACACGAGTACAGTCTTTGAATAAAAAGGTGTGTTGATCTCCGCTTTTGCCATGGGAAACCATTCAACGTTACCCCCAAAAGTAACACATTTCAGTGACTTTCCTGTAAATTATGATTTATCTAGCAACGATTTCCGTATCCCAACAATCGTACATCCCGTGTCACGAAGAATGGTGGCGGGTCTGTCACCTATAAAACCTTTGTGTAATGTAAGGCGACCAATAAAATCGCAGACAGACATCGCTGGTAAAATATGGCCACACAAAAGTCTAGTTTTAGCACCTGGCTCATAAAGTGTATTACACTCAGTGCAATTGTTATCTTTGCTTGAGCGTACAATGCATGCATTAGCCTGTTCAACATGGCTATCGTGACCACAAAGTGGGGTACAGACGTTAGCATGGTCTGCTTTCCCTTTTGCCAGTTTACAATAATTTTTGTGATCAGGTTTGTGATTGCATTGTTTGCCGTGCTTATTAGTTGCATCACCTAAATGACACCTACCATTTCCATTGGATCGTTCACTTGAAGTTCTTCTATCACATCTGTGATGTATATCATCACTGCTATTACCGTAGTGTTGTCCACGACCTCGGTTAGAGTAATTAGAATATCTATACCCACCGAAGCGAGATGGTGACTGACGACGAGGGAAATTGTACCGTCCTCGAAAGGAAGATCGATAATCACTCCTATATCTGCCCTCTGTACTCCTTGGACGAGAACGGTGGTCACCTACTCCTCCGTCGTGGTACGAAACACATACAGGTAATGCATTATCAAAGGAAACCTTACGAATTTCCTTGTTTGGATGTGCAGACATGTAGTTTCTCCCCAATTCTTGACATTCATTGATAGATTTTGGTTTTCTCTCCTGCAAAAAACTAACAAAATCTGCGCCACAGGTAGATAAAACTTTATCCCTGAGCATTAGGTCAAATAATTCATCAAATGTTTTATTGATCCCAGATAAGTCTATCCACCGACCCAAGTACAATTTAATAGAAGAGATGAACTCTCCAAAATCTGCATTCTTGGACGGAGCTGCAGAGTGAAATCTGGATCGAAAACCCTCCTCAGTGAGCTGAAATTTTGCCATCAATGTATTGGCAACAATATCAAAATCAGATCTACTTGTTTCATCAATTGACATGAAACAACGCATTGCTTCCCCTGTGAGGTAGTCTGAAAAGATAATAGGCGACCTATCTTTTGGGATCTTCCAATCTATTGCCCTCATTTTAAATCTCATAATAAACGAGTCCATGCAGTCCCGTTTATCATCAAAATTTGGTAATTTAATTTTTGGATAATTAAAATTATTACCCTGAGAACCCTGTGGATTAGCACCAGTATGTTGGGCATTAATCTTTGCAATCTCAATCTCTTTTTCTTTATCAGCCTGTAATTTCAATGACTGAAGTTCTATAGCATTTCTGTGTGCTTGATCCAACTGAAGAAGTTCCAACCTATGTATTTCCATTTTCTCACGTTCTAGTTCTCTAGATGCTTCTTGTTGAACTAATTTCTTCTCTTCAAGTTCCATTTCATGTTTCTTTGCGGCTTCTTGTTGAGCCAATTTCTTCTCTTCCAGTTCCTTTACTTGATCAAGCTCCTGCTTCTTTAAATCTCGTTGCTCCTTACGTTCCATACGTTCCAAATAGTCATGATAGTTTTTGTCAGCATATGATTCCAACTCAACTCCAGATTTGCCTAAACGCAAACCCATCTCAAAAAATTCTGATAATGATGACATCTTGTGTTCTAATTCGTATCACCAAGTGTCAAAACTCCTCTTAATCTCAATTAATTAATTACAATAAATTATGGTGTTGACTGAATTTATACCTTATGAAGGAATGAACATACCAAGAATGAGAGACGAGCACAGTGAAAAAGAATAGTACAAGTCAATGATGATAATAAAGTGACATGTCGAATTACAGCACATTACTCGACAAATATAACGGAAATAAAAGAAACAAATACATGTTGGCAAGCAACTACAACTTAGAATAATTACTTGTAAAATAAACAAGACAGAGAAGCACGAACAAAAACAGCAAATCGTCAAATTTCACATTAAGACAAGAGTGATAGAGAAACAGCTGTGCATATACGTGACCCACTTACGTAAATTAGTGAATGAAAAAATATATAACGTAGACTTGACGAAACAATCTATACAAATACTGATGTCTGTTATGCAGTCAAAGACTAAAATTCCACTGTTATTTTCTTTGACTGGACAACCAACAAACAATAACCTAATAGGATATCGTCATTTGCAAAATTTCCGAAGAAAATTTACAAATAGCGAGCATTTACTTTATACATATAAACATGCAGATGAAATAACAAGTAGGACTGGATGTTGACTGGCAAAAGTCTCTGAAATGGTCAAAAACTGTCACGCATTAGACAATTCATAACTCTACTTATCTTTCTTATATCTCAGAACCTCTCCAGATACGGAATCAGTGTGTTTGTGCCACACCTCGACTTCAGGAATTCATAAATGGACGAAACCATCTCTTGACTCCCATTTCAGTGAACGATCGTTTGCAAGTTTTCCGGCTTTGATGACGTCATAAAGTAAAATTTGCCAGATTGTCCTTTATCGTTCAACATTTAAAAAAATTGCGTGCTTTGTCAGTATTAAAATCTTGAATGTAGAGTTGTAAAGTTCGAACTGAATCAATTTGATGTTGCAGTGTTGAATCTTGACAGTCCTCAAGGTCAGGTCAACGATCTTTGATGCATCATCAAGGAGTAGCCGTTACATGGCATCTTCGATCGTGAAATTACAGTGAATGTACAGTCTTTTCTTTTGACGAATTATGATCGTACAGTTCTTAAAATGACCAAAGTCCTGCGTACAAGTTCCGCGCAGTAATCCAGCTTCAGTTGATTTCAGATTCGTAATATGAAGAAAAATTCGTTTCTTGCTGTCCCAAGCAGACCTACCTGCCAGTTATCGTACAAGCTTCCAGCTATTTGACAGGACGTAAGTTATTTCAGTTATATGACGACAGCCCCCAGTGATTTCTCCTCTGTTAAGGGATGGAGAAATTGCCCGAATTCGTTCGTTGTCTAAGGTCTATTTGTGTTATTGAAGAAGTGAGAATTCATTCATCTTGCTTTGGTTTATATTTTTGAATATTCTGGCAACCACCCGTCTTGTATACACCTTTCTATATCAACATCTCAAGTACTGCATAAAGTTAATATCGGTGTAAATTAACCTTGAGAGATTGAATAAACTACTGGGCTTGGACGATTTGGCAACAGTTTAATAACGAGTAAGTACACACTAACAAGATCACAATTACGAACATGGCATGTATGCTCCCTCTCTGTGTTACAGTCTTGCTTAAATCTGATTCAACTTTCTAAACATGTCACTCGACTTCTCCCTTCCACATATCTTGATAATCTTATTTATTAATCACTATTTCCAGCGGGGTATTTAGCGTCCCGTTCAAAAGTTCATTATAATTTTCCCATCACCGTTGGGGGAACTTAACGTCCCAGTATCTCAATTATCCATAAATCAAATCCACATCAATCCATAAGCTTCGGGGTATGTCGCTTCCCGGTATGACAATTCTACTAATTTTATTCTTATATCTCCGGGGAATGATACCTCCCGGAATAACAACTGTTCAATTATATTTGTTCATATAATTTTAATTTAACATCCTTCTTTGTCTTGGGAGTTATAGTCCCGTATCGACTTTACTTATAATCCTGGCATTTTCTCATGCCTTTCATTTAAGCGTATAGCTTACCCTTTTACCCTCAGAAATATTTATTGAATACATAAATATACTGGCTGATACACAAGCCATTTTAGACACACATCTTGACGCTATGACGTCACATATCAATCTGTCTACATCATACCTCGATACTCATCTCACAGCGACCGCTTTCATGTATTTCTTGCGTTCAGTTGAGGTACGACATGGTGTGACAAAACCCTGGCACTAATAATAAGTTGCCCTGATAAAAATTGCACCATGAAGCAGCCTCAACAGTTATATACATGCTAAAATGAATATTTTTGGAAACTCTTTCCATTGGTGTACAATCAAAAAGTCACTGGAAAATCTATACCCACAGTTCTTGATATTATCACTAATACTACACTGTGAGGTCTGTTATTGTCATCACTCCCAGGTGGTATATTTTTATTGGTGAAATTATGTGGTTGGATGAAGTGTAAATGCCTGTCTAAAGGACTTAGCTTTTCAAGGGTTATTGCAGCTGTTTTTTTTTTTTGGCGATCATAGACCTGAACCCCAACGTTGTGCCTCCTGACTGAAGAAAAAGAGTCTAGCTTCAAAGTGTAGCATGAGCACTCAACTCCATGTTCTTCTCTCTCAGGCTACTGCAGAAACGAGGTAACTTCGTAATACAACCTGAAATAAGAAGGACAATCCCTTCTATGTAACATCTGCCTCTATCAATTTCACCACTAATCCTTATTAATACCCACCTGGGTCAGCCACTTGTGCTAACAAGTCGCACCAGACGTTAAATTCAGTTGTCTACACTCAGCTTGGTGTAATCAGTCTCCTTCAGTATTGATTCTACGTTAATATCCCTCGTCCATGTTTGTGTTCCATACAATCATCAGGGTGTGTACAACATTGCTTGTGACCTTTTGATTACTTCATTCGAACATTCCCTATATGTTCTCACATGTTATTTGAACAGTGTGTCATTCCAAAAGACACTATCAATTTATTCATACTGCACTTACAGTCGCAAATTTGTAAGGCCAATTGGCAAATATTTTACACATTTTTTTTCACTCCGAATTAGCCTGCCCTATACACATTCCTACTTAGATCGTCGTGACACACACACACACACATCCCTTTCGGCAGTATCGAAACGAATATGGCACACAATAGCCTGTTACTTACAGGTTAATAAAATATGCAAATAAAATTATCTGCCTTACTCTCAAGTAAAAGAATATTCACACACACACACACGCTGACCAGCCGTAAAGGGCTATAGCACTTATATTTCTGCACAGACGGCAAAGGCTTGTCCTTCTGTCGCTTCTGAATATGTCAGCTTGGCATGGCATCTTATGATCAAATGGCGGAACTTACAAGCAGTTGTTAATTTTTATCAAACTACACCCGACCAATCAGATGACGAGTAAAAAAAAATTAACTATTTCCTAGGCTATAGAACTGAGCAGTTTTAAGCGTGTTTGTCTAATCTGACCGAATTTGTTTATTTTATATCGTATTTATTTGTGAACCGATTTTAATTATCAATAGTGATAATTAAACGGCCCATTATTCTCTATCGTTCTATATAGTTTTCCTTTAGTTATTCCTTTGCATTCAAATGGGGTTAATTTTTTGTAATTAAATTTGATCTTAACCTGATGTGAAAATATTACTAAATTAAATTTTTCTAAGTTAAGATAATTTTGTATGAGAGAATCTCTATGTGTATATGCTAAGCAATATCAGCGCTATAATTTGAGATATCCCTTGCATTTTAAGTATCTTTAGTTATCAAGAAATAAATTATTTAAGTTCGGTCAAAAACCCAAAATAGGCATTATTTCCACATCAAACAAATGTTCTTGTCCCTACACAAAAAGAGGTAACGATTTGATTGGTTGTTAAATTTTACTACGTCCTTCGATAAATATTGGGGTGGGTGTGTGAAAAAAAAGGGGGGGGGTGGTAACTTTTATCTTGTTTTCTTAGAAAAATTCAAATACTCTAGTTAAATTGTTGGCGGTAAATTTGACTGGACCCTCAGACAAATTTCAAATAATGTCGTTATTTATAGATTTTAAAATACGTTAGCTAGTTTGTTTTTGAGCGTGTTGTGATACGAATTCACTTCACTACATGGACAAAGATTTGTTATAATGATTTTAACAGGCACGTACCAGCTAAGGAAATTCGCGTCCAACGACAATTAAAATCCTCTCGAATCACGCAAGAGGTGTTGGAGACTATGACGTAGAGAGATCAAGCGCACAAATATAAGGACCTCAACACATACAAGGTACAAAGAAACAAATTTCAATATTTAGTTCGCAAAGAAAAGAAAAAAAATCACTTTAGAAATATGGTTCAGAACAAATCAAATGGTAACGAAATATGGAAGGCAATTTACACCATATCGAAAAAGCGTAAAACTCATTATCGTCCAACACTTCATTTACCTGCACATACAGCAGCAATCACTGTCAAGCAGAAATAAACAGTATGAAATCCACAATATCACATTCCCCTAGTGACTTAGACAAACTTTCAGCATTCTGTGAGTACAAATGTACAAACTCAGTTCCACCCGACAGCTAATGAAGTGTATAACTATCTTCTTGGTCTTAAAGATAATAGCTCACCAGGGCTTGATGGAATTCGCAATCGAAAACTGCGTTATGCTGTATCAGCTATTAGTGATTCACTAACGTATATATATAATCAGTGTATCGCTACGGGTTATTTTTCTTCGGCCTATCCCTACTTCAAACCTGGTTCATCAGATACCAGTTACGTTGGCAACTATAGACCGATTTCTCTGATTTCATTGCTATTTAAACCAATAGAAAAGCACATACATAAAACAACACCATAGTACCTAGTTAGCAATGACTTGCTAACTGACAGTCAGTCAGGGTTTAGACAAAAGCATTCATGCCACACAGCTCTAACTAAGATGAGTGACAACTTGTACCTAAACATCTATAACAATAACATATGTGGAGCAATCTTTGTAGACTCTAGGAAAGCATTTGATATGTTAGATCACGCTGTTTTAATAAGAACATTAGAAACAATGAAAGTTAACTTTAAACTAGTGGCATTATTTAAATCATTCTTGTCCGACAGACAACAAGTAGTGTCTTACAATAACTCCTTGTCAAGCCCAACTACTACTGACCCTGGTGTTTCTCAGGGCTCTATTCTCGGTCCTCCACTTTTTTCCATTTACATAAATGACTTTCCACTACACATCAAGCACTCATCATGCGACCTATTTGCAGATGACTGTACCATTTACACTAGTGATGAAAACTGCAACATACTAGAAATATTATTACAAAGCGATACAGACAATCTTATTAAGTGGAAAATCTAAAATGCATGCAAATAAATTTAATTAAAACAAAATGTATGAGAATATCAACTAGACTAAAATTACAAAACTTACAGACAACAGCACTTCAACTCTATATTGGTACCTCACTAATTGAAAATGTAAATGAAAATAAAACACTGAGACTAATAATTAAGGTGACCATATTTTCAAAACACTAATCCGGGACAAAATAGTAGATTTGACCTTTTTCAATGCAAAAAATCGGGACAAAAGTGTAAAGAAAAGGTCAAAAGTCGGGATATGTCCCGGAAAAATCAAGTTGATGTCAATTTAAAATAATATACATTTTATATATACATATGAATAACATTGAATAACATACATTTTACTGTATAAGTTTAACTACTTAAACTAATAAGAGAGAAAAACATAAATAATCCTTACTTAAGGTGAAGCTAAGGGGACTGTACTTTTCAGATGAGTGGACTTTTATCAATAGGTCCTTCTTTGCAAGCAGCATCTTAAAAAAACTCGACACATGTTTCCTCACAGTTCACTTTGGTTGTCAACATAGCTTTCATAGTTTCAACACCTAGCTGTGTTTTATCACTTGCCCATAAGCTGTTCATCAAAGAAAACACTCTTTCTGTGGCAGCATTTGTTCCAGGTAGACAAAAAAAAAAAAACTCTGCTAACTTCAAAATATTTGAAAATGTCACATTATTGTTTTTGAAGTGGGAAACCATTTCAATCCAACTTTGTGGTGGCAATGTTTTTTTAGCACTCCATTCACTAATTTTCTGAGAAGTAACAAACTGCTTCATATAGACATATTCGTTATAAATTTCAGTTTCTGTAAAGTGGGCTGAAGGTAATGTTTAAATCACTAGTGATGATGATATCTCAATATCTGCCCAAATTGGTATTCTGTTCACCGTTACCCAACTGTAGGATTCTAGGTCTTGAAAATGTTTTGCAGCCCATTTATTCAAATAATTGAAAGCTGTTTCATAGAACGAAGAAACGATAGCATGAAACTTTTTCACATCCTCCTTTGGAAGTCCTTCCATTTCCAGCTTTTCAAGGATTAGCTTAACGCTTGATGGCAAGAAACAGTCTTCCAGTTTGGACTTCAAAATAGTTTTCAACCTGTTGATGCTGTTAATGACTTCAAACACAGTGACCGTCTGTCCCTCTATTTTTTGCACTGCTTGGTGGAATGGAGAGGCCTGACTGTGAACAAAAACAAGCCATGCCTCAGATAGAGGATTTTCAAAGAATGTCTGTATAAAAACTGGGCATCTGTCTTGAGACTGAAAATATGATTTTAGAGGCAGGAACATCTGAAGAACTCTTTCAACAGCAGGCAGCAGAGCAAGCCACCTAGTCTGAGCACAACCTAAGATCATCTGGAAGTCTGTTTCCACAAACTGGCAAAACTCCTTGAGTCTTTCAACTCGTACGTACTGTGTATGATTTGAAGAGTAGATAAATTTTAGCAATAATCAGCTCGACATCAACAGGCAGTACATCTGCAGCTCTTCGAACAGTGTTGTGGAAGATATGACCTGCACACCCAACTCCTATAAGACCATGTCCAAGGTTTTCTTGCAGTTTTTTGAAAACATTGTTCTGTCCTTTCCTTTCAGCACCTCCAAAATTAGAATTTGTGTTGTCTGCGCATAATCCAACTACTCTCCTGTCTAAACCATTTTCAGTTATGCAGTCATTAAGAAAACTACTTAAAATATCAGATGTTTCACCTGGCAATGACTTTAACTCTAATATTTTAATTTTCACTCCATTACTGTGATCGATACGTTAGGGCCTAAAATCCCACCCCCTGCAGACCCAAGTAGAACAGTCCCAACTAAGATGGTTTGGCCATGTCTGCAGAATGGGAGAAGATCGGCTACCACGGCAAGCATGGGAAACAAAGAGCCAGGGATCAAGACCCCCAGGACGACCCAGATTCCGCTGGGAGGACAACATTAGACAATCTTTGAAGGGCCGAGGACTAGAATGGAACCAGGCCAGGAGGAAGACAGCCGATAGGATAGTCTGGCGCTCTCTCTTCCAAACCTCTACACCTCACGGTAGAAGGGGAACGACTAAGTAAGTAAGTACTGTGATCTAAGTATCTGAAAAGGAAAGGAAAAATCTTGAATTCTTTGTGGTTGGATGCATCTGTCAGTACAGAAATAAATGTAGACTTTTCTAGGTCACACCTTAACTCATTGAGAATATGGGGTGCCAAGACATTTCGAATAATGGCTTCTGTTTTCGTACGTGCACATGCAAATTTTGGCTCTAAAGTAACCTGAAGTAATTTTGATGTGCAATCCATAGAACTGAAAGTATGATTGTGAAGCACTGTATGGTATGCAAAGGCGCCTTCTAAAGTAGCTAATTGCTCTTCTTGGTCACCAATTTTATCAGCTCTGAAGAAAGTGGTTAACGACGAGCTTGATGCAGCTGTAACGACGGCTCTCTTATGTTTCTCACTGCTTATGTGGTTCTTAATATCACCACGTCCACTATGGCTTATCGAAAACCCGGAGGTACATATATTGCATCGTACATTGAAGTTTGATGTACACTTTTTAATAAACGGAAATTCTTTTTGTAAATCTTCATTGAAACTGCATTTACGCTTTGGTACTATTTTCTTACAACAATAACAAAATATGCACAAATAGTTCACCGTTTAAATTAAATAACCGTATACCGTACGCAAAATCTTGGTAACATATAAGGAAGGGAAACCCGAGGCCTGTAAACAGTAAATAAATATTAGACAAACATAAAGGTATGTTTTCAGGCACTCGTAAGAAATAAAGAAGTATTACACTAGACAACAGAAAAACAACAGACGTGAGTGGCTTACCCAGGATTCGAACCCCGGACCTTCCGTACGACAACACCGCCTAGCTATACAAGCGAATCACACTATCCTCCCGGCCAGCTAGGCATCCCCAAAAAAAGTTGCTTTGATGACCGGTCATTAGTGCGAAATGAAAGACAACACCGGAAGTTTACACTGGACAGCTTAGCCTTATAAATGACGCAATCACTTCTGTCGTTCCCCTATTATACAGTAAATGTCATTCCACACATGACAAAGACCTTGATACTGCGTCTGTAGATGATAGAAGACTTAAGAACAGTAGTATAGAACAGAGGGTAGGTTTCTGGTATTGTATAAACATTTATAACATATAAGGAAGGGAAACCCGAGGCCTGTAAACAGTAAATAAATATTAGACAAACGTAAAGGTATGTTTTCAGGCACTCGTAAGAATCTTGGTACTTTATCACTACCTAAAATTTCAAATAACTGCGAAAATCACATTGGAACTACAAAACTAATTCGCGGTCCTGACAACCTCTTGTGCTGTTTCGGCGCCAGTTCACTAATAATTAAAAATTCCCTCAAGTCAGCCACGGAATAATAATTTTTATTTAATCTGTGAGATTTATGCCCAATTGGCAAATTCGTCCAAAACAGGGACAAATTGGCGTCCTGGATTGCATCGAAAAAAAGTCGGGACAAATTATAAAAAATGGTCGAAAACCGGGACTGTCCCGGAAAAACCAGGACGTCTGGTCACCTTACTAATAATTGACCAACATTGAAGTTGGAATTCGCTTGTACAAGCACTGACCAAGCAAACGGCACAACAAGTTTACCAGTTAGCTAAAATCAAACATTCCCTAGTTGAGGAAACACGGAAGATGTTCTATATATCCCAAATACACACACATATCTAGACTATTGTTCCACAATCTGGTATGGCTGCTCCATGTCCAACACTAAAAGACTATTCATTACAGAAACGTGCAGTGCGCCTAGTGTCAGTCACAAACTTCACACAGTGTGTAGACCCATATACATATCCTAAGATATTACCACCAAGAGCGCACTTTCTCTTCAACGAAGCCAAATCCATTCACAAAATCCTATCACAGAATGCTCCAACGTATTTGTGGCCTATTTTCAAACACAATGACAGACGTAGCCAACAATTAAACAAATTACTCATGCTCAAGTCTAGGCTCGATGTATTCAAGAAAAGTTTATATTTTTCTGCTGCTGCTCATCTGTGGAATAATCTTCTACACGACCTAAACAACACGCTTAGTCCATATTAATTAAATCACAGACTTTTCAAATACATCATTAGTACAGATTATATGCCACCCTCTGCCATCAATGGTACCTATACCTTGTAGCGGTATGGCAGCTTGCGTACCCTGACAATCCCCAGAGCTATGCCAGTGGGAGTTTTACTCCTGGTAGGTTCAACCAAGCTGGACTGGTCTGTGTGGGTAGGGGTCAGACAAAAGCTGGTACCCTGGTCCTCCAGGTTGGGGGTTTTAGCATAGGGCTGACACCCCTGTCTATGTAAAAAAAATAATGAAGTTACGGAAACAACATCAAATGAACAAACTTTGCTGCGGGATGGACATTCGGAGTCTGTGGCTCGTATGACTGTCAGTGGTGAAAGCCGAAAGGAAGCCACTGACATGAAAACGGATGTCCTGACCGCAAAACAGGATACAAGAATAGGATTTTGGAATGTCAGGACAATGTACGAGACAGGTAAACTAAGACAGGTCACGGCAGAAATGAGAAACTATAGGTTACAAATCCTGGGGATAAGCGAGAGCAGATGGACAGGGGCAGGAAAAGTTAAAACAGCAACAGGAGAAACAGTACTTTACTCTGTAAGAGAGGATGGACAGCACAGTGAAGGCGTAGCCATTATTCTACAGAAAGGGATAGAAAAGACATTACTGGAATGGAAACCCATCAACAACAGACTGATACGATTGAGATTGAGAGGGAGATTCACCAACACTACAATAATACAATGCTACTCAGCAACGAATGATAGCGATGAGGAGGTCAAGGATGAATTCTATCAACAAGTGCCGAAAGAAATGGAGGACACACCTAGATATGATCTTGTTATAGTAATGGGAGACCTCAATGCGAAAGTTGGGACACACAATACATATAATGAAAGAACAATGGGGAAATGCGGCAGCGGAATAGCAAACGAAAATGGGGATAAGCTAATAAGTTTCTGTAGCATTAACAACCTGGTCATTGGAGGAACACTTTTCCCACATAAGGAAATTCACAAGTTAACATGGGAATCACCAAATGGTCGGGACAGAAACCAGATAGACCACATCATGGTTAACGGTAGATGGAGACATGCATTACAAGATGTGAAGGTAAGAAGAGGTGCAGATGTGGGAAGCGATCACCATTTAGTAGTAGCAAAACTGAAAGTGAAACTAAGAAGGGCTGGACCAACTGTAACTACACAGAAAAGGTTTGACATCAGCAAATTGAAGGACCCCCTTACCAGAAAAGCTTTTGCGGCCGACATTAAGAAACGATATCAATTTGCCAAAAGCCAGGAAAAGACATTGACTGATGATATAGACCAGAATTTCAACACCATTTCAACAATATATAAGGAAAGCAGCAAATCATGCTTAGGATTCCAGGAAAGGAAGAAGCAAGACTGGATAACACCAGAAACACTAAACACCATAAAGATGAGAAAGGAAATGAAAAGAAAGAAAACAGAAGCGAAGTCCCCCAGGTTAAAGCAACTATATAGCGAACAGTACAGTCAACTGGACAGGGAAGTTAAACGCCAAACCCGAGCCAACAAAAGGAATTTCCTAGACGATCTTGCAAAACAGGCAGAAGAGGCAGCACTGAGACTACAGCCCCGATCTGTCACCATGTGACTTTCATTTGTTCGGACCCTCAAACAAATCTCTAAAGGGACAATGATTCGACTCCGATGCAGACGTCAGGGTCTCGGTGACCAAATGGTTCAATAAGCAACCATAGTCATTTTTCTCTGACGGCATCCGCCGTCTACCCAAGCAGTGGGATGCGTGTCTGAATGCCTATGGTGACTATTTCTAAAGAACTCCAGTGAGTACTTGCTTCATAACAATTGCTGTATTTAATTATACTACTCCTGCTGATGTACCTTACATATATTTGTTATAAATGTTATAAAGCCACTGGGGCGGGTTTCATTTGAAAACACCTCGTATAATATACATTATTATATATATTCCTCACATACACGCACACATAAGTGACTACAATAGACGCACAGACGTGAAACTATGACAATGAAAATATAGATAATTAGGAACGAGCTGACTGACACACTGATTAAGTTTAAGTGAATTTTAATTATCATAATAAAATTCGATCACAACACATCAAGTTACAGCAAGCACATACAAATAGTCATAAAGTCAATGAATTGCTACAAGAATGATAGACCCATTGGTATGATTTTTTCCCTCGATGTATAGCCCACAGTCCTGTTAGAAGAAAAGTGATAGCCCCAAAGAGTCACGGATACATATGATAGATCTAAGATTTCCCTTTAAATGTATGAACAGACTTTGATACTCTGATCTATCCTAGAGAAAATATTGTTAGCAACAAAACTTTCATAAAGAAATTTGAGAACGCAAACTGGATGCCAAAATACAACAATAAAGGAATCACTCAGTCCTGCATTCACTCTATTCAGTCAGCCGTGATCACTAGCTTTCGTTCGTACTTACAGCGTTGGTAGCAACGTCTGGACAAACACATTTTTTAGGACATGCACATACAGAATCTCCAGTGGTAGTCTTTGGCCAAGGGAACCCCAGCTCCACAAAGATAGGTTGAATTCGCTACTTCAGGGAACGTTTCCTTGGTATTTCTTATTTTAGGATATTTGGTTCTGTCACATTAAAATTGTCCAGGCACGAACGTTAACAGCGAGCAAAGTGTCAATAGCTTAGATTTCTAGTGGCTAGGCATGTCAGGTCGGTGCCTTCTCTCAGTATAGGGCTTTATTTGGTCACATCACAACTAGTTAAAACTCCGTCGGAATGTTACTGATAGTAATATTTTACTTGCCACAAGCTCTGAAAATGTACTTGAGGTTTTTCTCAGGAAGAATTAACTCAGGCTCGATAGGCCCGTTACTTCATTTAACCGTAAAGTTCATGTAATGGGTACTCTGTCGTTCTGGATGCAGATGCAATGCCAGACAGGTTTTACTTTATACACCCAAGTCTTTAAGAAAAAAATGTTTTTGTTCTTCACAGATATTTCTCAGTACTTAAACGCTGGTAGAGTTGGGCCACCCCAGTTTTCACCGAATAAAGAGAAAACAACATATAAAATACTTATACATACTATTCTTCGGTTATAACTTACATTCTAAACCGCCCGCGGAGAGCTTGACTTATCGTTTAAAATTTCCGTGAAATCAGTTATATTCATAAAATCAATTATCATGAATTAGAAATACATGCGTATTTCGTCAATACTCAACGATGAATCAGTGCAGTTATAAGTTAGTTAAAATATTCTCGACTGATTACTAGCAATTTAATAAAATTATTAATAGCCGAATGAGTTTAAGCTAGAAATTATAATTTATTCTGCTTTCCCCTGTAACATGTCAACTAGCGAATATAACAGACTTATAAATTAATTTCTTCTGCACAGAAATTTAACCAGCAAAATGAAATAAGCGGTTATCACTGAATCACTCAATACTACTAGATATGAATATAATATTTACCTCAACACAGAACTACTAAGAACTAAATCCACTTCGACCAACTAAGTGATGCTTCTATTAACAGAGATCTTTATGAATCGAACGCTAGATCGTTCTCGTCTTGACTGCGGAGTACTGAGTGAATGAAGTCTAAAACTCTGAGTAAGATATATGAAAACGGACAAAGGATCCAACGCTATTTCGAAAATCCGAAATAGCGCCGGTCTCTCTCTCTTCCCCCCCCTCTCTCTTAACACTTCACATACTTAGACGCTGGCCATAACTGCCAAAACGCGTCTTCACACCTCCTACGACATGCCTCATTTCTGAGCAATGCATGAGGGCGCCGTTCACACCTCACGCCGAGAAACTCCGAAGAAAAACTCGTGTCAGCTTGAAAATGTAGACAAATGTCTGCTATCTATGTCTGACGAGGCGAGTTCTTACATTATTACGCTCACATCCAGGAACTGACATATTATGCAATAAAATGCGTTTCTAAATGAGAAAAGAAACAGGTGAAAGTTTGAATGGGAAAGTAATATTTAGTCGCAAACGAACAAATGCGAAAAACAGGAAAAGGATAAAAGTGCGATAATAAAGTAGAGGACACGGGTAGAAAAGAAAAGAATATAGAAAACTCATTGATCATAAATCTCTATGCGACAACATACCAATGCTCAAAGCATTCATGGATAACACAACTATTCTGACACCAGATGAACATCAGGCCTGGAGGATGTTTCCACGTCTGGATGAACTAGTCAGCTGGTTAAGAATGAGCTTTAAACCCAAGAAGTTAAGAAGCCTATCAGTCAGGAGAGGGAAGATAGCAGAGGTCAGATTAATGATTTCCAACCAAAGAATCCCTACTGTCATTGAGGAACCTGTTAAAAGTCTTGGCAGGGTGTACAATGCCTCATTAAAAGACTCGAAGGCAGTGCAGCAGGCAATAGAAATGGCAAACAGGGGACTACAGATCATAGACCAAAGCAGACTCCTGGGAAAGTTCAAACGGTGGTGCCTCCAGTTCATTTTGATACTGTTGTATATTTTCGATAGAGTAATTAAGATCAATTTGGCCCCTCCTGAATAGGACTAGAACAGGTGATAGCTCAGTGAGAGATAAGGTAAAGAAATAGAATTTCACAAGTCAAATGGTGAAAGGTAAAAATCTGTCCCTTGATTTGAGAGGTAATCAAACCAGCTTATCAATCACGACTGAGATTTCTTCGATCAGACAGTTTCCTATAAATATATATTGATATATTCAACCACTCACATCTACACACACACAGATACGTGACGACAATTAGACGCACGGACGTGAACAAACTATATCTATGGAATAGGGATCTTTTTGGGACAAGCTGACCGACACAAGTGAATAAGGTTTATGTAAATTTTATTTATCATAAAGAAACTACAACACAATAATATCTTTGAATATCAAAATCAAATACAATAAACATAGGTTAATTATTTAATTAAAGAGTTAGACTCATAGGTTTAATCCTCCCTCCCTCTGTTGAGACAAGATCCCGTTAGAGCAAAGATATTAACCTACAAAAGAGTCAAAGGGTTTTACGCTATGGTCTAGAAATACCTTCTACAGTTAAGAACAGAGTTGATACATTAATCTATTTTAAGAGGAAATAGCATTACCAAAACTTGCATAAAGAAATTCAAAGTGAGTGTATGAGTTATACAATAAACGAGTCACTCATTCCTGCTTTCATTATATTCATACAGCAGTGGCCACTGACATTTGTTCTTACCTACATACTTGATTTTCACCTTCTGGAACAATCTTTAGGACATATACACATACAGCAATTCCGGTGGTCTGTTGGCAAAGATTAACCCCAGCTCTACAGAGACCGGTCTATTCCAATTCTCCGGGGAGCGTTAACTTCACTGATTATATTATAGGATTACTGTTTATGTCACTGAAAATCAGTTCAGTCAAGAGATGCCACAGGGTTCACAGTGTCCAGTACTTTAGGAAAAGTCAGGTCGGTAACCTCACTCAGTATCAACAATTTATTGTGACACCACAATTTCTCAAAAACGTCGGAGATGTTAATGTTTGTAATTTCTGCACATGGGCTGAATGTAAATGAGATTTTTGGAAATAAATATAATCTGGCTCGATAGGCCCAGTTACAGCATTTAGTTTTAATGTCCTTTTGGGTTGGTACTCTGTCTCTTTCTGGATGCAACCACAATGCCAGACAGGTTTACCTTGAGTGACCCACGTAATTAAGTACAAAATGTTCTTTCTTATGGTTATTCTCAGATATACATTGAATGGAAGCCGCTGGTAGATTTTGGGTTTGACCCGAATACTGTGTAAAGAGAAAAAACATACACAATACTTAACCAATATATTATTCTCACTCCTCTACTACCTCGCATAAAATGTACTATATTCGCTTCGGTTATTATAACGTTAAATTGAAACTACAAGCTTAGAGCTGGTCGTATCGTTTAAACTCCCGTGAACTAAATTCTGGTCATTTTAAGAAAACTTTTCATCGTGAATTAGAAATATATATATTTCGTCAATACTCATGATGAACAGTGCATTTACTTAGTTGGTTAAAATATTCTCTGACTGGTTACTAGCAGTTAATAAAATTTATATTATAGCTGGAAGAGTTTAGCTAGCACGATTATTTATTCTGCAATCCACTGTAACACAATAAAACTTAGAGAAATACTTATTGACGGACCTAACTAGTAAATCATTCTGCACAAAATCTTTAGAAAAATATAATTGCTGATATGACACTAAATCACTCAACACTACTATTATAGTATTATTACCTCCAAACATAACTATTTAAGACCATTCTCCATGAAAAACTAAGAAACTCTACTCGAATGCAAGTGATTTCAGAATTCGAGCTAGAGAGGTCTTTACAGTCTGATCAGTACAGGATAGATTTTAGTTAGAAGGCAGTGGTATATATACATATATACACACATTTATATATATATATATATATATATATATATATATATATATATTATGAAAGGAAATGTTACGCTATTCACCAAAACAGGCGCTCTGCCAGATGTTTCCACCTACGGGAAATTCTACGTTTGGATTGCCAATCAAAGATCTTTCTCACACTAAAGAGCCGACAACCAGGCTTGCATTCATTCTTAGAGCAGGCATCGCCAATTAGCTAATCAGTGTGAGTTTCCTTCGTCTCTGCTCGTATTCCAGCGAATTAATATGAAACAAATATAAAGGTATGTTATAAGGCACTCGCAGGAAATAAAGAAGTAGAACACTAGACAACAGAAAAACAACAGACATGAGTGGCTTACCCAGGATTTGAACCCTAGACCTTCCGTACGACAACACCGCCTAGCTATGCAAGCGAATCACACTGTCCTCCCTGCCATCTACGCATCCCCAAAAAGGATGTTTCAATGACAGGAGCAAGGTCCTTAGATCTTTCGATTCGTCGTGTTTAATTACTTTCTAGCGAGCGGTTCATGGAAAAGTAATATAGATTTCTCACTTTGGTTCCCAATATCTACTCAAATTTATTCAAATCTGGTCGCTATCTGATCTCTTACAACTTTTCGATCTCTGGCGTTATAAAATTTCAGATAACCCGCTCAGCGTATGCTAATCAGTCTACTGGTAAACTTTCATCAAAGAAATTAGCGCATACACTAAAATAGGCGTGATAAATGAGAAAAGAGAAAAGACAGAATCTATGAGTATGGGCTGGTTTTATATTAACCCAACAGGCGTAGGCAAAAGCTAGGTAAAAAAAACAAAGAAATAAAGATAAAGAAATAGATACACGAAATCAATTATCATAATCTGCCACAGATACCGAAGTTGCTGTGGCCACTGCTTATATGTGAAATAAGCACAAGTACAGTGGAAGCTATAGAGGAGAAGGTCAACAAGTTCATGAGGAAATGGCTAGGGGTACCACCAGGTCTGTCAGATGTAGCACTGTACTGCAAAAAGTTGAAACTTCTGCTTCCCTTCAAGACAGTTGTTGGAGAGTACAATGTTGGAAAGGCAAGGCTTGCGATGATACTACACGAGTCAGCTGATGACGTGGTTAAGTCCATTCAGCCCACACTGAAAAGGGGAAGAAAGGGGAGAGTGGAAGAAGCTGTTGATGCTGCCCAAGAGTCGCTCAAACTGAGGAAGGTAATCGGATACACACAAATGAATAGATGGGGATTTGGTCATGGAGACATCCGCTGGTGGTCCAAGGCATCGAGTAAGGAGCGCAGAGACATGGTAGTTCAGAAGATACGAGGAGCTGGGGGTGATAAGAGGTTGCAAAAAAGCAGTGCAGCAGGTCTAACAAGGCCAGTTGACTACATGGGAAGGAGCCCTGCAGAGGTCCTTGACTTGGATGATATATGGCATATGGCACCCCTTAGACTCAGCTTCGTTGTTAGATCAATGTATGACCTGCTGCCGTCGGCCACAAACCTTGTGAAATTGGGAAAGTCGGATGATGAGCAGTGCCCCCTGTGCCAGGGGAGGCAGACACTTGAACATGTGCTCTCAGCGTGTAAGGTGTCATTAGGGCAAGGACGATACACTTGGCGCCATAACAAAGTGCTAAATGAGCTTGCTGCGACAATAGACCTGGCAAGGATGAAGGCGAATAGCAACTCAGGCCGAGCACCGCAAATACATACTTTCTGAGGGCAGGAAAGTCAGCACACCCCAAACCGAGTAAACCTTGTAGCAGTTTACCATCTCTTCTTGACTGTGCAAACGACCGGGAGATGGCGGTAGACTTAGCTGGACGAGGGGAATATCCAGAGAGTATAAAAAAATCGCGGAGACGGCCGGATATAGTGCTTCAATCTTCAGCAGCGCTTCAGGTTATACTGATTGAATTGACCGTGCCATTTGAATCCAGATTGGACGAGCAACATTCGTTCAAAGCGGCCAAGTATAATGATCTGACCGCAGATCTGAGACACGATGGGTTCACTGCAAGGATAATGGCTGTTGAGGTGGGCGCAAGAGGGCTTGTGGCTGCATCAGTGTATGATTTATTGAAACTGCTGGGGCTGACGGGACAGTCGAGAACAAGGGCACTGAAGAAGCTTAGTGAAACTGCCGAAAAGGCATCATGCTGGCTGTGGAACAACTGTAATGGGCAATGGAAATCGTGACCGTAAACTCTGCGGTACAAAAAACACCAGGAATTTTTCTAAGTCCACAATTCGTTGAGTTTTTTGGTGTACTAGTGAAAGGGCTGTGACTGAGGGACGACAGGCGGCGTGTATTATAAGAGGTGTTAGGCACAGAATTTCAGTTGCTAGCGCGCAGTGGCTTGCCTCGTTGACTTCGCGCAGGTGTCTCGGTGTGTGTCCTTAGTTGTGATGTGCGACGGAACGAACGAAATAATGTGTCTTCTATTTGTTATTTTCACAATTGCCTCCACGGCTGGCGGAGTTATGGAATTTAATGTTGCTTACCTTAAGTGAAATGGGTTCATTTTCGATACAAGACAACAGGAGGCTGAGACGCTTGGGAGTCATGACCCAAGTGGGCCTGCCCCCTTAGAGTGTTGAGGAGTATACTGTGCCGAAACACTTGTCGGACGGGGGGATTACTTCTGATGATCAGATTGCCTCCTGTTGTATCGCTTTGTAAAGAATTTCCTATCAACATGAGCATATTATGAAGTTCAATGAAAGTATTAGCATCGTACTAACAACACGAATGGAGACGGGTAAAACGAACATGACATCAATCGTGACGAATCCGAGTCGTGAGGTGGAGGGTCCACAAAAATATGATTGACGTATAATAACGCTTGAAGACAATGACATCATGGAATTGGCATGGCATATTATACATATATATCGTCCTGTCCTTCAACAGTCACGTCTCAACATACATTTCTGGCCGCTGTACTAGAGGAGAGATCCACCCAAGTAATGTGGATCAGATAAATGTAGGCGCAGAATTATATTTGAATACTTCTCAAGTTATCACGAACCTCTCACTAGGTTCTGAATCATCATCGTAATAATAGTGGCGGCCTTCGAATAAATATATCGTGCCACTTGTAGCTCTTCTTCCACAATATATCAGGAGCTTGAATACAATACGTATTACCGCGAAGACCACAGATAACGAAAGGCCAAGAATATTAACCGTTAGCATAAATTAGTGCTGAACGGATTACGTCATTAACAACCGATGACGTATTAAACATGTAGCGTTCAATATAAGTGAAAACCCGTGCAAACGCATGATTTAACACAGAGAGACATATTACCGCAAAAAAACTGGTAATAGCCTATGTGTGTTCATGATAGAAGAATACATTAATATTCTTACTTTAACAATACCCCCGTCGATAATTTTGCCCTGTTCAGTATTAATTATGATAAGTAACTGTACATGTATGTAACTGGTATTACACTGGTACTATGTTGGGATTTTATTTTATTGTACGAGTATTTCATTTTGTTATGTTATTATTTAACTAATTTTTAAGATGCGTGTGAGAATAAATGGATTCATTATGGAAGACGAAATAAAAGGAAGGGCAGAATGTTAGACGGGCCTGCTTGCCCAATTCTAAACCTTTGAAAATAAAGTTCGTTCGTTCGTTCCAGTGAATTTCATATTTAATAATCGTTATATGGCTACTAGCTGACCACAACTCTTGGTCCTCAGCGCTGATTGACATTTTTGTATTTGATTCTCTTCCAAATTTTGGTTTATTATTTATCTTCCCGCCTTACTCATCTAGATCAGTTTACTGCAGGACTAGTTCACTTTCTCCAATCACATGTTATTAAACTGTCGAGGATCTCTTAACGCTGATGTGTTCGTATTGCTGCTGACCCTACATGCTGGTCTCGTATGGGAAACCATCCTTCATTCCTTGAGATGCCCATGAGATTGTGGATATGCGTCAGTGTACCATTTATTGTCAGTAAAATAACAAATAGTGCTTAAGGTAGTTCTATAACAGACTAGAGTAAAAACCCGTCATTTGTAGGAAATTAAATTCAAAAGTATCAATTCATTCATTCATAACCCTCCACTCCCAAAGTAACATAGGCCTTCAACATACACATGCCAAGTCCTCCTGTCACGTGCCATCATCTCAAGTTCTTTCCACGTTCTCCTCATCATTTTCACCTCTGTTTCCTGCTCTCTTCCCCGTGTGCTTTTTGGTCTACCTCTGCCTTTCTTGCCCTGGGGGTTCCAGAACAAGGACTGCCTTGTAATGCTATCAACATGTTTCCTCAATGTGTGTCCTATCCATCGCCATCGTCTTCTTCTCATCTCTTGTTCCACTGGCACTTGTCTAGTTCTTGTCATCAGTTCCACGTTGGTAACCTTGTCATACCATTTTAATCCCTCTATTCTACGCAAGCACCCATTTATGAAAGTATGTAGCTTTTTGGTTGTTGTCTTTGTTGTTCTCCATGTCTCAGAGCCATACAATAGGACTGACTTCACATTTGAGTTGAAGATTCTTATTTTCGTGTTGGATCCGATTTCTCTTGATCTCCATATATTTCCCAATGCAATGAAAGCTCTATTGCTTTTTGTATTCTTATTTTGATATCACTGTCTATCCCTCCAACTTTGTCTATATTGCTGCCAAGATATGTGTACGATTCTACATCTTGTATTGGTGCTTCTTCAAGTTCAACCCTGTTTTCATTACCTGCATTTATTCTCATTATCTTTATCTTTTCCCTGTGTATTTTCAGACCCAATTGCTGTGACCTCTCATCGAGTGTTTTCAACTTGTCCTGCATCTGATTATGGTTATGGGACAGAAGAGCCAAGTCATCAGCAAAATCCAGATCATACAATTGCTTAGTCCACTGGATTCCATTTCTGTTGTGTGTTGTTGACGTTCTCATAACCCAGTCTATTGCTAATAAGGAAAAGAAATGAAGACAAGAGGCATCCCTGTCGCACTCCTGTTCTTATCCCAAATAGTTCTGTAAGCTGTCCTTCATGAAGAACTCTGCATGTCATGTCTTCATATGTTTTCTTTATTATATTAATGATCTTCAGGGGAACTCCATAATGCCTCATCAATTTCCAAAGTGATTCTCTGTCTACACTGTCAAATGCCTTTTCGTAGTCCACAAATCCGACGTATAAATGGTGAATTCCATTCCAGACTTTGTTCAACTATTATTCTCAAAGTGGCTATTTGGTCTGTACAGGATCTGTTTTGTCGAAAACTTGCTTGTTCATCTCTCAGTTTCTTGTCTATGGACTCTTTTAATCTCTCAAGGATAATCCTATTTAATACTTTTCCTGGCACTGATAGTAACATTATTCCTCTATAATTTGTGTACTCTTTAACTTATCCAGATATCTTTCCTTCCATTCTGCTGGTATCTCTTCCTTTTCCCAGTTTTTACCAAGTAATTTATATAACATAAAAGCACCAATACTTAACGGCAATTCTATTTATTCAAAGACTTGTGGAAAAATACTGTTAAATGTGAACATTCGATTGGCCATGAGAAGAGTACATTGATTTTCTGTTTTTTTTATTTTGTACTTTTATATTTTATGTGGTTACACGCATATACGCTTTTACCTGGGCCGTCTCGTATATATGGATCTAATTGGCAGCAATCCAAGCATGTGCCGCATCATCACAATAGGGGTATCTCGTGTGCAGCCCAAGACTATACGCATCCCTTCGTTTTGAATGCGTTCCAGTCGTTCACATTGTTATATTGACAGCGTGAGTATTCCCAGGACATACACGATTACAGACAAGACCAGCTTACAGACTACAAGAGAAACAGTAGTGATGCGTGATGCCATATGATGATGGATGGTATCCGCATGTCTGGTTTTGTGTAGTGTGTAGATGTGTTCAGTCAAAACAATGTTCATACAACAATGACAGGGCAATCCACATAGGACGTCAGTAAACTCACGACGTATAAAGTCAATGAGTCTTGAAACAGCCGTTGACGTTTTTCTTCATTATTTATTGTGGACGCCACAGTGACAAAATGGTTACGCAAATGTGTAGGCACATCAAACAGTCATTATCACAGCAACATTCAATACAGCAATAGACGGTAGACAGCATTACAATGATGAGTCAGATGCATGTTATATTTCAAAGTGCTGTAAATGTAGTCAGGTGAAAAACTCCATCCTTTTCTATAACAGCCAGGAGATAACCAGATGTATGAGATCAGTTCACTCTCCTTAGTTTGACTTCAGCAAGACAGACACGTCTGCCGAAGTATAAATAATGTCCTCAAAAATATCCTCTAGATAATAAAGGTTTTCTAAACCTAGTTCATTTAACAAAGTAGCAAGTAATGGTCCTTGGTACATGCATCAACCGATGCAGTACAATGCAGCGACATGTGAGCTGGGAAAAACATCTCGTGACGACGACTTTCGGAGACAGGCTATGAATCGAAATCGCTCACGACCCAAAATCGATAGAGTTAATGAAAAAGTCAATTTACCTTGCTTTCATGAAATACACAGAAATATCACGCCTCCCGACATGTGGGAAACACTAGAGGTATTATCTCGAATAAACGAAATATCCATTAAGAGGACTACACATCCCTGACAGAACAAAAAATAGCGGAGATCCCCTCTTCAACGAGGCATCTCTTTCGCCATTCCAAATCGCTCACTCCCACTAGTGGTGGGCGGAAACCGATCGACCAAACAACAAGACAAGTCATGCGCAGTCCAGCGCAAAATGACCACAGCTCAAACTTAACTGCATTCGATACCAACGCGAGAAGACAAATGCTTACCGAGAAAAGTGACTATAAATTTCAAGCAGTTGTTGCCCTTGCGTTATAAAATAGATATTGAAATAAAACGATGTTGCGAGAATTTATCACGCAACATATCACCACCTCCTCCCGATAAAAAAAAAATGTGGAACATATTTTTTTTTTCAATATCAAAGAGCATGCGATAAGCGGCTCAAAACGCACGAATTATGCGCTGATAATTAATTAAATTGCCAAACAATAGGCTAATTATAGAGTGTCTGGTGAGGATATACCTCAACAGAAAAATAAATATGTCTCAAAAAATATTCACATCGGGGAGGTGTCACCAACACACATCACGTTAGCATGTAAACACAATATACGTATGCAAGTTACTATAATCATCATTAAACAGCATACTCTAATATTGTCTTTAAAAATGGATGTACAAATCTGATAGGAAAATTTAAATAGTACATTCTTTGACATGTAATGACATAAGTACATAGTAAAGTTAAACTACATGACGATCCAGGACATATGCTCTGGTATTCCGAGGGTAAGTACACAATCTAGAACTCGTAAGGTAAGTCCTCAGCTCAACAATGACATTCTGAGAAAGTACAAGCAATATAATGCTAATTAATAACTAATATGCTTCATAAGGTACAATACATTATTAATAATTGTGGCTGTTTAGTAAACTAACGGCCCTTATATTAACTACTCAGTCCTCCTCTATCATCTTAAAAAACGAACAGAAGAAGATGACAACAAAGCACGATAGTGTGTACATATAAAGTAAGTACAGATGTGCTAATCTATTGTAGAAATATAGGTGTGTTATGACTCTGTAATATATGGAAATATAGGACAGAAGTATTAGTTGGAGTCATGTGGGCATCTAGACAAAATGTCAGCCATCACATTATCCGCACCACGGATAGCTCGTACCGTGAAGTGAAAAGGTTGAAGAGCTATAGCATATCGAGTGGATCTCGAACTCTTCAAATTCTTAGTCTGAATAGCTGTAAGAGCTTTCTGATCAGTCTCTAGAATGAAATGTGCGCCCAGGAGGAATCTTTGTAGCTTTAGAATTGACCAAACCATCGCTAACAACTCACGGTCTAAAACCGAGTAGTTCCTCTCTGCCGCATTTAGTTTTCTAGAAATGTACATAACAGGATGCAGAGTATTTGCATATTCTTGCATCAGTGCTGCTCCAATCCCAGTGGATGAAGCATCACTCCGAAGAACAAAAGTCCTATCAAGAGTAGGTAATCTTAAGATGGGAGGAGAAGAAAATATATTCTTGATTTGGTCTAGTGAAGATTGGCATTCTTCAGACCAACGGACCAGATTAGGCGAACCTTTCTTCAACAATGTTGAGAGAGGTGCCATGATCGAAGATAAATTTGGAATAAATCTCCCATAAAATTGAATTAAACCTAAGAGACTCCTAACTTGTTTCTTCGTTTTAGGAACAGAGATGTTCAGTATTTTGGAAGTATTGTGGTCTTCTGTCTTCAAGAGACCATGACCAACACGATGACCCAGGAAAGAGATTTCACCAAAACCAACAAAAGCTTTAGAAGGTTTTGCTGTCAAATTATTCTCACGTAGAGTGGACAGTAAGTCATATAACCCTAAATAGTGATCTTCCCAGGTATCACTGAAGAGACAGATGTCATCTAAGTATGCGATGACATCCGAACGATGTGACAGAATTCGACGCATCATGCGAACGAAAGTGGCAGGGGCGTTCATGAGACCAAAAGGCATAACATTCCATTGAAATAGACCCCTAGGTGTAGAAAAAGCAGTAAGAGGTTTGGCATGCTCTGCTAAAGGCACTTGCCAATAACCTTTAGACAAGTCAAGTTTAGTGAAGAATCTAGAATTAGAAAGTCTAATCAGTAGATCTTCTAACAAAGGCATCGGTTCAGCGTCGAACTTTGTGACCTGATTCAATTTGCGATAATCAACGCAAATTCGTATGTTCTTATCCTTCTTCCGGACAATAACCATGGAAGAAGAATATGGTGAAGTCGATGGTTCAATTATATTTAATTGAATCATTTCATCCAATTCCTTTTCCACTTGCGACTGAAAGTGTATAGGAATAGGATACGGCCTAACCCTAATTGGATTATTGTCGGTAAGAATTATGTCATGTTCTATGACATCTGTGTGTCCAGGAATGTCAGTGAGAACATCCTGAAATGTTTGTAACATCGACGAGACTTGTCGATGTTCGTCACCAGAAAGATTAGGAGAAACAGAAACGTTTTTCCAAGATTCCGTGGAATGTAATGGAACCACTGGAAGGGGAAGGTTGACATCAGAGAAGGTAGCTTCCTCATCCTGAATGACAGACAGGGATGAATAATGACCGTGAGGTGCAGGAGCATCATCCGTTGCCTGGAAAATAGGCAGCAAATAGTCCGGACGTTCGTGAAATTCCGAAAGCATGTTTATGTGGAAAGTTTTATGCTTTCCATCAATATCGACCACATAGTCAACATCGGAAATCCGAGAGACTATTGCATACGGACCTTTCCATGCAATAAGAAGTCTATTTTCCCTACTGGGGAGTAGGACGAATGCTTTGTCACCTGGACAAAGTTGTCGTAGACATCTATTCTTGTTAGCAAACTGCCTTGCCTTCTCTTTAGCAATTTCTGATGAAGCAGTTGCTAGCTTACATGCCTCAATGATCTTTTGTCTAAGAGCAATGACATACTCATATGAGGATTGAGTTTCATCGCTAATATCATCGGCAGTGATGAGATCGTGTAATAAAGACATAGGGCCGCGTGGACGCGCGCCAAAGACAAGTTCGAAGGGAGAAAATCCTGTGTGTTCATTAGGGACTTCTCTATAGGCAAAGAGAGCCGCGGGTAAAACCCTGTCCCAATCTTGAGGATGATCTTCAGTTATCTTACCAAGCAAAGTCTTGAGCGTTCTATTCAGACGCTCAACTAACCCATTAGACATAGGATGGTAGATACTACTGAGAGATCGTTCAATATGTAAGGTAGACATTACCTGTGACATAGTGTCAGATATGAGTTGAGTGCCATGGTCTGACAATATTTCTCTGGGGAACCCCAAGCGAGAAAATATCAACCAAAGAGCATCTGCGATATCTGTAGTAGATATGCTCTTAAGAGGAATAGCCTCTGGCCAACGTGTGCACATATCGACACATGTAAGGATAAACTGATGTCCTCTGGCCGACTTGACCTTAAAAGGGCCAATAATATCTATGGCCATTTTCTGAAACGGCCGAATAGGAATGTCAGCAGCCTGGATAGGCGCAGCATGTCGTGGTCCTCTAGATTTGACCTCCTGACATACCTTGCATGATCGGCAGTAAATACGAATGTCCTTATTGACAAAAGGCCAAAAGAAAGCCGCAAGGACTCTCGACTTCGTACGGGCAAAACCCATATGTCCAGCACATTGCGAGTCATGAGCATGTTGTAATATTTGGACTCTCATGCTCTTGGGAACAAGAATTTGCGAATGTGCCGACGTAGTCGAATCTTGTACCATACGTACAAGTACGCCGTTTCTCATTGCAATCCAAGATTTTCTATTTGTATCCTGATTCGGATCACCTTTCTTCGCAAGAACGAAGAATTTTTTTAAAGAAGGATCTTCTTCTTGCAATTTTATGAAAGAGTCACGAGTGATTACTAAGTGACTATCTTGGCTATCAACTTCATTATCACTATTCAGTGAAGTTTCGGGTGTTTGTAGAGCTTGTGCTCTTGTAACTACTGCATTTGTAGCTTGCATGTTATTATCTTCCCAAGCAGCAATCTGCTGTGGGGTACACTCCCTAACTCCGTGAATACGACCAATAATAAGGTCCGCAATAGGATTAGGTAAGAGACAAGCATGCACATCTCCAGTAAAGAAAGGAGTGGCAATGCGAATTACAGCAGTAGGATATTTTTCTAGAGTGCCGCCAAATGTGACACATTTAATAACCCTTCCTGTAGCACAAGATGGATCTACAAGCGATTGTCTAACACCAATAGTGGTGCATCCGGAATCGAAAAGTAGTGAGACCGGAGTATCATTAACAAGACCCTTATGTAGAATTAAAGAACCCCTCCCGTCATGCGCAACAGCAGCAGGAAGAGCGGGAAGTGGGTGACCACAACTCAAAGTAGTTATGGTACCCGGTTCGAATAAAGTACTGCATTGGGGGCATTTGTTTGCTCTCTCAAAGTCAAAAGCAGAACTAGTGACAGCGTCAAAGTTTTTACTATCAACAACATGATTACAGGCTCCCTCAGTTTCCTGTTGTACAGCATTAGCCTGCTGATATCTCTTTTTTTTGTGTTGAGATCTACCCCGACTATTATTACCTCTGAAGTTATCAGAGTTATTATTATCTCTGCAGTTATTATTGTCTCTATTGTAATTGTTATCCTGGTTCGAATTCCAGTTTCCACGATTACTATCATGTTCACATTGATGCGAACATCTATTTGTTTGGTTCTGAGGTCTTCGGCAGGAATAACCTCTATTACCATATCCTCTTTTGAAATGCTTATAATTATTAGGGTGATAGTAACGAGTACTATCAGGTTGTCTCCAATTCTTCGAAGAAGAATCACCATGAAATTGATTTCCATGATTTTGACAGAAATTACCGCTACTCTTTCTATCAAAATTTTGTTGGGATCTACGAGCAAAGTTTTGACCATACGGAGCTGCCGAAGCAACTGGTAAACCTTCTTTCACCTTAGAGTTACCCATGGTTATGTGTGGGTGCGCAGTTACGTATTGGCAACAGAAATCTTCCATTTCTTTTATTGTTTTAGGTTTACGTTCATGAAGGAAAGCAAGGAAAGACTCATTGACAGACGACATGACTTTGTCTCTAAGTATTAAGTCCATAAGTCCTTCATAAGTTTTTTCCGTCTTAGATAGTTCAACCCATCGTGAGAAAGTAATGCGTATTCTTGCAATAAACTCGGAGAATTCAACTCCATTTTCAGGTAACATGTTTTTAAATTGTAGACGATAGCCGTCTTCGTTAAGCTGATATTTCTTTAACAAAGCGGCCCTGACAACCTCATAATTGTTCTTGTCAGGTTCATCCACCATATTTAATATACTTAGAGCTTTACCTGTCAGTATCCCTGATAACTGATAAACATATTTTGCTTTGTCTATGTTATGAGCTGTACATGCTTGTTCAAATCTGTCCAGATAGAACATTATGTCATCACTGGAAGGACTAAATGTTGGTAACTTAATCTTAAAAGTATCATTATTAGCCTTACCAGAAGATGAACCCTTGTTTGAATCATTACCATTACTCATGCTCGTCAATTTCAATTTTTCCAACTCTAAAGCTAAGACCTTTTCTTCATGTTCCATTTTTGCTTTCCTCTCATCAGACTCTCTCTGTAATCTTCTTTCCTCAGCCTGCATTTGAAGTCTTTCATTTTCAGCTTCTTTTTCAAGTCTTTTATTTTCAGCTTCTTTTTCAAGTCTTTTATTCTCAGCTTCTTTTTCAAGTCTTTTATTCTCAGCCTCTAGCTGTAGCTGGAGTTTTCTCTCCTCAGCTTCTGATTCCCTTTTTTGTTTTTCCATTTCCATTTGGAATCTCTTTTCATCCACCTGCATCTGCAGTTTCTTTTGTTCAGCTTCCATTGCTTTATCATATCGAGCAGTTGCAAATTCTTCTAACTTATCACCAGTCTTCCCAAGCAATTTACCCTGCTCAATAAAGTGCTCAAATGTAGACATGTTGTCTAACATATGAGTCCAAAACCTGAAATAATTAACTAATTTATTTCAAACCTAAGTGTAACAAGTCTTAATTAAGCACTTGTATATTCACATCACCTTATATTATCCCAGTCTCTGTGGGAAACAAGTCTCCAATCAAAGAACTTGTATATGAAATATCAGCACTCAATTCTTGATCATAAGTGCACTTCTCATTCAATAGTGCACGACACTATTCATCATTCATTTATCATCAGTGTAGTAGTAACAGTGCATTAGCATAGCCCATTAACTAATTACTATAACTGTAAACAATGACTATGTAAACACATGCAGAATGTAAACATTGAAAATGTAAACAATACAAACAATGTAAACAATAACAATGTAAACAATAACAAAGATCAGCAACAATACAAAAACTTTCGCAGAAATCAACTAAAAATAAAGCAGAAATTAATGAAATATCACAAAAAATGTGACGATATCTGCGATAGAATTAAACAAAATACATGACACCACAGTGTATAAACAAAAATGTTGTATGAAACTAAATTATAGACAAGAGTAGGCTAACAAATACAAACAAATCAAAACAAAACTAAAGAATGCGAAATAATAACGAAAACAATATTAAAACATGTCATCACAGCTAACATAAATAGCAACAGAAGTCGCTTAGCAAATTCCAGTATCGGAAATTTGCAAACCCTACAGAAAACGCTCACAATAGACGACCTCTATGACGTGGCATAATCTAACGGAGACACCACCCAACCGAGAACCCGCTGAAATATAAACATATAAATATACAAATAACATATAAACATATAACATATAGAATGAGATGATACACAGAAGACTCAGCAGAAGTATAAGGGCACAGTTTACATACAAACAGGCCACTTAACTTATAGGCTTCCAATCGTAGAACAGCAGAAAAACGGATGTCAATCAACGTCCTAAAGAGCGAAGCTCCAACGATGATGGCACATCTGAACTGCTTCCACTGCTAACACGATGGTACAAGAGCTTCTGAAATACTGTGTGTTGAGTTGTTTCGGCACTTGACCTTCTAATCCAAAAGTAAGTTGATGGAAATCGGTACTTGGCCTTCTTCAGAAAACAACCCGTTTCAACCGGCACTTGACCTTCACAAAAACGACAGCACTGGAACCTTGACAGCAGCAACTTGCTTGACTTGCGTAAAAGATAACAGCAGTCCGAGTTATCCGGCAACATGTAACAACGCCGGGTACTGTCAAATTCTTGTTTCCGTCAAAAAGTTGAAATTTTGACTTTTACCGGGCAACGCCGAGTACTTTGAAAATTTTGAAGATGTTGACTGTATTGAAGAATGTTAATTTCTTGAAGGATGCTGATGAATTCTTGTTGAAAATGAAGTGGGTAAGGGACCCCGTGTTTGCTGGTACCAGAATCAAACCAGCTTATGGCCACCAAATGATGCGTGATGCCATATGATGATGGATGGTATCCGCATGTCTGGTTTTGTGTAGTGTGTAGATGTGTTCAGTCAAAACAATGTTCATACAACAATAACAGGGCAATCCACATAGGACGTCAGTAAACTCACGACGTATAAAGTCAATGAGTCTTGAAACAGCCGTTGACGTTTTTCTTCATTATTTATTGTGGACGCCACAGTGACAAAATGGTTACGCAAATGTGTAGGCACATCAAACAGTCATTATCACAGCAACATTCAATACAGCAATAGACGGTAGACAGCATTACAATGATGAGTCAGATGCATGTTATATTTCAAAGTGCTGTAAATGTAGTCAGGTGAAAAACTCCATCCTTTTCTATAACAGCCAGGAGATAACCAGATGTATGAGATCAGTTCACTCTCCTGAGTCCGACTTCAGCAAGACAGACACGTCTGCCGAAGTATAAATAATGTCCTCAAAAATATCCTCTAGATAATAAAGGTTTTCCAAACCTAGTTCATTTAACAAAGTAGCAAGTAATGGTCCTTGGGACATGCATCAACCGATGCAGTACAATACAGCGACATGTGAGCTGGGAAAACATCTCGTGACGACGACTTTCGAGACAGGCTATGAATCGAAATCGCTCACGACCCAAAATCGATAGAGTTAATGAAAGAGTCAATTTACCTTGCTTTCATGAAATACACAGAAATATCACGCCTCCCGACATGTGGGAAACACTAGAGGTATTATCTCGAATAAACGAAATATCCATTAAGAGGACTACACATCCCTGACAGAACAAAAAATAGCGGAGATCCCCTCTTCAACGAGGCATCTCTTTCGCCATTCCAAATCGCTCACCCCCACTAGTGGTGGGCGGAAACCGATCGACAAACAACAAGACAAGTCATGCGCAGTCCAGCGCAAAAAGACCACAGCTCAAACTTAACTGCATTCGATACCAACGCGAGAAGACAAATGCTTACCGAGAAAAGTGACTATAGATTTCAAGCAGTTGTTGCCCTTGCGTTATAAAATAGATATTGTAAAAAACGATGTTGCGAGAATTTATCACGCAACAAGTAGTCTCTGCTCCAGGTGCGCTGCAGCCATTGTTTTTAGGGCTGGCAGACCTCTCTTGCTTATATGATAGCCCACGATCGAATGTTACTCCAAGGTGTTTCTACTTGTTCTGCCTTTCAATTTTCTGTCCACTGAGAGTAATGTCTGAAAGATCTGCTTTCAATATGGAGTTATACTGTTCTGTTATTAGAAAATGACACTGCAATCGATGAATCATCAAGGCTAAGAATGCTGGAATTGGGCATCAAACGTAAGACCAGCAGGGATGGACGTATGAGAGCACGCATCCGCCGTGTATACAACCAGTGCACAACAGGAACAATTAGCGATCATACCCTTCGACATTTGCTGAGGGAGACTGAGCACCTATGGGTTTGCCCGGAGTGCATTGACATTGATTCTGATTAACAATAACTTTTATATTGTTGTAATTTCTTATTCAAGAAAATGCGACGTACGAAAGAGAAAACCGATCAAGAAAATTCCAACATGTTCAGAAGTTTGCCCGTGAGATTTGTTGATGGTTATCACACATGCTGGAATGATTGGAAATTGGCGCCGCTTCAGGATGAATGACAAATTGACATCGCCAGGTGCCAAGTCTCCTTTATTTGATTCTGTTAAAACTTCTGCAGCAAGGAAATTGCGATGACGTCATTGAATGATCAATCGTGTTCTATTGCACAATCCTATTTTCGGATTCAAATTGCAGATCGGCATAACGATGACCCCCCCCTTTTCCCCCACCCTTTCCCCTTTAAAAAAAAATGGCTGTGCATGAGGAGGCATAGCTGATGGAGTTTGCCAATGAATAAACTGATTGATAGTTCCTAACATCATTGGGATCTTCAGATACTATTTGATCGGAATTATAATAGATCTGTAGCTCACACGAAAGATTTGTTATGATTTCTCTATTCAGATCTAAAGCCTCCATATTCTTGGTTTGGTTTTTTTTCAGGACTATCTTCATTGAACACGGACTACTTCAGCAGTGCTCCGATCTCCTCCCTTAGATCACACAAGGAGGATCTCAGAACAGTGCACGAACTCCGTGGCACCGGCATGAATCCCAATGTGTGTATATAGGAATCACACATTCTATAAATATTCTGGTTGTGGGTAGGTTTCTAATGTTTAAATTTAGCCAGGGCTTTTACTCTAGTCATATAAATAGTTTTCCAGCTCATTCTGTCCGTTCGTAAAGCTCCCAAAAATAGTAACACTCGCCAAAGAAAAGTGCTGAACGGTTGGTGTGCATGCGCCATATGAACGGCGTGCATGTTCAGACTTTGTTTGACATCAAGTGTAAAATACCCACACTTAATGTCTACGGTCGTTTATATCCTCCAACGAGTCATTTTGTGCACCAAGAATAAGGGGGTCTGAGTGGTTAAGAGGTAAGGCGTCCGCCTGGAGTTCTAGAGGTACCAGGTTCGATTCCCAGTTGAGGGAAAATAATTTATGGAACATTTTATCAGAACTTAATGGTCCTAAGATGTCATACTCCCCCCCCCCCTGTCTCCCTGGGTAGTGAGATCTGATGCCTAGCCTTCTCGGATAAGGGCTAAATAATAAGAGGCCCATTGTGCAAGTCTCGCACGTTAAAAATCCAACGGCAGTTGGAAATCGTAAAGAGTAGGCCTATTTTTTCGCCCTTATCCGAGAAGGCTAGCCATCAGATCTCACTACGCAGGGAGACCGGGGGGGGGGGTATCTTGTCGTGATGGCGCACTCTAATAGACTATTTACTGTTAATCTCTTTAATCTCTTGATATTATCTTCCCACTTACAAGAACAACTTTTTAGCATGTGTCTTGGAAAAAATACGATATTTTAAATACACTTTAGCTTGGAGTGCATGGAGACAGTGCTGTCACCAAAACGTTATATAAATGTTCATTTGAGAGTGAACTGCATTTAATTACGGACCGCATTCAATCACACGTCTTTGAGGATAGAAAGACAAGACTTAGTCCACAAGCAAATTCTAACAGGCAGTAAATGTAATGCTTTGAAAAGTTCTAGCAACCCCATAATGCACCACACATTGTTACAGAAACAACTCCTGTAAAAAACACATGCAATCGTTTAATTCGGGAAGTGTAGTTTAATTTAAGAATGTCTCAGTCCTGGTTTTGTAGCATGTGAACATGAAAGAGCACAGTAAATATTTTTTTTAAATATATGACAAATCTGTTAGTCTTGTCTTCTAGATATGACATTATATGTGTAACATTTTCCATTTACATACACTGGTTGGAATGAAGAGGGGAGAAGGTTGTCAGCATAACGAGTTTAAACTACTATTTTTTCTTTGCAAAGTATGTGGTACGTAGAAGTAAATCTTCATAAATAAATAAGTAAAACCATAGGATCAATAGGAGCTAACATTATGTGGTTTTACAGAGCGGTATCTCACATCACATGGACATCTAAAGTAAAGCCATAGGATCAATAGGAGCTAACATTATGTGGTTTTATAGAACGGTATCTCACATCACATGGCCATCTAAAGTAAAGCCATAAGATCAATAGGAGCTAACATTATGTGGCTTTACAGAACGGTATCTCACATCACATGGACATCTAAAGTAAAGCCATAGGATCAATAGGAGCTAACATTATGTGGTTTTACAGAGCGGTATCTCACATCACATGGACATCTAAAGTAAAGCCACAGGATCAATAGGAGCTAACATTATGTGGTTTTACATAACGGTATCTCACATCACATGGACATCTAAAGTAAAGCCATAGAATCAATATGAGCTAACATTATGTGGTTTTACAGAGCGGTATCTCACATCACATGGACATCTAA
Organism: Oreohelix idahoensis; assembly: GCA_024509875.1. NCBI lineage: Eukaryota > Metazoa > Mollusca > Gastropoda > Stylommatophora > Oreohelicidae > Oreohelix > Oreohelix idahoensis. Next base: position 172,423 of record JAMPIV010004197.1, read on the forward strand.
AGTAAAGGACGATCATAGCCCTGCTGGAGGATTGGCAATTAGACTAACGAGGATGAAGAGATACTTGACAGCTCAAAGCTCGTGTTTGAAGAAGTTGAACAATTGGTGTTGTAACGTTTTAGAGACGAGTAAATCCGGGAATAGGATTATATAAACCCTTGAGGGAGTATCAACAACGGAAGTGTCACTCCTCATTGCAAGTCAGGAGTTGTGGTTTAATGGTAGACATCGCCTATGTATGATTTCGATCAACCAATCAGATTATTTCACACAACCAATGAAGGAAGGGTTTCCGGAAATCACCTTCTCACGTACCACAATGGTGTAACCGTGAAATGTTCGAAATGTGTGAATCTAGGTTCGAAGTTGGCAAATATCTTCATAACGCATATTGGGAAAGGATCCAAACTTTATCATAATTTAGCCACAGATGGAAGACATGTATGAACATCTTTCGCTAATTACTACTCACCCTATTTGCAGAGGAATTAGCAATATTGAGTGAATTATCGAAGAAACAGACACACTAAGGCAGATACAAAATTCAAGATTAAAAAGATATTCAGAATTTCTGTGAAAAACTCGATGCCAGTGGTCATTTATCTATCCAGCAGCTCGCGGAAGTTCTAACAAATGTTCTAGGGTGGGCTGACTATCTTCCAGAGACTAAAAACCTGACAGACTCAAATGAGGAAGTGACTTTGGCTATCTCAGAAACCCACAGTCTCAGCTTTCAGTTCATAATTAAAGTTGGAAGTGTCACACATCGGCAACAGCATCGAGTTACCCTGATCCAGTAGACAAGCCACCTCCATCACTCAAAAACTAAGTCCCGTCACTAAGTTAAGTGTACTAGTAGAAGTAGTATAACACTAGAAGTGTAGTTCAACATCAGGGTAATAGTACTATAGGAGTGATGGGTTATAGACTTGGTAATATATCTGCAGAACTTTCCCAGATCTCCTTCTTTCACCGATAGAGACGTACCTTCTCTTTTTTCTCCAAATTACTGTTTTTTAAATTCGTTCTATTGAACTTTTCTACACCTCTACAGTTAGGTCAAGAAAGGTATCTCTCTGAGGCATAAAAAAAAATACTTACCTCAAAAACGTGTTTACCAAATTAATTTATGCGGCAGTTTATGCCGGCCAAAAATACACAAAAGAATATATATCGTTGTTGCATCAAGAGATCTATTCTCTTATAAATATTATTTTCCCAAAAGTAGAATCCAGTGTACATTTAGAAACGCTTATCTAAAATACTTAGAAAAAAGATTAAATATTTTTATTTTAAATTACTTGCTTATACAAGGAAACTATTTATGCTATTTACTACTAAATAAATATATTGGAATACTGTAAAGAACGAAAAACACCATGTTAAAAGTTGTAATTACGTTTAACAAATATTTTGTTTCCCTTGGAATACAAAATTATTTCCCTTGGAAATAAAATTTAATGTACTTGTGCGTTGCGGGCACAAACATTGCGATGTGAAACTCTGCATGAGTTAAAAACGTAGAAACTGAATTTAATGTCAGTGAAGCGATATGTTTGCTGCAGCACGTGTGTTAAAAAGAATTCGTTAAACATCAATCATTTTAAACTGGAGTAACGTATTGTAATAAATAGCAGTAGTTAAAATGTATGTACGTTTTTGAGATGTAACCTTGCAGAATTTTTCTTATTTTGTTACTAGAGAAACAGATAATGTTATCTTCTTCAAACAAACACAATTATTCAAGGCTGTTAAAAATAAAAAGTCGAAACGAAATGAATTCTTACTGGTGCAATACCTTTTACTACTGCTTCTATACGAGCTAAGATCGGTACTGCAACGACTAACTATTGGTCAGTTTTGTAGAAACATATTCAAGGGGTTTGACGACGAGAAACACATAACTGAAGGGATTCAAACAACACAGTAGCTGATTAGAATTTCAAATCTAGAGACTACTAAAACTCAAGCTAACGAGCATAGTCGCCATCAATCAAGTATTATATACCTGTCACAAAAAGTAGTGGATATTGAATTTAAAAGTTATCCATGGACAATATATTTCAAATTAGTTCATTTATTCCTTCGTACAAGTAAACTTGAGCATCATAACAAGACATTTGCGGTATAAGAAGTGTTATGGCTTTACTCACATGATTTTAGTCGCACTGGCAACCAAGGCGGGGTAGGTACTTCATTTTCACAAAAATATTCCAAAATTTCTAAAAACGTGTAGGGCCCCCGTTTGCCTCTAAACATGCATTGCAACGACGTTTCATACTGCAAATAAGCCTTCTGATGTTGTCTTGAGGAATTCTCTGCCACTCCTGCTGAAGGGCCTGGGCTAACTGCTGAAGAGTCTGTGGAGCGGCTGGACGTTGTTGGACTCGTCTATTCAGGAGGTCCCACAAATGCTCAATAGGAGACAGGTCGGGGGACATCGGCGGCCACGGTAACGTTTGGATATGCTTCATCTGAAGGTGATCTTGGACGACGCGAGCACGGTGAGGACGTGCATTGTCATCCTGGAAGATGAAATCTGGTCCGTGCCGTTGAGCAAATGGCACAACGATAGGCTCGATGATGTTGTCACGGTAGTAGAGCCCTGTGATATTGACCTGGCATATGTGAAGGTCGGTCCTGTCATTCATACAGATGCCTGCCCACACCATTACACTGCTACCTCCATAACGGTTGTGTGCAACAGTTGCAGGAGGCTGGTAACGCTCACCTCGCCGTCGCCAGACACGTATTCGACGATCATGAAAATCCAAAACGAAACGGGACTCATCAGAAAACATCACTGATTCCCACTATTGATTGGTCCACCGATGATAACGTTGGCACCAATCCATTCTTGCTCGCCTGTGTTGTGATGACAAGGGCAAAGCTACAAACGGTCTACGTGAGGCCAGTTGCACTTGGTGCAAACGGTTTCGTACTGTCTGAATTGAGACCCGGATCCCAGTGGTCTGTTGAAGGTGTTGCTGAAGTTGAGTAGCATTTAGAGTCCGAGTTCTGAGGGCCTGAGTAACAAGAAGTTGATCTTGGCGGCGTGTAGTGACTCTTGGGCGGCCAGTCCGAGGCAGATCAGCCACTGTGCGGAAATTTTGATACCTGTTCCACAGTCTGCTGACAACTGACTGTGAAACATTGAGGTTCTGAGAAACGTCCACTTGCCGACTTCCGGTTTGCAACATGCCTATGCCTATCCATCTCTGCTGTTCTGTCAAACGTTCAATGACGAAGAAAAGAAATTTTATCTGTTGCAGAGTCTTTTTATACCTGTCCATGGTGAGTAGTGTTCATCAAACCCGAGATACACGCATTTTTGTGAAAAAGAATAATGTGTGAACTTTACAGATGGGCCCCACCTCTGTTCTTGGGATTGGCTTACTCATCACGAGTCACCAGGTCAACATGATATTGCGCGTGAGAGTGGAGAAGAGCGTGCTCGATATGTCCATACAACCATTAAAATACGAAATCACTCTTTTGTAAAATAATACATACCATCTTAAAATATCCCCTACTTTTTGTGACTAGTATATATTAATATTTTTTGTGGTTTACACTTTTTACAGAACTGAGAAATCACCCCATACCTAAACCTTCTCATTCGCTTTTTACGAGTTGATGGTAGGTCACAGTGTTACTATTTTTTGCTCCCCCTCGGGTCCCGAACATTTACTAGAATGGAACTTAGCTCTTTACATTAGATTTGTGAACTATAAAAAGGCATTAGGCACTGTAGGTAAAGAATTGTAACAGCGCCATCTTGTCATCACCATTGTATCCGTGGTTCAGTGCCTTTCTACCACAACATCTTCAAGAGGAAGATATATTACTAGGCGACAATAAAGCCTAGAAATAATTGTGCTGTTATATTTGTATTTCGCCCCTTCTAGAGCATTCATCGCGTGTGTTATTTGCGTGGCCCAATTACTACTCCCTGCGCACTAAGTTGAGCAATTAGCCCTTCTTCTTTTCATTGATAGTTAGCCGTCGACCGTCAAAGCAGTCAGTGGTCATCACGCCTGGTGGCGTCTTGTAGGGCAACAACAAATTGATTCCACTTTGCTCGGTCGGCGGCCATCCTTCTTACAGTGCCCCAACTCTGGTTCATTCCCTGCATCTCAGCCTCAACAGTCCTCCGCCAAGTTGTTTTTGATCGCCCTCTCTTTCGTTTTCCTTCAGGGGTCCATAGCATAGCTGTTCTTGTGATAGCATCGCGGTCTCTTCTGACCCCTTGTAGGGCCTATATAAAGAGAGAGTGAGCCGGCAAGAAGCCTTTTTGAAAATCGGCCCAGACGAGAGAGAGAGAGAGAGAGAGAGAGAGACGAAGATAGGCTCGGCGTGTGGGGGTAGAAGATGAACAAAGACATCACACGTGAGTTAATTTAGGTAGAAGGTGATATGTTAGAAAGAATATAGGAATGTAGGTCGGCCACCTATTTGGTATCACGTTTAAAGAAATAGATAGATAAATGTGTTTCCTAAGGAGATTTCTTTTAGGACACCATGTTTAGTTTTGAAATGATAGATGAGTGAAAATATGTGTGGATAGATTTTACTGGTGGTAAGTCTAGATTGCGGCTGTAAGAGTTTAGTAGCAATTATTTCATTCATCAGACCGGGCAAGAAAGGCAAATATAGTAGGAAACTATTTCATACATGGAACTGGACAGAGATGTTATCAGGGATTGAAATTTAGATAATATTAACTTGTTGGCAAGATGGCAACCGGGGTGGGGGGTGGGGGGGGGGCGCCACGTGTTGATAACTGTGCATAAAGATGACGCATGTAAGCGACAATAACATGTTTAGTTACCACACATTTTTAGTTACCACGTGTTGGGGGGATAGGCATATGATGTTGAGCTATTTATTATTTGAGAGCGCAGTGGGCTCATTATAACGTTTGGTAGTTTTGTTAAGTCAAGAGTACTTTTATTTCATTCTTTGATGTAAGGGTAATTTAGTGTATTTCTCAATAATTGATCATAATACTACTGTATATCTTTAGTGGGTTACTTTGAGTGAGGTGAGGATAGTCATCTAGATTTCTGGTGAGCGCAATGCCACTTACTTGTGCGTAAGGCACTTTGAGACAGGTGTATCTCTGTTTGCTCCTTGCAGAGCATGGAAACACAAATGCGGCTGGTGTCCATCACAAGCCCGCAAGATGCATGTTTATGCTATTGCAGTGGTTGCTTCTGTAACAATGTGTTTTATATGATGAGTTCCCAATCTCATCAGTCGGCATAAACGACACGCTTCAGAGTGCAGGGACGAATATTGAGATGGATCAGTTGTGAGTTGGTGGTTTATGCTCATTAATGAGAGTATTCGTTGTACATATCGTTTAATATTATTTTATGCATACTTTATTATTATTTAGTTATTGTTAAGTGTCGGATAAATTATGAGAGCACGTGGGTCCACTTGGGAACAAATTATGTCTCTTCTCGCTTCTGATGGAGCATGAGGCCATCAGTGTGGTTTGTCTCCGCATGAAGCATTCAGATGCTCTTGCAGTAGTGGTTTCGGTAGCAATCTATGTTACATGGTGAGATTGCCAGCCTCATCCACAACACAATACTAGTCTCGCTAGACGCATGCATGTGTGTGTGCGTGTGTGTGTGCATGATAGTTGAATGTTTCACGTAGCGTGGAAGAAGGACAGTTTGACAGGTGGGAGCATGGTGTTTCTCATTATTTAACTATTATGATTTTAACTAGTCGTTGCTTTGTTTGTGTTTTCAGATTAGCAATCGAGCACTGGCTGGGTGGTATGTTTGCTTTGTTTTATTTGTTCAATGTTTGCTTTGTGTGATTATTGTCACTGACTGTGTTGTATGAGTAAATACAGACCCTGCCTTAGAATCAAGAGTATTATTGTTGTTGGGGTCGGTGCGAGTGTGAAAGAAAGTGATCACATATCACAACACCATCATAATCTCTCGCCCACCCTATCACAATTGGCGTCGACGGCAGGATAGGCAGACAGTGAAACCGAGCCTATAGCAAACAAGCAAATATTGTAAACACCCAGCATTGCATTCTTGCAGCAAGATGGCCACAATGAGCACACGTGCTAAGAGCAGAGGGGAACACGAGGATACAGACCCAACACAAGTGGTCGGTGCATCAGTGATACAAAGTGAGGGATCAGTAGCAGGTCCACGGCCCCAGCCAGAACACATACGGTACATAATGGTACCCACCCACAAGAAAGTGCGAAGTTCGGGGCCAAGCGCGGAGGACTATGCAAGGGAGGTTAGAGCTATGTGGAGGTCCGGCTACATGAGTAAGGAGGACCAAGCCGATGTGATCCTCGACAGGTTGACCCCAGTTGTCCGCAGGGAGCTGCGGATACAAGTAAGAGACAATGACACGGACGCAATGCTTAAGGCTATTCTCAGGGTGTATGGGGAATCGAGGAGCACCCAAGAACTAATGGCGCTATTCTATTCAGCGCACCAAGGGCCAAGGGAATCGGTGCGTGAGTTTGCCCACAGCTGCAAGAGATATTTGAGCATTCAGCAGAGGTGCGGCAGAAAGCCAGTTGTGTCAAGTTTGACGAAACGGTGCTTAGGGACCAGTTTGTTGCCAGTTCTAAGGGACGACTTGACGCGGAGAATGATGGAGGACAGGGTCCGGCACGAGCCTGCAGTATCATTTGTGTCCATAAGAGATGATGCTCTGAGATGGACTGGGAGTGATCAAACAGCAAGAGCTGGGATAGCCACCGTCACATCATCCGACGAAGAAATGGCACCCAGGTCACAAGAAGGAAACAGCGAAGTGGAGCAACTCAGAGCAGAGGTCGCACAGCTGAAGCTCCAGATGGCTGAAATGCAAGACAGGCAGAGGAGGCCGGCGAGAACCATCCAATGCTTTCGGTGCACAACTTTAGGTCATGTCCAGAGGTAATGCCCACAACTGGCACTAAACTAGACCCCTCTGTGGCTGGGAGTCAGGCTGTGGAAGGGCAGCTTTTTGACTCAAATAGAAAGGGTGCAGGTAGTTGTGGCAGGCAATTTCAGTTTGGTACGAGGAAGAATGTAAATGGAAGGAAAGGGCCTGTTTCTCCAAATGGTAAGGAGACTGAGATGTTGGAGCGGCAGATGGGGGTCATTAACAGGAGGACCATCTCTAGACACCACGGGAACAGCCGCAGGTACAGAAGCAGAAAGCTCATTTACAATGGCAGCCGGAGAATCATGTGCTATAACCGAGCTGATTTTGGGGATCATATAGCTGCCAGGTGTCCATGTGGTCCTCTACCTAGAAGGTGTTTCCAATGCAAGTCAGCACAACATTTAGTAGCGAGCTGTCCGCTCAGTAACTCTGCGGCGATGTCATCACCCAAAGTTGAGCACAAGCAGAATGACTGCCACTCAGAAAGAAGGTTAGAGAGTCAACCATCACAAGAAATATCGACCAGCAGCGGACTAAATCCCCAGGAATTTAAAGAAAGCAATGCGAAGGGAAAGCACCATGAAAACAGAATCAAGATGGAAGGAGGTCGGCCTGAAGGAGTAGTACTGATGGAAGGAAAAGATATAAATTGTGCGTTTGATACAGGTTCACGGGTGTCTACCATCACAGAGCAATGTTTCAGGGAGATGTTTGGAGGACTCCCCTTGGATGAGGGTAGATGGGTGCGCCTGACAGCAGCAAATGGTGCCACCATTCCATATATTGGTCACTTAGTTGTGGACATACAAGTTGTGTGCGCAATAGTGAAAAACTGTGTAGTTTATGTTGTCAGGGCGGTACAAGGATCTAGAAACCAGAAAAAACACCAGGGATCATAGGTAAAAATGTCCTTGTGGAAATCCCAAACATACAGAACATATTAAGGTGGGACCCTCCAAGGGATCAGAGGATGACGCAGAAATCGGACTCTGTGAAAGTCTGGGTATCTGGAAGAAAGCACACCCACATACCGGCTCGATAGATCATTGCCATTACAGTTAAATGCAGGAGAGGAGGCCAGTCAGACAGAATTTTTCTCTTTGAGCCTAACAGAGATTTAGAGCACAGAGGGCTGATTATAAGTCATACATTGACTGTTACTATAAGTGGGTCCTTTGATATTCAGGCCATAAATTTGGGTGATGAGGACTTGTTTTTAGCTCTCGTGACACAAGTAGGAGTACTGACAGAAGCTGGGTCGGACTACAGCACATATTTCAGAGTTGTAGGGGCTCAAGAGGTAGAAATGTCAGCAAGTCTACCATACACGAATCCAGAGCAAGAGATGTGCCCAATAGACCTTACCGGGTTTGAGGGCAGTGAGGCTGAAAAGCAGGAAGTAAGAGCGTTGTATAGACGCTATGCCGATCTTATTGCCACAGATGAGACAGATGTTGGATACACTGATAGGGTAATGCACACCATCCCATTAACAGATAACACCCCAGTCAAGCAGCCTTACAGGAGAATCCCCCCTGCTTTCTACTGAGAGGTACAGGATCACCTGCAAGGATTGCTTGACAAACAAATAATCAAGGAGAGTCCCAGTCCTTGGGCCTGTGATAAACGAGCGCAACGGCCTTATTGCTTTATCTTTTCCTACATCTTTCGTATTGTATTTTCCCCGACATTTGCTCCTTCATCCAACATTTGCGATCCCACATTTGCTATTTCATCGTTGTGATTACTCGCGACCGGTATCTAGAGAACCACATTTGTTCTTTCATCGGGGGAAATAAAGTCCTTTGATTGAGTCCCCATACCTGACATTATCGTTTGAAGCCAACGTTGCATCGGGATAAATCTGGTAAAAACACATCTGGGCATGCTGTAATTTCTGTGAACAATTGTTATCTTTGTGGCTAGCGACGGGTCACCACATTGGACGCCCAGCTTGGCCAGGGGAAAAAGCCGGGTCACCACATTTGATGCCCAGCTTGGCCAGGTGAAAACGTCTCATGCTGTAATGGTGTTATCTTTGGTCGGCCGCTGTTCAGACAAGCGTTGGGTTACCACATTGGACGCCCAGCTTGGCCAGGTGACTTCCAGAAATATAATCTACCGCGTAGCTTGCTAGAGGAAGGAGTCCAGTTTTTACATTGTGAGGAAGGGATTAAACCCAAAAACGCCTAGCCTAAATACACGTGTTTATTCAGAGTGGATATAATTCAGTTCTGTGATGAATTGTGTTCTTAAAGTATTTTGCGAAGGGAAAAGAAGGTTAGTAGATCATGTTTGGCACTGATAGCAAAGAGTTGGTAAGAATTTATTAGTTATCAGATGTCGTTAAATTTCCATACTGATGTTCAGATGTTTGATTAGTGGTAACACTTAGTAAGTCACTGCACTGACTTTTTGACATCTTGTTTCAAATGGCACGTTTTCTATTTTAGCAAGAAAATCTTTCTTAGATATTTGAACTCTGGAACCAGCTTAAGAATGATATTGTTGACATGTATGTTAAGTGGACCAGACAATCTGCTAATCTTCATAGTTTCTGTATTTGATGTGTCGATCTTCAAGTTGTATTTTCTACGCGTTGAGTTAAGTGCGTTTACATGTTTTCAGAATCTGTTTGATTAGATGATGTTTCATTGATAACACTGACTTCACAGACGTCAGATTAAATAAACGTTATAAACTCGACATCATCATCATTGACACATTATGTTTTAAATAAAACACACATGGGTCTTAGTCCTCTAGATAATAAACAAGAGTGAGGGAAGGAGTAAACTCTAAATATAGACTCTTACGTCTAAGGCGAGAACACTATAAATGGTAAGTACTCCATCTTTAGATACTTTAAAGTAATAACAAACTCGAGTAATATTCCACTTTGTGTTTAATGTATTCAGAAAACTTTAAACACGAAGTTACAATAATATACAGCCAGCGACGTGCAGTCGCTTCATGAAAATCCCAGATGAGTGAATACACAATATCAGCACAAATAAATACGCTCTTGCACTGGACAATTAAAGGCATCCATCACAATATAATCATCCACTCTCGAAAGCACACATCGCCGTACTTTCCCCTTCCTTCATCTATCCACCTCTGACCTGCCTTTTTCTTCTCCACCAATCAGAACCCCCCTTACATTCTCCTCTGACCTACTGAACACGCAGTTTCCTGTCGTCAAGTTTACAACGTTCTATTGGTCAACTATTATGACAAGACTGACATTCCGTACCTGCTCCCGGCGGAGCACATACAGTCCACAGACGGTAACCATGTTGTGACAATCATCATTCTCTTTTGTCTTCTTTGTCTAGCATTGGTTACCATGGCAACGGTGGTTCTTGTAGCAATTTTTTTATGTCATGAAGTTACCACCCCCATCCACGACCTTGACCTTGTATTAGTGACCTTCAACGAAATGTCTGTATGTGTAGTTGTCCTTTTCTTTCTTTACTACTTCAAAGACATCAGGGAACTTTACGTCACGTGACCTAGATTATTGATAACAAATATGGAGTCTACACAAGACGTGTAATTATACAGGGTAATTGTAAAGTCACTGGCTGTTTTTAATTTGTTAGTTTTTCATGTTATCCAATTACTGTATGTGATAACGTGGGCGAGATGATGATGATGATGTGATATGTGATCACTTTCTTGCACACTCGCAACCGACCCGATCAACAAAAAAACTCTGATTCTAAGGCAGGGATTGTATTTACTCATACAACCCAGTCAGTGACCCAAACCCACAAGCAAACCAATGAACAAACATCAAACCAGTAACCAAACAAACAAAACACCCAGCCAGTGCTAAATTGCTAATCTGAAACGCAAACAAAGCACCAACTAGTTAAAATCATAATAGTTAAATAATGAGAAACGATACTCTCACCTGCCAAATAGTCCTTCCACGCCACCTGACACACTCAACTATCACATACGCACACACTCGTGCATGTCGTCCAATAAGACTAGTATGGTGTTGTGCATGAGGCTGACAATCTCACCATGTAACACAGGTTCCTACCGAAACGATTACTGCAGGAGCATATAAATACTTTGTGAGGGCTTCATGTGGATACCAGCCACATTGGTGGCCCCATGCTCCATAAGGAGCGAGAAGAGAAATATATATCTCTTAGTGAGCCCGCGTGCTCTGACAAATCATTCTACACATAACAATAATTAAATATAAATAAAATGGACATATAATAATATTCAACTATATGTACAACGAATACTCTCATTAATGAGCATAAACCACCACCTTGCAACTGATCCATTTAAATATTCGTCCCTGCACTCTGAAGCATGTCGTATATGCCGATTGAAGAGTTTGGGAACTCATCATATGAAACACATCGTTACCGAAACAATCACTGCAATAGCATAAAAATGCTTCTTGTGGGCTTGTGATGGACACCAGCCGCATTGGGGTTTCCATACTCCGCAAGGAGCAAACAGATAAACACCTCTGTCTCAAAGTGCCTTACACACAAAGGAGTTGCATTGCGCTCACCAGAAATCTAAATGACTATTCTCACCTCAAAGTAACCCACATAAGAAATACAGTAGAATTTTGATCAGTTATCGTGAAATACACAAAATTACCATTACATCAATGAATAAAATATAATTACTCTTGACTTAACAAAACTAGAAATAAATACATCACCTAAAGGAAATTTAACACGAAAGCTATCTCTTCCATTACTGAAGAAAATTACATTAACCTGCCTTCACCCAATTGTCAATTCACCCAATATAAAATAGCGTAACATTATAGGCCTACAACACGTGGTAACTAAGCCTGTTATTGTCGACTCACAGGCGCCACCTTTATACACATTTAACACGTGACCCTGGCTGCCATCTTGCCAACAGTTAATGTTAGTAGTAGACTGCTTTTCTGCCTGGCCTCACGAATGAAATAGGTTCCTACTATATTCGCTTTTCTTGCCCGGTCTAATGAATTAAAAAATTGTCACTAAACTCTCACAGCTGTGATTTGGACTTAACACTAGTAAAATCTATTCACAGATTATTTTCACTCATCTACTATTTAAAAATTAAATTATAATGTCCTAAAAGAAATCTCCTTATAAAACACATTTATCTGTCTATTTCATTAAACATGATACCAAATAGGTGGCAGACATACAGCCTTATATTCTTTCTAACACTATAGACCAAAATGTTGAGGAATCAAGGCATCTACAGATCGACTGTGGTTTCTTATTCTGGTTTCTTTAGGGCGACCGATGAAGGGAAAGATCTCTGCTGGCCAGTGCGCTTTATTATATAGGCCGCTAGGCTTAACCACTCACGTGTTAGTCCGCGCGCGTAGTAATTGGGCAACGCAAATAATACACGCGATGGATGCTCTAGAAGGAGCGAAAACACACAACTATTTCTAGATTTATTGTGGCCCAGTAAAATATCTTCCTCTTGAAGATGTTAAGGTAAAAAGGCAGTGAACCACGGAGACAATTGCGATGACAAGATGGCGCTGTTACATATTCCCCGTCTGATTTTGTTGCCGTCCCGACAACAGCACTACCTCTGGCGCTTCAGCCGTAATCTTTCAGATCGTCTCGGGGCAGAACCCTATATCAGCTGCAGGGCATACCAGCCTGGTTCATGCGCTAGACCATGTACGTCCTCCCCTAGGGTCCTTCTCATCTGGCAAAGCTGGTGCCTCAGGTAGGCCTAGTGTCGCATCTACCAGACCTGGAGAATCATCTTTGTCTTCACTTCGTCTCAGTTCGTGCACCGCAACCCTCATCTTCAGATGTTCGTTTTCTGCTGGTCGTATCACATAAGGACCACCGCTAGCGTCTGGAATTGCTGATACAATAAATTCTTCGTTTGGACCACACGTCTTATATTTTTGCTCTTTCGGTGTAGTGTACTCTTTTCCGCACTTTTTCACCCACTCGCAATGGTGTGGGGCCTGGAAGCTGATTACTTCTCTACCTCTTATCACCGGCCATTTTCTGCATTCTCTCTGCAGCTTTTCGGTGTGCTACTTGTAGCCTCTCTAGATAACCTTGCAGCCACTCAGCAGTTGTCTCGGGCTCTTCATCTGGGGACGTGCCTATCATGAAGCCTAAGAGGAGGTTGTATGGTGAGTACCCTGTCGAAGAGTGGGGGTTGGAGTTGTAAACCATAACCACCTCAGCTAGATGCTCAGACCACCTTCGCTTCTGGTTGACTGTCATGGGTCTCAGCAAATCATGCAAGGTCTTGTTGAAGCGCTCGCACTGCTCGTTGCCTTATGATTGTAAGCTGTAGTGCGGATCTTGTGGACTCCATATATCCTGCACAGCTCTGCGACTATCGCTGATTCGAAGTTCCGGCCTTGATCAGAATGTATCCCCTGAGGAGCTCCGAGATACTTGAACCACTTCTCCACCAGGGCCTTGGTGAGCGTGGTTGCTTTTTGGTCTCTTGTTGGTATGGCAATGGTGTACTTGATGAACACATCTGTAAGCACTAATACATTCTCAAACCCTTTAGAATCCCGTTCTAGCAGTGTGAAATCCTTTGCTACCACCTCGAGTGGCCTGGAGGCAATCAGGTTTCCAGATGGCCCATGAAACGTCAGTTGAGGTGCCTTGGCAATGTTACATTGGTTGCATCTGCGACAAAACACTTCAACATCAGCTGTGATGCCTACCAAGAAGCACCTACTTCTCAGCAACTGTAGCATGCGCTGTCTTCCCTGATGGCCCACCTTGTTCGCAGAATCCAGAATCCGTGGTTTCATGGACTCAGGTATTACCAGTTGTTTATGCTGGATCCATCTGGTCCCTCCACTGCCCGGTATAACAACCCATCTGTCACTTCGAGCCAGTTACTCTGATTAAGTAGTTTCCTTGCAGCCAAGGGGACATTTCGAGCATCTCTTCCTGCAGATCTGGTGCCATCATTTACTATCTTCCTAACCATCGCTACCACATCATCAGCTCCCTGGAGATTTATCAATTCCTCATGCAAATAGGTGGGTAATGCTTGAGTGGTTGATGGTGCTGTAGGTGATTTGGCAGGTACCCTTTCACTGATATCTTTCTGGCTTGTTCCTGCCATCAACCCTATCTCGTGCGGTATCTGGGTAAACCCTCTGATAACCTCAGCTATTGTACCACTTACTGCAAAATCTGCACCATCCTCCAGTTCTTTGCCTGTGGTCTCAATAGGAAAGCGGGCCAAATAATATGCATTTTCATTGGCTCTCGCTGCCCGATGTCGGATTGTGTAGGTAAACATAGTCATCTGGGACATCTATCTCTGCTCTATAGCTCCTAGTTTAGCTTTCTCCCAGAAGACTAGACCCCTGTTGTCTGTAAATACCTCTACTTGTGATCCTAGCAGGTATCCTCTGAACTTCTCAGCTATGGCCCACTTAAGACCTAGCAGTTCCCGCCTCATACTGCTTTTTTAGTTTCTTTCAGAGGGTCGAAGTGTGCGACTTGCATATGCCAAGACTTTCTTTGTTCCATCTTGCACTTGTGAAAGAATTGCTCCTAATCCTTCATATGATGCATCTACCTCCAGGATAAACGGTAGCAAGAAGTTAGGGAACTCTAGTAGCGGTGTTGAGGTTAGCGACTTTTTCAGTGTCTCAAAGTCTACAACACACTCTTTGGTCCACAACTCTCCTATGGGTGACTTTACTCCGTCTTTGAGTCTGCATGCCTTGATGGAGCGCAGCTACTAAATCATGTAGCGGTTTGGCAATCTTTGCAAAGCCCGGCACAAATCTGCGGTAGTAACTGGTCAATTCCAAGAATGACCGTTACTCAGTCTGGGACCGCGGTAAGTTGCCTCTTGAACAGCCTTCACCTTGTTTTCCATAGCTCCTACTCCATCTGCTGATATAGTATGCCCCAAGAATTCAACCATTGTCCTAAACAGCTTACACTTTCCTCCATTCAACTTCAGCCCTAGCTGGCGTAGCTAAGAGAATACTTTCTCCAGTCGGCTCAAAAGGTTAGTGCAGTCAGCAGAGTACACTAAAATGTCATCAAGGTACACTAATATCAGCTGGAACACTAAATCATGCTTACTGCTCTGCATTAATCGTTGGAAGGTGCTGGCGGAGTTAGCTAAGCCCATAGGAATCCTGGTGTATTCATAAAGTCCAAGGGGTAGTGAAAGCGGTTTTATCTTGGTATTTCTCATCCATTGCTGCTTGACAGTAACCACTTGACAGATCAAGCGATGAGAATATCTTTGCTCCTCCTAGCGCATCCAGGTACTCATCTACTCGGGGCAGATGGTAGGCATCCCTCTTCGCTTTGCTATTGAGTGCCCTGAAGTCTACGCAGATTCTAAGCCGACCATCCTTCTTCCGGACAAAAACTATTGGGGAGGCCCTGTCATGTGGTGCGTATTGGGGCAACTACGACAGTAGTTTTTGCCAGGAATAGCCTATGAGATATTAGGTAGAAGGTCTTAGAAATTGGCTCGTTAAGAAAGAATAAAGACCTATTCGAGATAGGGACAAGAAGACGAGAATGCGAATGCTTTCCACTGGACAGTGTTTTCTAATTAGTTATGGAAAGAGTTCTGTTTCCCCATGAACTTAGCTTCTGCTCTTAGATCACGTAAAAGAAAAAGCCCCAAACCTCATATGAGTAGAGAAATGTTCCTATAGGTGAATATGTAACACCGACAGCACGAGTGATACGTTAACAAACTAGATAATGATCAAACGATCGTTGGGTTTATTAATGAAATATCCACACATATAGGGTTAGTAATGGTTAGAACGTAATGATGGTGAAAGACGATTCACGCAAAACTCACAGATGAGATAATAAAATTGCAGTTAATTAAGTAGTAGTTAATTAAGAATGAACTGGTGCAAAGCGAAATGATGATGATGTGATATGATACGTGTTACCAAAATGGTGAGTACTCTACACAGTCCATGTGTCTCTAAATGCTTCGCATTGATATGACGATTCACATGTATGCAGGAAATGTCCCAAGTTGTTATACGTTATGTCGAATGGGGTATCTCTAAGTCGAGGACGTTCTGATGAAAACTGTTGTCGGACTGAGAACGTTGACGAGACATATATATATATATATATATATATATATATATATATATATATATATATATATATATTCCGTTACTCTTTGAGTACATCTCTGTAGTGTTGATCAACAGTTAGTAGCTGTCATATGAACAAAAGGTCTGTTGTCTAATCTCCCGAGGGTGCTGGTTAGGATGGATATCTTCACGAAATGTTAGTAATATGTAGACTCATAATCTTGCGTATGTAGTCGTGATTCATAAAATATACTTTAGAGTCTGCTTCATAGAATGCGCTTAAGAGTGTGTTGCACTTGGTATAAATATGCGATTCCTCTTTTGAGCTCTTTTGCTTGACTTCAGATAATAATGATCTTTCGAGTGATTTGAATTTATGATGACTCTGTATTGAACTTGTGATAACGATGTATTGAACTTGTGAGCCAGCAGTATATGGGTGACGAAAAATGATGCGTCCACCTTCTGACTTGTGGGTGAGACAATATTCCTTTTTAATTGAGGAATGAAAGATGTCCTATGGCGAATTCTGCTAGCCAAATGTCCGTTTTTGATAACTTATTTCTGGTTAGACGTCAGACACGTTGGGTGAAGACTCAGACTTCTGATGAACTGAAGACACACAAAAGTCTTCGTAAGTTTTTCACATTTAACATCACTGGTTGACTTTCATTTATACTACTGCTCATTATTGATCTCTCTCTGAATTCAATTCTAATGATGTTAAATATCTTGTGCATGAGAGTGTGTGCGCATGGGAAACTGTGATGATGATGAAGGTGAAGTATGACTTATTAATTACCTCCTATCATCCTATTATCTTCTAAGAAAATCTTATGATTTTATTAATCAGTTAAGCAAAGAATTATTTGAAACTCTATCTTTCGTACATTTTAGCTGTGAGGTTAAAATAAACAAAAATTAAGAAAATGTATTAATAATCTGTATAAGATCTACTAACCTTCTTTTCCCTTCGCAAAATACTTTAAGAACACAATTCATCACAGAACTGAATTATATCCACTCTGAATAAACACGTGTATTTAGGCTAGGCGTTTTTGGGTTTAATCCCTTCCTCACAATGTAAAAACTGGACTCCTTCCTCTAGCAAACTACGCGGTAGATTATATTTCTGGAAGTCACCTGGCCAAGCTGGGCGTCCAATGTGGTAACCCAACGCTTGTCTGAACAGCGGCCGACCAAAGATAACACCATTACAGCATGAGACGTTTTCACCTGGCCAAGCTGGGCATCAAATGTGGTGACCCGGCTTTTTCCCCTGGCCAAGCTGGGCGTCCAATGTGGTGACCCGTCGCTAGCCACAAAGATAACAATTGTTCACAGAAATTACAGCATGCCCAGATGTGTTTTTACCAGATTTATCCCGATGCAACGTTGGCTTCAAACGATAATGTCAGGTATGGGGACTCAATCAAAGGACTTTATTTCCCCCGATGAAAGAACAAATGTGGTTCTCTAGATACCGGTCGCGAGTAATCACAACGATGAAATAGCAAATGTGGGATCGCAAATGTTGGATGAAGGAGCAAATGTCGGGGAAAATACAATACGAAAGATGTAGGAAAAGATAAAGCAATAAGGCCGTTGCGCTCGTTTATCACAGGCCCAAGGACTGGGACTCTCCTTGATTATTTGTTTGTCAAGCAATCCTTGCAGGTGATCCTGTACCTCTCAGTAGAAAGCAGGGGGGATTCTCCTGTAAGGCTGCTTGACTGGGGTGTTATCTGTTAATGGGATGGTGTGCATTACCCTATCAGTGTATCCAACATCTGTCTCATCTGTGGCAATAAGATCGGCATAGCGTCTATACAACGCTCTTACTTCCTGCTTTTCAGCCTCACTGCCCTCAAACCCGGTAAGGTCTATTGGGCACATCTCTTGCTCTGCATTCGTGTATGGTAGACTTGCTGACATTTCTACCTCTTGAGCCCCT
This sequence comes from Oreohelix idahoensis, assembly GCA_024509875.1. Lineage (NCBI taxonomy): Eukaryota > Metazoa > Mollusca > Gastropoda > Stylommatophora > Oreohelicidae > Oreohelix > Oreohelix idahoensis. The sequence goes on from JAMPIV010004197.1 coordinate 190,392, forward strand.
ACAACTCTGAAATATGTGCTGTAGTCCGACCCAGCTTCTGTCAGTACTCCTACTTGTGTCACGAGAGCTAAAAAGAAGTCCTCATCACCCAAATTTATGGCCTGAATATCAAAGGACCCACTTATAGTAACAGTCAATGTATGACTTATAATCAGCCCTCTGTGCTCTAAATCTCTGTTAGGCTCAAAGAGAAAAATTCTGTCTGACTGGCCTCCTCTCCTGCATTTAACTGTAATGGCAATGATCTATCGAGCCGGTATGTGGGTGTGCTTTCTTCCAGATACCCAGACTTTCACAGAGTCCGATTTCTGCGTCATCCTCTGATCCCTTGGAGGGTCCCATCTTAATATGTTCTGTATGTTTGGGATTTCCACAAGGACATTTTTACCTATGATCCCTGGTGTTTTTTCTGGTTTCTAGATCCTTGTACCGCCCTGACAACATAAACTACACAGTTTTTCACTATTGCGCACACAACTTGTATGTCCACAACTAAGTGACCAATATATGGAATGGTGGCACCATTTGCTGCTGTCAGGCGCACCCATCTACCCTCATCCAAGGGGAGTCCTCCAAACATCTCCCTGAAACATTGCTCTGTGATGGTAGACACCCGTGAACCTGTATCAAACGCACAATTTATATCTTTTCCTTCCATCAGTACTACTCCTTCAGGCCGACCTCCTTCCATCTTGATTCTGTTTTCATGGTGCTTTCCCTTCGCATTGCTTTCTTTAAATTCCTGGGGATTTAGTCCGCTGCTGGTCGATATTTCTTGTGATGGTTGACTCTCTAACCTTCTTTCTGAGTGGCAGTCATTCTGCTTGTGCTCAACTTTGGGTGATGACATCGCCGCAGAGTTACTGAGCGGACAGCTCGCTACTAAATGTTGTGCTGACTTGCATTGGAAACACCTTCTAGGTAGAGGACCACATGGACACCTGGCAGCTATATGATCCCCAAAATCAGCTCGGTTATAGCACATGATTCTCCGGCTGCCATTGTAAATGAGCTTTCTGCTTCTGTACCTGCGGCTGTTCCCGTGGTGTCTAGAGATGGTCCTCCTGTTAATGACCCCCATCTGCCGCTCCAACATCTCAGTCTCCTTACCATTTGGAGAAACAGGCCCTTTCCTTCCATTTACATTCTTCCTCGTACCAAACTGAAATTGCCTGCCACAACTACCTGCACCCTTTCTATTTGAGTCAAAAAGCTGCCCTTCCACAGCCTGACTCCCAGCCACAGAGGGGTCTAGTTTAGTGCCTGTTGTGGGCATTACCTCTGGACATGACCTAAAGTTGTGCACCGAAAGCATTGGATGGTTCTCGCCGGCCTCCTCTGCCTGTCTTGCATTTCAGCCATCTGGAGCTTCAGCTGTGCGACCTCTGCTCTGAGTTGCTCCACTTCGCTGTTTTCTTCTTGTGACCTGGGTGCCATTTCTTCGTCGGATGATGTGACGGTGGCTATCCCAGCTCTTGCTGTTTGATCACTCCCAGTCCATCTCAGAGCATCATCTCTTATGGACACAAATGATACTGCAGGCTCGTGCCGGACCCTGTCCTCCATCATTTTCCGCGTCAAGTCGTCCCTTAGAACTGGCAACAAACTGGTCCCTAAGCACCGTTTCGTCAAACTTGACACAACTGGCTTTCTGCCGCACCTCTGCTGAATGCTCAAATATCTCTTGCAGCTGTGGGCAAACTCACGCACCGATTCCCTTGGCCCTTGGTGCGCTGAATAGAATAGCGCCATTAGTTCTTGGGTGCTCCTCGATTCCCCATACACCCTGAGAATAGCCTTAAGCATTGCGTCCGTGTCATTGTCTCTTACTTGTATCCGCAGCTCCCTGCGGACAACTGGGGTCAACCTGTCGAGGATCACATCGGCTTGGTCCTCCTTACTCATGTAGCCGGAACCTCCACATAGCTCTAACCTCCCTTGCATAGTCCTCCGCGCTTGGCCCCGAACTTCGCACTTTCTTGTGGGTGGGTACCATTATGTACCGTATGTGTTCTGGCTGGGGCCGTGGACCTGCTACTGATCCCTCACTTTGTATCACTGATGCACCGACCACTTGTGTTGGGTCTGTATCCTCGTGTTCCCCTCTGCTCTTAGCACGTGTGCTCATTGTGGCCATCTTGCTGCAAGAATGCAATGCTGGGTGTTTACAATATTTGCTTGTTTGCTATAGGCTCGGTTTCACTGTCTGCCTATCCTGCCGTCGACGCCAATTGTGATAGGGTGGGCGAGAGATTATGATGGTGTTGTGATATGTGATCACTTTCTTTCACACTCGCACCGACCCCAACAACAATAATACTCTTGATTCTAAGGCAGGGTCTGTATTTACTCATACAACACAGTCAGTGACAATAATCACACAAAGCAAACATTGAACAAATAAAACAAAGCAAACATACCACCCAGCCAGTGCTCGATTGCTAATCTGAAAACACAAACAAAGCAACGACTAGTTAAAATCATAATAGTTAAATAATGAGAAACACCATGCTCCCACCTGTCAAACTGTCCTTCTTCCACGCTACGTGAAACATTCAACTATCATGCACACACACACGCACACACACATGCATGCGTCTAGCGAGACTAGTATTGTGTTGTGCATGAGGCTGGCAATCTCACCATGTAACATAGATTGCTACCGAAACCACTACTGCAAGAGCATCTGAATGCTTCATGCGGAGACAAACCACACTGGTGGCCTCATGCTCCATCAGAAGCGAGAAGAGACATAATTTGTTCCCAAGTGGACCCACGTGCTCTCATAATTTATCCGACACTTAACAATAACTAAATAATAATAAAGTATGCATAAAATAATATTAAACGATATGTACAACGAATACTCTCATTAATGAGCATAAACCACCAACTCACAACTGATCCATCTCAATATTCGTCCCTGCACTCTGAAGCGTGTCGTTTATGCCGACTGATGAGATTGGGAACTCATCATATAAAACACATTGTTACAGAAGCAACCACTGCAATAGCATAAACATGCATCTTGCGGGCTTGTGATGGACACCAGCCGCATTTGTGTTTCCATGCTCTGCAAGGAGCAAACAGAGATACACCTGTCTCAAAGTGCCTTACGCACAAGTAAGTGGCATTGCGCTCACCAGAAATCTAGATGACTATCCTCACCTCACTCAAAGTAACCCACTAAAGATATACAGTAGTATTATGATCAATTATCGTGAAATACACTAAATTACCCTTACATCAAAGAATGAAATAGAAGTACTCTTGACTTAACAAAACTACCATACGTTATAATGAGCCCACTGCGCTCTCAAATAATAAATAGCTCAACATCATATGCCTATCCCCCCAACACGTGGTAACTAAAAATGTGTGGTAACTAAACATGTTATTGTCGCTTACATGCGTCATCTTTATGCACAGTTATCAACACGTGGCGCCCCTCCCCCCACCCCCCACCCCGGTTGCCATCTTGCCAACAAGTTAATATTATCTAAATTTCAATCCCTGATAACATCTCTGTCCAATTCCATGTATGAAATAGTTTCCTACTATATTTGCCTTTCTTGCCCGGTCTGATGAATGAAATAATTGCTACTAAACTCTTACAGCCGCAATCTAGACTTACCACCAGTAAAATCTATCCACACATATTTTCCCTCATCTATCATTTCAAAACTAAACATGGTGTCCTAAAAGAAATCTCCTTAGGAAACACATTTATCTATCTATTTCTTTAAACGTGATACCAAATAGGTGGCCGACCTACATTCCTATATTCTTTCTAACATATCACCTTCTACCTAAATTAACTCACGTGTGATGTCTTTGTTCATCTTCTACCCCCACACGCCGAGCCTATCTTCGTCTCTCTCTCTCTCTCTCTCTCTCTCTCTCTCGTCTGGGCCGATTTTCAAAAAGGCTTCTTGCCGGCTCACTCTCTCTTTATATAGGCCCTACAAGGGGTCAGAAGAGACCGCGATGCTATCACAAGAACAGCTATGCTATGGACCCCTGAAGGAAAACGAAAGAGAGGGCGATCAAAAACAACTTGGCGGAGGACTGTTGAGGCTGAGATGCAGGGAATGAACCAGAGTTGGGGCACTGTAAGAAGGATGGCCGCCGACCGAGCAAAGTGGAATCAATTTGTTGTTGCCCTACAAGACGCCACCAGGCGTGATGACCACTGACTGCTTTGACGGTCGGCGGCTAAGGGTCAAAGAAAAGAAGAAGGGCTAATCGCTCAACTTAGTGCGCGGCGAGTAGTAATTGGGCCACGCAAATAACACACGCGATGAATGCTCTAGAAGGAGCGAAATACAAATATAACAGCCCAATTATTTCTAGGCTTTATTGTTGCCTAGTAATATATCTTCCTCTTGAAGATGTTGTGGTAGAAAGGCACTGAACCACGGATACAATGGTGAAGACAAGATGGCACTGTTACAATTCTTTACCTACACTGCCAAATGCCTTTTTATAGTTCACAAATCTAATGTAAAGAGCTAAGTTCCATTCTAGTAAATGTTCGGGACCCGAGGGGGAGCAAAAAATAGTAACACTGTGACCTACCATCAACTCGTAAAAAGCGAATGAGAAGGTTTAGGTATGGGGTGATTTCTCAGTTCTGTAAAAAGTGTAAACCACAAAAAATATTAATATATACTAGTCACAAAAAGTAGGGGATATTTTAAGATGGTATGTATTATTTTACAAAAGAGTGATTTCGTATTTTAATGGTTGTATGGACATATCGAGCACGCTCTTCTCCACTCTCACGTGCAATATCATGTTGACCTGGTGACTCGTGATGAGTAAGCCAATCCCAAGAACAGAGGTGGGGCTCATCCGTAAAGTTCACACATTATTCTTTTTCACAAAAATGCGTGTATCTCGGGTTTGATGAGCACTACTCACCATGGACAGGTATAAAAAGACTCTGTAACAGATAAAATTTCTTTTCTTCGTCATGGAACGTTTGACAGAACAGCAGAGATGGATAGGCATAGGCATGTTGCAAACCGGAAGTCGGCAAGTGGACGTTTCTCAGAACCTCAATGTTTCACAGTCAGTTGTCAGCAGACTGTGGAACAGGTATCAAAATTTCCGCACAGTGGCTGATCTGCCTCGGACTGGCCGCCCAAGAGTCACTACACGCCGCCAAGATCAACTTCTTGTTACTCAGGCCCTCAGAACTCGGACTCTAAATGCTACTCAACTTCAGCAACACCTTCAACAGACCACTGGGATCCGGGTCTCAATTCAGACAGTACGAAACCGTTTGCACCAAGTGCAACTGGCCTCACGTAGACCGTTTGTAGCTTTGCCCATGTCATCACAACACAGGCGAGCAAGAATGGATTGGTGCCAACGTTATCATCGGTGGACCAATCAATAGTGGGAATCAGTGATGTTTTCTGATGAGTCCCGTTTCGTTTTGGATTTTCATGATCGTCGAATACGTGTCTGGCGACGGCGAGGTGAGCGTTACCAGCCTCCTGCAACTGTTGCACACAACCGTTATGGAGGTAGCAGTGTAATGGTGTGGGCAGGCATCTGTATGAATGACAGGACCGACCTTCACATATGCCAGGTCAATATCACAGGGCTCTACTACCGTGACAACATCATCGAGCCTATCGTTGTGCCATTTGCTCAACGGCACGGACCAGATTTCATCTTCCAGGATGACAATGCACGTCCTCACCGTGCTCGCGTCGTCCAAGATCACCTTCAGATGCAGCATATCCAAACGTTACCGTGGCCGCCGATGTCCCCCGACCTGTCTCCTATTGAGCATTTGTGGGACCTCCTGAATAGACGAGTCCAACAACGTCCAGCCGCTCCACAGACTCTTCAGCAGTTAGCCCAGGCCCTTCAGCAGGAGTGGCAGAGAATTCCTCAAGACAACATCAGAAGGCTTATTTGCAGTATGAGACGTCGTTGCAATGCATGTTTAGAGGAAAACGGGGGCCCTACACGTTTTTAGAAATTTTGGAATATTTTTGTGAAAATGAAGTACCTACCCCGCCTTGGTTGCCAGTGCGACTAAAATCATGTGAGTAAAGCCATAACACTTCTTATACCGCAAATGTCTTGTTATGATGCTCAAGTTTACTTGTACGAAGGAATAAATGAACTAATTTGAAATATATTGTCTATGGATAACTTTTAAATTCAATATCCACTACTTTTTGTGACAGGTATATAATACTTGATTGATGGCGACTATGCTCGTTAGCTTGAGTTTTAGTAGTCTCTAGATTTGAAATTCTAATCAGCTACTGTGTTGTTTGAATCCCTTCAGTTATGTGTTTCTCGTCGTCAAACCCCTTGAATATGTTTCTACAAAACTGACCAATAGTTAGTCGTTGCAGTACCGATCTTAGCTCGTATAGAAGCAGTAGTAAAAGGTATTGCACCAGTAAGAATTCATTTCGTTTCGACTTTTTATTTTTAACAGCACTGAATTATTGTGTTTGTTTGAAGAAGATAACATTATCTGTTTCTCTAGTAACAAAATAAGAAAAATTCTGCAAGGTTACATCTCAAAAACGTACATACATTTTAACTACTGCTATTTATTACAATACGTTACTCCAGTTTAAAATGATTGATGTTTAACGAATTCTTTTTAACACACGTGCTGCAGCAAACATATCGCTTCACTGACATTAAATTCAGTTTTTACGTTTTTAACTCATGCAGAGTTTCACATCGCAATGTTTGTGCCCGCAACGCACAAGTACATTAAATTTTATTTCCAAGGGAAATAATTTTGTATTCCAAGGGAAACAAAATATTTGTTAAACGTAATTACAACTTTTAACATAGTGTTTTTCGTTCTTTACAATATTCCAATATATTTATTAAGTAGTAAATAGCACAAATAGTTTCCTTGTATAAGCAAGTAATTTAAAATAAAAATGTTTAATCTTTTTATAACTTTTTTCTAAGTATTTTAGATAAGCGTTTCTAAATGTACACTGGATTCTACATTGGGAAAATAATATTTATAAGAGAATAGATCTCGTGATGCAACAATGCTACACATTCTTTTGTGAATTTTTTGCCGGCATAAACTGCCACATAAATTAATTTGGTAAACACGTTTTTGAGGTAAGTATTTTTTTTATGCCTCAGAGAGATACCTTTTTTGACCTAACTGTGGAGGCGTAGATAAGTTCAATAGAACGAATTTAAAAAACAGTAATTTGGAGAAAAACAGAGAAGGTACGTCTCTATCGGTGAAAGAAGGAGATCTGGGAAAGTTCTGCAAATATATTACCAAGTCTATAACCCATCACTCCTATAGTACTATTACCCTGATGTTGAACTACACTTCTAGTGTTATACTACTTCTACTAGTACACTTAACTTAGTGACGGGACTTAGTTTTTGAGTGATGGAGGTGGCTTGTCTACTGGATCAGGGTAACTCGATGCTGTTGCCGATGTCTGACACTTCCAACTTTAATTATGAACTGAAAGCTGAGACTGTGGGTTTCTGAGATAGCCAAAGTCACTTCCTCATTTGAGTCTGTCAGGTTTTTAGTCTCTGGAAGATAGTCAGCCCATCCTAGAACATTTGTTAGAACTTCCGCGAGCTGCTGGGTAGATAAATGACCACTGGCATCGAGTTTTTCACAGAAATTCTGAATATCATTTTAATCTTGAATTTTTTATCTGCCTTAGTGTGTCTGTTTCTTCGATAAGTCACTCAATATTGCTAATTCCTCTGCAAATAGGGTAAGTAGTAATTAACGAACGATGTTCATACATGTCTTCCATCTGTGGCTAAATTATGATAACGTTTGGATCCTTTCCCAATATGCGTTATGAAGATATTTGCCAACTTCGAACCTAGATTCACACATTTCGAACATTTCACGGTTACACCATTGTGGTACGTGAGAAGGTGATTTCCGGAAACCCTTCCTTCATTGGTTGTGTGAAATAATCTGATTGGTTGATCGAAATCATACACAGACGATGTCTACCATTATACCACAACTTTAGACTTGCAATGCAGAGTGACACTTCCGTTGTTGATACTCCCGCAAGGGTTTATATAATCCTATTCCCAGATTTACTCGTCTCTAAAACGTTACAACACCAATTGTTCAAATTCTTCAAACACGAGCTTTGAGCTGTCAAGTATCTCTTCATCCTCATTAGTCTAATTGCCAATCCTCCAGCAGGGCTATGATCCTCCGTTACTTTAATGTTTATGTGATGTGGGATACCGCTCTGTAAAACCACATAATGTTAGCTCCTATTGATCCTATGGTCTCACTTATTTATTAATCAAGATTTACTTCTACGTACTACATACTTTGCAAAGAAAAAATAGTAGTTTAAACTCGTTATGCTGACAACCTTCTCCCCTCTTCATTCCAACCAGTGTATGTAAATGGAAAATGTCAGACATATAATGTCATATCTAGAAGACAAGACTGACAGAGTTGTCATATATTTAAAAAAAAATATTTACTGTGCTCTTTCATGTTCACGTGCTACAAAACCAGGACTGAGACATTCTTAGATTAAACTACACTTCCCGAATTAAACGATTGCATGTGTTTTGTACAGGAGTTGTTTCTGTAACAATGTGTGGTGCATTATGAGGTTGCTAGAACTTTTCAAAGCATTACATTTACTGCCTGTTAGAATTTGCTTGTGGACTAAGTATTGTCTTTTTATCCTCAAAGACGTCTGATTGAATGCGGTCTGTAATTAAAGTTCACTCGCAAATGAATATTTATATCACGTTTTGGTGAGAGCACTGTCTCCATCACTCCAAGATAACCAAACCTTACATATTCTCCAAATTTTACAACAACAAATAAACACTATTTAAAATGGATTGTTTGTCTCCAAACCCTCTAAGGATGGTAGATTTCCTACTGTCAAGATTGACATTCTTCCTTGTGTGGTCGATGGTTAGAGATTGATAAAGAGATAACCAGATTTGAAAGCAGCCGAGTGTATTTAAAATATCGTATTTTTTCCAAGACACATGCTAAAAAGTTGTTCTTGTAAGTGGGAAGATAATATCAAGAGATTAACAGTAAATAGTCTATTAGAGTGCGCCATCACGACAAGATAACCCCCCCCCCCCCTTTCCCCGGTCTCCCTGCTTAGTGAGATCTGATGCCTAGCCTTCTCGGATAAGGGCGAAACAATAGGCCTACTCTTTACGTTGTTTAACTTTTGTTGGATGTTTAACGTGCGCGACTTGCACACGAGGCCTCTTATTATTTCGCCCTTATCCGAGAAGGTTAGGCATCAGATCTCACTACCCAGGGAGACCAGGGGGGAGTATGACATCTTAGGACCATTAAGTTCTGAAAAAATGTTCCATAAATTATATTCCCTCAACTGGGAATCGAACCTGGTACCTCTAGAACTCGAGGCGGACGCCTTTCCTCTTATCCTCTCCGACCACCTTATTCTTGGTGCACAAAATGACAAGTTGGAGGAAATAAACGACCGTAGACATTAAGTGTGGGTATTTGACACTTTTACACCTGATGTGAAACAAAGTCTGAACATGCACGCCGTTCACATGGCGCATGCACACCAACCTTTCAGCACTTTTCTATGGCGAGTGTTGCTATTTTTGGGAGCTTTACGAACGGACAGAATGAGCTAGAAAACTATTTATATGACTAGAGTAAAAGTCCTGACTAAATTTAAAAAATAAGAAACCTACCCACAACCAGAATATTTATAGAATGTGTGATTCCTATATACACACACTGGGATTCTTGCCGGTGCTACGGAGTTCGTGCACTGTGCTGAGATCCTCCTTGTGTGATCTAAGGGAGGAGATCGGAGCACTGATGAAGTAGTCCGTGTTCAATGAAGATAGTCCTGAAAAGAACAAAAAAACAAGAATAGTGAGGCTTTAGATCTGAATAGAGAAATCATAACAAATCTTCCGTGTGAGCTACAGATCTATTATAGTTCCGATCAAATAGTATCCGACGATCTCAATGATGTTAGGAACTATCCAGCCAGTTTATTCATTGGCAAACTCCATCAGCTATGCCTCCTCATGCACTGCCATATTTTTAACGGGGGGCGGGGTCATCGTTATGCTGATCTGCAATTTGAATCCGAAAATAGGATTGTGCAATAGAACCCGATTGATCATTCAATGACGTCATCACAATTTCCTTGCTGCAGAAGTTTTAACAGAATCAAACAAAGGAGACTTGGCACCTGGCCATGTCAATGTGTCATTCATCCTGAAGCGACGCCAATTTCCAATCATTCCAGCATGTGTGATAACCATCAACAAATCTCACGGGCAAACTTCTGAACATGTTGGAATTTTCTTGATCGAGACAGTTTTCTCTTTCGGACGTCGCATTTTCTTGATTAAGAAATTACAACAATATAAAAATTATTGTTAATCAGAATCGACGTCAATGCACTCCGGGCAAACCCATAGGCGCTCAGTCTCCCGCAGCAAATGTCGAAGGGTATGATCGCTTATTGTTCCTGTTGTGCACTGGTTGTATACACGGTGGATGCGTCCTCTCATACGTCCATCCCTGCTGGTCTTACGTTTGATGCCAAATTCCAGCAGTCTTAGGATTGATGGTTCATCGATTGCAGTGTCATTTTCTAATAGACGAACATGAATCGCCCTCAGTATAACTCCATATTGAAAGCAGATCTTTCAGACATTACTCTCAGTTGACAGAAAATTGAAAGGCAGAACAAGTTGAAATATCTTGGAGTAACACTCGATCGTGGGCTATCATATAAGCACCATGTTGATCACATCATACAGAAGTGCAAGAGAGGTCTGCCAGCCCTAAAAAAATGGCTGCAGCGCACCTGGAGCAGAGACTACTGTTTCTTTTGCAGTCTGTAAGCTGGTCTTGTCTGTAATCGAGTATGGTATGGGAATACACACGCTGTCAATATAACAATGTGAATTACTGGAACGCATTCAAAACGAAGGGATGCGTATAGTCTTGGGCTGCACACGAGATACCCCTATTGTGATGATGCTGCACATGCTTGGATTGCTGCCAATTAGATCCAGATATACGATGGCCCAGGTAAAAGCGTATATGCGTGTAACCACATACACTATAAAAGTACAAAATAAAACAACAGCAAATCAATGTGCTCTTCTCGTGGCCAATCGAATGTTCATATTTAACAGTATTTTTCCACAGGTCTTTGAATAAAAAGAATTGCCGTTATGTATTGGTGCTTTTATGTTATATAAATTACTTGGTAAAGTCTGGGAAAAGGAAGAGATACCAGCAGAATGGAAAGAAGGATATCTGGTTAAGTTGCCTAAGAAAGGAAATTTACAAGAGTGCACAAATTATAGAGGAATAATGTTACTATCAGTGCCAGGAAATGTATTAAATAGGATTATCTCTGAGAGATTAAAAGAGTCCATAGACAAGAAACTGAGAAATGAACAAGCAGGTTTTCGACAAAACAGATACTATACAGACCAAATAGCCACTTTGAGAATAATAGTTGAACAAAGTCTGGAATGGAATTCACCATTTATACGTCGGATTTGTGGACTACGTAAAGGCATTTGACAGTGTAGACAGAGAATCACTTTGGAAATTGATGAGGCATTATGGAGTTCCCCTGAAGATCATTAATTTAATAAAGAAAACATATGAAGACATGACATGCAGAGTTCTTCATGAAGGACAGCTAACAGAACCATTTGGGATAAGAACAGGAGTGCGACAGGGTACCTCTTGTCTCCATTTCTTTTCTTACTAGCAATAGACTGGGTTATGAGATCAACACACAACAGAAATGGAATCCAGTGGACTCTGACTAAGCGTATGATCTGGATTTTCTGATGACTTGGCTCTTCTGTCCCATAACCGTAATCAGATGCAGGACAAATTGAAAACACTCGATGAGAGGTCACAGCAATTGGGTCTGAAAATACACAGGGAAAATACAAAGATAATGAGAATAAATGCAGGTAATAAAAACATGGTTGAACTTGAGGAAGCACCAATACAAGATGTAGAATCGTACACATATCTTGGCAGCAGTATAGACAAAGTTGGAAGGACAGACAGCGATATCAAAATAAGAATACAAAAAGCAAGAGGAGCTTTCATTGCATTGGGAAATATATGGAGATCAAGAGAAATCGGATCCAACACGAAAATAAGAATCTTCAACTCAAATGTGAAGTCAGTCCGATTGTATGGCTCTGAGACATGGAGAACAACAAAGACAACAACCAAAAAGCTACAGACTTTCATAAATGAGTGCTTGCGTAGAATAGAGGGATTAAAATGGTATGTCAAGGTTACCAACGTGGAACTGTTGACAAGAACTAGACAAGTGCCAGTGGAACAAGAGATGAGAAGAAGACGATGGCGATGGATAGGACACACATTGAGGAAACGTGTTGATAGCATTACAAGGTAGTCCTTGTTCTGGAACCCCCAGGGCAAGAGAGGCAGAGTGTGAACGGATTGATGGCGTCATTATATAAAAGATACCCTCAATTCTATCTAACATAAGAGACAACAGAGACTGATGACGTAATTCATAGTTAACCTATAAAACAAAAGATACTTAACATAGACACCAAAGAGTTATAGGAAATGACGACAAGATGACGTTAACGTTACTAGTGCAGTAACGATGACATATACATAAATGGTGCACACATAATTGTAACCAGTGGTTTTAGCCAATATATTCATGGGAATAAAATACATCCGTTATGAAGACTAATGTTTAGAAGTCTTTAGCTACTGACCTTGCAACGAAATGGTCGTGATTTTGCGACAGACCGATGTTGAAGTAGACTCAGATAGACTCAAGCTAGTTTATCCCCTGACATTGGACAGTGTATTTCTTGCTTTGATGCAGAAATGGTATGAATTCGCTCGATTTGATATACTATGAATTCACTCGATTTGATATATTATGAATTCGCTCGATTTGATATACGTCAATGACAAACAGTCATTTGTGTTTAAGATCGAACATTGTTAGAATAGTTTTTTGGAACATATTATTTTGGAGATTAGCTCCCTAATTGTCTTCCACTCTCCCATCGTTCAAAATACACCAGCTTCTTAGTTGGTTTTGACGATGACACTTTGCATTACATAACAGATACATACGAAACTGGAATAATACCAAATACTCTTTGGTACCAGTTTCCAACGTAATATAATAGAGTAGGACATTTTAATCTGCAACCGACACTATAATTATATGATCAAATCGTCTGTGAAAATTGGAAGACGTGTAAAATAAAGTTATCGTTGGAATTTCTATCATGGATTATGTTGGACATCATTGGACCGTTGAATTTTATTTAAAGTTCTTCATTCAGTTTAGATGATTTCTGATGAAAGAGTACTACATTATATGTCACACAAAGTCCAAGGAAACCGAATCAATAAAAAACCTGGGTCCCGTAAATTATCGAAGAGAATCTATACCTCTGGTGAACCAAACCAGTATTCTCGTTTTATGACTCTTCAGAAACACTTATTAAAAGGAAAAAGAGAAAAGATAAAAATATAAAATAAACTTTACCCAGTATGTAAAACGGGTACATACTTAGAGGGCAAGACTGGTGCTCCTGTCACATGAGAGAGGGTAAATTGGTGCCGTGACCTGGATTCGGTGGACTGCTAGAAAATGACGCAACCGAACCCACACGTGGATAATTATATGGATGTTTTGCAAATGCAGCATAACCAACAACAGGCATTAATGATGCAGAACCTACAGCAAAATCAACTATAAATGAATGCACATCAAATACCACGTCCAGTGGATCCAAATGAAACAAACCTAATGGCATTACGTAACATGACCGACACTCTTCAACGTGTTGACCAACATGCGAAATTTAACAATATAAAAAACTTTATCACACCGTTCAATGGGGATTCGAAAAGATTTCGACAATGGATGGTTGACGTGGATACATTCGCCTACTTGATAAATGCAACTACAGACATTGACAAGAAGAAAATAATTTTTTTGTCATTAGAGGGCCTGGTCACAGATTTTGTCCGACGGCGGGCAAAGGCATTTCCGATGGAGACCTTTGAAGAACTCAAGAAAATATTGGTATCAAGATACTCAGAGATTACCGACGCTGAGCACGCGTGGACGATGTTAAGAAGAATAAAGCAAGATCGACAGGAAAGTGTTCAAATGTACGGAGATAGGCTATTAAATCTCGCCGAAGATGCTTTTGTTGGAGGTAACATTCCATCAACTGATCTGGAAAAACATCTAATCGGAATTTTTGTGGACGGACTGTATTCTGATTCACTTAAAATTCATCTACTCAGAAAAGATCCTCAGTCAATAACTACCTAAATACAATTAGCTGTTTATGAGGAGAATGTGAAAAAAAGATTTCAACAATGGATTGGAAGGTGTCCGCTACCAGAGTGTGAATACCAACATACCCAACATGATCAACAATTGCACCAACCTATGGAAATTGATCATTCGAGACATCGATGGGACAGAAATCAAGAACATCACAGAAGATCATTCAATAACTCATACCAGAATCAGAGAAGTCCAGCACTACAGAGTAATCACAGAAGAGACTACAGAATACACAATGTAGAACCCCAACAACCAACCACTGTCTGTTTTAACTGTGCAGGTCAAGAACATGTAGCAGGGAATTACAGAAATTCACAGCCCAGAAATCATTTTGGGGACAACAATTCAAGACCAGAAATACATCATAGAAATTATCAGTATCAAAATCATTATCAGACAAATAATAATAGAAGACATCATCAAAACCGAAATGACTCCCAACCAACCTCAAGGAGAATGGGAAACGGAAGGACATCACATTAACAGAGATCGGATGTGATGGTCTGCAGAATCGATCTCTATCTGATAAACCAGCGACATTAAAAGAAGATCAAGCCTACATAAATATTATCCCAGACCCTTGTTCTTGCATTTTAAAAATAGGAAAACAAAACTTCAGAGCTCTCATAGACACTGGCGCGACGGTTAGTCTGATTAGAGAGAAGTTGTACCATCAGATAAAACACATGACGAAGTTCTCAAGACATACAGTAAGAATGAAATCAGTAACGGGTCAAGATCTGAAAGCATTAGGAACTGCCTATATACATTTCAAGATGGGAGAAGAAATTCTAGAACACTCATTTATTATAACGAGAGGACTGTCTAGAAATTTTATAATCGGGAGAGACTTCCTTAGAAGAAAAAAAATGCCAGAATATACTTTGATTTGAAACAGCTCAGAATAAATGGCAGTTATATACCTCTAAAAGATGACGTACATATCGCTACGTTGATAAGAACTACCGCTCCAGTAACTTTGAAGCCGAGTTCTATCACTGTAACAAAGGCTCGAATAAAAAAACTCACCTTATGTAAATATAGGACAGACAATCTATGTATCTCAGATGGAGAATGAAGAAACGGATGATCCACATGTGGAAATACAAGATGGCATTGTAATAGTGAGTAAGAACAGAGACTTTCCTATAATGATTGTTAACTCTTCAGGAACCACTCTTACTATCCCAAGAGGAAAGATTGTAGGACAAGTTCAAATACCAAAGGATGAGATCTCCCACAAACTATCAAGTTACAAGGACGATTATGTGAACCTCTCTACTCAAACGTCATCCAAAACCTTTCCAAACACATTTCCTTACGGGAATAAGAAGCGTCCCTATCCCATCTCCTCCTTCCAGTCCCAGAGAAGAGAGTATCACAGAAAATGTATTTCGAATGAGATTTCAGTAACAGACACCAGAGAGAAATGCACGAATTTCGATCCATACCTTGATGAAAGAGATAGAGACATATTAAACGAGACATATGGAAGGAAGAACCATCACAGTGGAACAAAGGAATAATTGTCAAATTGCCCAAGAAGGGAGATCTTGCAGACTGCAATAATTGGAGAGGAATCACTCTTCTCTCAGTTCCCAGCAAAATACTAGGCAGGATAATTATACAGAGAATTTCAAAGGCAGTAGATCACAAACTGAGGAAAGAACAAGCAGGATTTAGAAAGAACAGGAGATGTGTAGATCATATATTCACTCTCAGGAACATTATAGAGCAGTGCTCAGAATGGCAAAGACAGCTTTACATTAATTTCGTTGATTTTGAAAAGGCTTTTGACAGCATACATAGGGACAGTTTATGGAAAATACTGAGGGCTTATGGAATTCCAAGCTGCATAGTGTCAATCATGAAAAGCCTCTATGCAAACTTTACGTGCAGTGTTGGGCAGAGCAACCTAACCTTTGAGGTGAAGACAGGAGTACGACAGGGATGCCCCTTATCAACCACTCTATTTTTAACAGTCATAGACTGGGTGATGCGCCAGACAACAGAGGGCAGTAAAAGAGGAATAAGATGGACTACATTTTCAACATTGGAAGATCTGGAATATGCAGATGACATTGCACTACTAGCACATTCACATCAACACATCCAGGAAAAAACGGATAGACTTAATAAGTTTAGCCAGCAGGTGGGCTTGAACATCAATTTAAAGAAGTCTGAGGTCATGACGCTCAATATGAGCAACCCTGAGCCCATATCAGTAAGGAATAAGCAATTGGTACAGACAGATACCTTCACATACCTAGGAAGCATAGTAACACCAGACGGCGGGGCAGGCAAAGACATCAACATCAGAATGAATAAGGCAAGAACAGCCTTCTTTAGCCTAAACAACATCTGGAAGTCCTCCCAATACAGCACAAGCACAAAATTAAGATTATATCAGAGCTGTGTGCTTTCTGTGCTTCTCTATGGTACGGAATGCTGGAGAGTTACAGAGAAGGAAATGTCGAAATTGTCCTCTTTTCACACAACATGCCTAAGAAAAATTCACCGAATCTTTTGGCCGAATACCATCACTAACCAAGATCTGCTTACTCGTAGCAAGCAAGAGGACATGCACACCATCATAGCTGGCAGACGCAGGAACTGGGTTGGTCATGTCCTCAGAAGAGACCCCGATGCCATCACAAGAACAGCTATGCTTTGGACCCCTGAAGGAAAACGAAAAAGAGGCCGACCAAAAACAACCTGGCGGAGGACTGTGGAGGCTGAGATGCAAAGAATGAACCAGAGTTGGGGCACTGTACGAAGGATGGCCACCGACCGAGCAAAGTGGAATCAATTTGTTGTTGCCCTACAAGACGCCACTAGGCGTGATGGCCATTGACTGCTTTGACGGTCGGCGGCTACGGATCAAAGAAGATGGAAGGAAGAGTAAATATTGCTCCTCTAAAAGCAGATATTATACTGTGGAGTCAGTTTCTGCTTGGCCGAATAGAAGAAGTGGCAAATTTTATAACAAATCATATTATCCCTCAAAACCAGCTTGTCAGAACCAAATGACGAGAAATCAATACAGTCTTCTCAAAAACAACAATGATGAAAATCCAGACAGGATGAAAGTTTTACTAGAACAATTACATACTACTGAAGAATTTCAGAATAGACTGGAGAATTTCATAAAGAAACATAAAGATGTATTTGCAATCTCTGATATGGAGTTGTAGAGAACAAATACCGTCACAATGGAAATACATACTACATCGGAAGAACCAATAAGTCTGAGGCCATATCATACTCCTCTAAAAAATAGAGAAATCGTAGAGAAAGCTATCCAGGAAATGTTAGCGGCTGGTATTATTGAAAGATCCCGCTCACCATGGTCATCCCCTATAGTAATAGTCACCAAGAAAGACGGAAGTCACCGATTTTGCTGTGATTATAGGGCATTGAACAAAATTACTAAAACAATATCGTATCCTCTACCCCGCATAGACGACATTTTGGCGATGCTTGGGAAATCCAATTGGTTCACCTCATTAGACGCTCGATCAGGATTTTGGGCTATTCCTATGTCCGCGGATGCAAAACAGAAAAGCACTTTCTGTACTCACATGGGATTTTTTCATGGTCTGTGATGCCTTTTGGGTTAAAAACAAGTCCAGCCACATACATGAGTTTGATGGATGAAGTTTTACAAGGGATACACAAATTTGCATCAGCTTACATAGACGATATTTTAATACACACCAATGGAACCATTGAGGATCACCTTAAACATGTAGAGACTGTCTTCGACAGATTACGTTTACACAAAGTGAAGTTAAAATTGAGTAAATGCAGCTTTCTACAAAAAGAGATCAAATATTTAGGTTTCATAGTAAATCAGAATGGAATCAGACCAGATGACGATAAAATTGCAGCAATACAGAAGATACCTCCACCAACGAATGTAAGGCAAGTGAGAGGATTCATATGGTGTTGTGCTTATTATCGAAAACACATAATCAATTTCTCAAAAGTAGCCGAACCTTTGCTGAATTTAACCAGGAAATATGCAAAATTCAGGTGGGAAGAAAAATGTCAGAAAGCATTTGACTACTTAAAGTCAGCACTAATTACAATACCTTTTCTGGCACATCCAGACATCACAAAACCCATGATCATCTATAGTGATGCTTCCAACACTGCAATAGGAGCGTGTTTGGTACAAGAAATATCACCAAATGAACCACCAGTGATTGCCAATTTTCTTCAAGAAAAACCGATAGCCTTTCTTTCACATGCTTTAAGCAGAACTCAACGAAAATGGACGACAACAGAGAAGGAAGCTTATGCAATTCATTATGCTTTGCAGAAGTTTGACTTTTATATCAGAGGAACGTCGGTTATCATAAAAACGGATCACCAACCTCTAGTAAATTGGCTTACTAAACCCCAAGAACAACCAAAAAAGCTTCAGACATGGGCTATCAATTTGCAAAATTACGATACCAAGATCGAGTATTTACCTGGTAGACTAAACACATGTGCAGATTTATTATCGAGAATACCATATCCTGAACCTACAGACGTGGACGATCTGAAACAACAAGACTTAACTGAAATAGATGATAATGCGAAAGAAATCTCCGCCATTGACTTCATCCAACATAGTCAAGACACTGGGCCTCCTGATAGTCAAGAACAGAAAACACAACCTACGGAGAACTCGAGAACTGATGATGGCGATGAATCTAGAGATTTTGAACAGAGTCTAATCTTCAAGAAGGAACAACTGAAAGACGAAGCATTAACCAAGATTATAGTACAAGTACGTACCAATCCGAAAGAAAAGAGAGACTATGTGATATTACCTGAAGACAATATTTTATATCATGTCAGTCCTAGAGAAAATGGATTACTGCAGAAATGTATCCCCACATCATTGGTACCAACTGTATTGAAACAATTTCACGATGACAATGGTCACTTCGGACGCGATAAAACCCTCGACGTCATTACAAAGAGATACTATTGGCCAACTATGATAAAAGATATCATAGAATATGTAGAAACGTGTAAAATTTGTAAACTCAGAAATATGAGAATGATTAGAGCACCGATTCAGGAAATGTCATATCAACATTATCCCATGGAAGTCGTTAGTCTAGACATATCGGGACCGTATCCAGTTACCTTGTCCGGACACAAATACATATTATACCTAGTGGATCAATATTCTGTGTGGCCAGAGAGCTTTCCTTTAGAAAATGCTACTTCAGCTCTCATTACAGACATCTTCTTACAACAATTCATTCCGCGACATGGCTGTCCTCAGAGAATAATAACAGACAATGGCAAACAGTTCGTAGGAGATCCTTTTGCCTCAACAGTAAGAAAAATGAATATAAAACACACGAAAACCTCATTTTATCATCCAGAACCAAATGGAAGAAACGAAAGGATGCACTCTACCCTACATGACATATTAGCAAAACTTACGGAAGGTAACAGTCAATATTGGGATATATACATAAATCAAGCCTTAGAAGCCATCAGAATGAACATCAATGACTCAACAGGATTCTCGCCTTTTTACTTACTTTATGGCCGAGAACCAAATTTTCCTTTAGATAACATCTTGCTTCCCCAGAGGAAATATACAGGTGAATGTCCGATACAGATTATTTTGCAGCAAAAACAAAGGGCCCATGTTATTGCTCACAGAAACGTCCGAAAAGCTTTTGCTAAACGAGCCAGGATCCGTAACAAAACCTCTCACTGCAAGAATTCAAGCCTGGTGACCAAGTATACTATAAGAAGCATGTTAGGACGGATAAATTTGACAACCGATGGTTACCCGGATACAAAATATTGGAACAAACTTATCCAACTAATTATATCTTGTGGAACGAAGAACGCAATTCCACTACAAAAGCTCACGTCAATCAGATGCGACTTGATGATCACCGACCGCTTGATATACCAGAGACGAAGTTCCAGAGACCAACTCGTTTATCTACGTTAGCCCAACTTCCATCTTCTTCTTCATCTTCTTCGGATGCAGTGGACACATCAGAACATTCTTCCTCAGAGTCAGAAATTGTACCACATCGTTTGGATCATGCGATTCAAAGAGCTAAAGATTGTAGAAGTTCGTCATCAAGTGAAGATAACGTTCCCCTACAAGAACTTAGACAGCGTCTCATTTCAAGACAAGAACGTATTGCTGATGATGAAAAAATCGAACATAATGAAACAAGTATGAATCTTGATCTTCCTCAATCTACACTAGCAACACCATCCGATATCGATTGCTCCAAACCCGTAGTTTCAGAAAACGATTCAGTGACTACAGCTTCGGATACCACCTTGATGGACATGAAAGAAACGCGAAAAGTAGCAGATAAACGGAGATACGATTCTTCATTTTCAGATTCCATCCCTGTAGCCAAGCTTCCGAAATTTTCGCAACATCAAATATAAGTCAAACCTAAAAAACGTAGAAGAAAACCGAATTCCCCACGCCTCTCATGTGATGTAGACATGATTATTGATGATTCTTCACATCTCACACCTACAGTTCAAGTTCCTCGCAATGTTTCTCCCCACGTGGATAAGAGAATGCTTTTATCTCAGCTCATGTCATTATTAGCTGACAAACTGTAACTTGCATTTTGGCAGAAACGTTTCCCCTTTACATAAACCTTTGCGTAGCTACGACAAATTGCATACATCGTGATTCAACTAGATTCTAGTTTGTAAGGGAGATATCTGACTCCACGACTACGTTATTACTCATCACTCAAAGACCTTACTGAAACTGATCCAGCTTTAAGAGACCTTGGGCTCTTCATCGTGATGTGAAGCCGAACAGTTGATGCCTATGTTGTCTTTCTACAAGTCCTTCATCAGGATTTAAACCAAGTGAAGAGGTCCTTGCCACATTAACAACCTGTTCTATGTGATACTTCAACCGATGCCGAGTTTTCAGACATTCGCTCTTAGGTTTTCCCCATACATGCACGATATGAAGTGTTTTATGAGTATTATTATTACTCTAAAATTAAGATGCTACATAGATAGACTGACTGATACTACCGGAAAATGTCTCTTGAGATACATTTTTATGGCATGGGGACATATGTGAACGAATTGATGACGTCATTATATAAAAGATACCCTCAATTCTATCTAACATAAGAGACAACAGAGACTGATGACGTAATTCATAATTAACCTATAAAACAAAAGAAACTTAACATAGACACAAAAGACAGTTATAGGAAATGATGACAAGATGACGTTAACGTTACTAGTGCAGTAACGATGACATTTACATAAATGGTGCACACATAATTGTAACCAGTGGTTTTAGCTAATAGAATGATTTAAAAAAAGACATCCGTTATGAAAACTAATGTTTAGAAGTCTTTAGCTACTGACCTTGCAACGAGATGGTCGTGATTTTGAGACAGACCGATGTTGAAGTAGACTCAGATAGACTCAAGCTAGTTTTTCCCCTGACATTGGACAGTGTATTTCTTGCTTTGATGCAGAAATGGTATGAATTCGCTCGATTTGATATACGTCAATGACAAACAGTCATTTGTGTTTAAGATCGAACATTGTTAGAATAGTTTTTTGGAACATATTATTTTGGAGATTAGCTCCCTAATTGTCTTCCACTCTCCCATCGTTCAAAATACACCAGCTTCTTAGTTGGTTTTGACGATGACACTTTGCATTACATAAAAGATACATACGAAACTGGAATAATACCAAATACTCTTTGGTACCAGTTTCCAACGTAATATAATAGAGTAGGACATTTTAATCTGCAACCGACACTATAATTATATGATCAAATCGTCTGTGAAAATTGGAAGACTTGTAAAATAAAGTTATCGTTGGAATTTCTATCATGGATTATGTTGGACATCATTGGACCGTTGAATTTTATTTAAAGTTCTTCATTCAGTTTGGATGATTTCTGATGAAAGAGTACTACATTATATGTCACACAAAGTCCAAGGAAACCGAATCAATAAAAAACCTGGGTCCCGTAAATTATCGAAGAGAATCTATACCTCTGGTGAACCAAACCAGTATTCTCGTTTTATGACTCTTCAGAAACACTTATTAAAAGGAAAAAGAGAAAAGATAAAAATATAAAATAAACTTTACCCAGTATGTAAAACGGGTACATACTTAGACAACAAGACTGGTGCTCCTGTCACAGTCGAATAGCCAAGAGAAGGATACCACTTGAGAGCCATGACCCAAGCCATAAAATGTCAAGGACGATCAGACGATCACAGTATAGGATATAATATTTCTACAGAGTTGACTGACAAGTGCATCTCTTCATTTTAAAGTGTTATTATCAGCACTAATACCTACTGGATAAACATGAGACATATATCAAGACAATGAGCACTTAAGGCAATTTTACATTTGACATTTACGTTGTAATTTTATTTTTACCAGAAACAAAACAAAATAAACTAAATTCTA
The DNA here is from genome assembly GCA_024509875.1 of Oreohelix idahoensis. NCBI lineage: Eukaryota > Metazoa > Mollusca > Gastropoda > Stylommatophora > Oreohelicidae > Oreohelix > Oreohelix idahoensis. The sequence goes on from JAMPIV010004197.1 coordinate 213,251, forward strand.
AAATGGCTAATAAAGTTAAATAGAGACTAATAATTATTGCCCGCTATGACGTCATATGACTGATCTCCCCCTGCGCTGTAATTTTACAATATTATTTACAAACTAAAAATTTATTAAGATATCAAAAATCGGATCTAACGTTAAGTAAGAAAACGCTATTAATGTTATTGCTAATGTTAATGTTAATATGAATCGACGTCCTTCCACTCCGGACAAAGTCATAGGAAGAAAACGCTAATAAGCGCTAATTTTAAACTGGAGTCACCAAATGTAACAAGTGAGGACAAGAACAGGTTTTGGGATCAACTTTTTATTTTTGTTACGAGACGTCCGGTACTAAGAGGCTGTGATCACGTGATGGCTGCATGCTCCATCTGCAGTATTGCTATCTGTTGCGTGCATATTTTGACGCACATATTACAAAAATCGATATGGCTATTTAATATGGAAAAGATATAGACATTCATTCATTTGTATATGAAAATGCTGTCTATGGGGAAGGCTAGATAATCCATAATTGTTTTACCCTTTTGATTATAGGAGTAATCGTTCTTGATATTAATTCGGCGCATGGATATGACACCCTTGTCTGTACCTATTTCTTAGGGCCAGAAAATAGATTAATTTGCTTATTATGTTTATGGCCTGAATTCATATGTATTACATATTATTAGTACAAGTAGAATCAGTCCTATATTGTATATTTTGGATGGGTAGGCAGGACTATATTCTTGTTACACCGCTCTAGCGGAAGTAGGAGTTGTCTTGTCTAGTCGTGATGAGTTCCGATGTACCGTGACAATGGCGGGTACGCATTTTTCCAGGGCTGGTATATTCTTCAGTAAAAAATGATTTACGAAGTAGTTTTTCTTCTATAGGAGATTGTGTCTCTACTAGAGTTGTGTTAGAGACTCTCCTAATGTACGGTACCATGTATGATTCGGACTCCAGGTAATTCCAGTCCCTGTTTTGATGATCTCAGGTCGGTTAGGCCTAGCGGGAATTTTGTGCTTCGCGACGCTAGGGTCAAATTTGTATCGACGGAGATGACAGGCTCCATACTGTAATTATGTCTACGTGAGGTAACTGGATTACGGTAGATCTGTATGGAGGAACTTTATGAAATTATGCATATGTATTACAAATTAACTTTGGCTTATATATATATCCTCCTGTGAGCGAGTGAGCGACAACTCAGGTAGGCGGCCATGTTACATTCCTGTCATCGCATTTTTTGGATCACTGTCTAAAGAACGGGGCATGTATCTTATTATTCGGCCAGTGGCAAGGAGATCTCAAATTGGATAGAAACCCCTTATCGTGGTTTCACAATATGATAAACTGTGAATATAAAGCAACTTTAGTTACTTACCGATCCGCCTTCACTGACGCGCTTAGTCAGATAGAGGATGCGGCCATTGATGTACTACCTATTATTTATGAATGTGCCATGACATAGGATCTACTATGTATGCCTGCAAATTGATATGTCAACATACCCATGATTTACTCGTTATGTCCCAGTGTGAGCGTCCAAATAAACTGTGTAAACAAAGATTCCAGCAGTCTGCATTGGTGCCTTGTAGACACAAGTGAATGAGTGTTTAGATTGGTCAGAACACGAACAGTACACCATTCGCGGTAAACACACTCTACACTTCTACCCATATCTACACCATCCTGCGTCGGTTGAAGTGACCAAGTTTAGGGCCTGCTTCCCCTGGAGCCTTAGAGGGAAACTACTGTTTACAGCTGCCTTTGCCTTCCCTAACTTAGGACTAGGGTGAGTTACCCATTTACAGCTGGGTAGACTGGAGCATGCCTGATCTCGACAACTCTGTACACTACCATGGACACATACAGTAGTGGCACTACAAACAACATGCTACAGTGATTGATAGTGGAGCTTTACAGAAGAAAGAGAATACACCACACTTTACAGAAGGTTTACAGTATACAACTGATACTTCTTTACAGACTGACATTTTACAGTAACAGTGTGTGCAAGCAAACTTTACACTATCAAATAAACTATAGCTTAATATAATAAATCATAAAGATAACTTCTAACGTGCAATTTAAAACATGCTGTATTATTTCTCACATTTAATTGTTACTGTCAGCATCTGTATAGACGATGTCCCCAGTTGTCATGGAACAATATTATGGTGTGTGTGGGTTGTATGTAGATAAAGATCAACAATGGCTCGTACGAATTAACCCAACGCCACTGGTACAGTTCCATAACATTTATTAGACTGATAGATAAATCGTTGAAATCAATTACATGTAGCAAGCATACTGACTCACCTCCAGGCTGACATTGCCTGCACGGAATAACTATGAACTCTCGTGTTCACGAACTGACTTTACAAGAACACACATTAACAGTACACATAAAGTCCTTGGTGCGGCATACCTTCCTCGCACAATCATAAAACCATCCCTGTGTGATCCACTTATTACACTGACTAACAAAAAAAACTTTTTTTTCTTTCTCTAACATTTCTATGTTTTTCTGGTCAATTTTAATGCGCTGTTTTTAAATCTGCAAACCGTTTTTCTCCATCAGGTCGGGATCTTTAGAAATACGCAATTGACGTTTTTTAACAACGCATACAGTATTACAACATCATTCGTACAAGAAGTATAACAATTATGTAGGCTTGAATTTCTTTGCAGTCGACTTTCGTCGGTGAATGGCATGTGGTACATCGCGATGAAGCATCCAACAATAATCGGCAAGCATGGTCACACTCCACCGTTCTTGATAACGTGACTCAATTACGGCGATTTCTTGATGGAATCGTTCTCCATGTTCATCGCTGACTTCGCCAAGGTTGTCAGGGAAAAAGTCAAGATGCCAATCGAGCAAATGGATTTTGAGGGACATGTTACAGCGCATAATTCTGTATGCATCTATGCACTGCTTAACAATATGCAACATAGTCGACAGATTTGTGATTTCGCAGAAAATTATCGACGATCGATTTGAATGCCATCCATGCGCGAAGTTCACTACCATGTAACAAGTTCTCGAATTGTTTGTCTGCAATAACTTTCCTAATCTGAGGTCCTACAAAGATACCTTCCTTTATCTTTGCATCGCTAACTTGCGGAAACTTTTCTCGAAGATAAGTGAAAGCTTTGCTCGTTTTATCTAACGCTTTTACAAAATTCTTCATGAGCCCAACTTTATATGTAACAGTGATAAAATGAAGCTTTCTTTGTTAACTAATGGCTCGTGTATTACATTTTTATGCCCGAGCTGCATACGATCCCGGATAGGCCACACCTTTCTTGCATAATGTTCGTGTCTGTTGCGGCTGTCCCATTCACATCAGAAGCAACAAAATTTAGTATACCCAGTCTGCATGCCCGTGAGAATTGCAATGACTTTTAGGTCTCCACAAATCCGCCATTGGTAGTCATTGTACTTTATTTTTTCCAAACGTATAGCCATATTGTCATAAGTTTCTTTCATATGAACAGAGTAGGCGACTGGAATTGATGAAAATAAATTTCTGTTATGCAATAACACGGCTTTTAGACTAGTCTTGGAAGAATCGATGAAAAATCGCCATTCGTTGACTATGTGCTCATGACCGTTTACATCTTTGCAATAGCAAATGTCATCATCCATCTCAAAATATTGAACAAGTTCTCTGTGTCTATGACGAAATTTAGATATCGGAGTATTGAGCGCTAAAAGATTCCATTCTTTGAGTCGCGAACCGAGTAATTCCGCTTGTCCTTTGGTAAGAGCGAGATCACGTATTAGATCTGAAAGTTCTGAATGGTTAATGAAGTAAACACCATCATTCACCGGTATGTAATCTGAGTCAGAATTAGTTTCTAAAGCAGGTAAACCATCACTTTCTGATGGTTCATTCACGTCCAGCAGATATTGTTCTGGTGGTACTTGGATCGGACACATGATTGGATCATGAGGCACTGGTTTCGAAACCGATTCAATATTTGGATAAACCACAGACTTTCAAGTTTTAAAAGTAAAACCATGGATATTTGTCAAGCAGAAGTAACAATCAGTAGTGTGATTTGTATGTTCACGCCATATTACTGGCACTCCAAAAGGCATTGACTTATGCTTCGGCGATTTTCGTAACCAACCTGCCAATGTATCGAACAAACTGCATTTGGCTTCCAAGATTTATTTGCATCATCAACTTTCGAATCGAAATAAAGTTCATATGCTTTCTTTAGTAATGGTGTAAAGTTTTTCTGGTCAACACGATCGGTAAAATATCCGCACACGTAACAGAACAGATCAGCCGAATTTCTACAACTTCTAGAAGCCATATTTTGCTCAGAATTATTTCAAAATACAGTAACTATTTGAAAAATCGCGTAACATATGTCATGCATCTTTTAGCAGTATAAAAAGTAGAATTATGTTGCTTTTTATTAATTTTTAATAAGTTATATAGTAAAAATGAAACGGAGCAAATAACGGTTTCCCAAAAATATATTTATTCACAAATATCTTAAGAACCCGATGTGATAGAGATAAACGGATTTCAGATTTGAAATCAGCGCAAGAAACTGACCTAAGAACACTTATTCTTATATAAGAAAGAAAAATGTTGTTTGTCAGTGTTATTAGTGGTTGGCGGCATTAAGCATCGCCATCTAGATTCTCTTAGAATCTCCTCCAGGTGGGAATTCAACAACGCCGGTATTATTCCTATAATGGATGGGTTTGAAAAAAATATCGAAAAAAGGTGATTCGTCTTACGAGGACAAAAGACAAAGAAAATAGTCTACGTTACGGCCACAAGGCCTTCGGCAGGAAAGGAAAGAAAGTGAAGGCTAGATAGGACACATAAGAACTTAATAAATAAATATAAAAATAAAACCTAGGTACTTCCCTGAAGGCAAGGCACCAAAATCCTATCAATATTCGCTGCTCGCTGATGTACACGTGGCTGAACAGGAAGTGACTTCCGCCGCCGGATGTACACAATACATACTAAGAAACTAAAAACTAAAAAACGAAACCGAACAATAAACTACCCAAACGTAATAAAAGTGGGGACTGGAAATAGAAGAGGACAGAATGAGTGGGAGATAAATAAATATGAAATAAAAAAATCAAGACAAATTAGAAACAGTGTATATTCATACATATTATGGAGGATGGCATAAAAAAAGAAGAATAGGATAAGAGTGGAAAAAGTCAAAATAGAGCAAGAGAGGAAAGGGTGACCTCAGACAAAGGTGTGTAAAGTGTTGAGACCGGCTGGTTTTAGACACCCCATGCGGTGGATAAGACGGTTCTCAAGCTGTTCTCGGCTGGCAGTGTCAGAGGAGCAGGATCGGATCGCTGTGACCTGGATGTCGTAGTGTCAGAGGAGCAGGATCGGATCGCTGTGACCTGGATGTCAGTTCCCCTCCACTTCCTCGATTTTATATTATTCCTATACCGCTACAAGGCGGGACACGCGTCGCCTTTCTTCCAGTAGCTCCACGGGCGGACACTGCAACGCTCTATACTATTCTCTACGAACAGGAATATCAATATGGTTCCAACAGGAACCCTTCCAGGCGGTACAATAATCTTCGCCTGTATAATAGGTAGAACTAAACAATATATAAATATATCCTCACATATTAGAATAATCACATCTGTGCTCTCCACAGTCACACAATACGAGCTCCCAGCTCGGCTACTAATCACAGACTAGAGCGTACAGCTCGGCTGCCAAACATAGACTGTCTCAGTCACCCCAGACTTGTATTCACCTCATGCTTTCTCCCAACGCATGCACAAGTCACACCATGTTGACATAAAGTCAGACATGAACTCATTCTCCGAGATACACTTAACCAAGTGTTAACAACAGTTCAGTGACCCTTAACACCAGTCACTATCATCATTTATAATCATGAAACTGTTCTGTGACATCCACCCATTCTGCAGATGGAAAACATAGTTTTGCACCGAAGACTTGAGTACAAGCCACCGAACCCCACATAATTGGAAGCAAACATATGATCTTACTGAAACAGTTGTCATATTACCGTGACTGGAACATTGTCGTAGATTTTTGATAGGGGAATTAAGACTTGGGTTGGTCCCTTCTGAATAGATTAGAATAAGTGATAGCAACAGTGAGAGAAGATAATAGAAATAGATTTCCACGAGTCAGATGGAGAAATTAAGAGAGTCTGTCCCTGAAATCGAGAATCTTCTCTCTTTCAGCCTATCTTCTACAACAGATCTACATGAGTCAGACAGACTAAAAAAAAAATTATATAAATATATATATCTCCACTCACATACACACACACATAAGTGACGACAGTTAGACGCACCGTCGTAGAAAAACTATAACAATGGAATATAGATATTTTGGAACGAGCTGACCGACACGCTTAAATAAAGTTTATGTAAATTTATTAGCATAAGGAACATTTACCACAACACATAAATGTTAATATCAAGCATAGAAAATACATATAAGGTAATGAATTACTACAAGTATAATAGACCCATAGGTGTAATCTTTTCCCTCGATGTTTAGCGCACGATCCTGTTAGAAGAGAAGTGATAGCCCCAAAGAGTCACGGATATATACGCTATGTTCTATGATTTCTCCTCTATAGTTTAAGAACAGAATTTAATACCATAATCTATTTTAAGAGAGAAAAACTCGCATTTAGCAACAATTTGCATAAATGAAATTACAAAAGATGTGGGTGCACCAATCATATTATAAAAAAATCACTCAGTCTGCTTTCACTCTGTTTTCTCAGCAAGGGCCCCTGTCTCACTTTTCTTACCTAAAATCTTGCTGGTGTTCGCCGTCTGGCGCACGTTAGTACACACACACCGTTTAATCTGTCTGTCTTTTTGATGAAGCGGATCCCAGCTCAGCAGATTTTGGTTTCATCCAGTGGGTCCGGGGAGCGTCCTCTTCATGCGATAGTTTTCTTTTTCAGAGTTAAGTTAGTGTCAATTTACTCAGTTCAGGTAAGAAATAGATTTAAGCGGGCACACAGTGTCAGAATCACGAGGTTTCCGTAATTTAGGAAGATGACAGGTTGGTAAATTCTCTCAATAGATAATTATTGGTCACACCACAATTAGTCAAAATGTCGGAATGTTAATGTTTTGTAATTTTTCTCGCCACAGGGCTGCATGTACATGAGAGTTTGTGAAGAAATATAATCTGACTCAATAGCCCCAGTATAGGCATTTAGTCTTTAAAACCGTTAGTGAGATTTGTACTCTGTCTATTTCTGGAGGCACACACACTGCCAGACAGGTGTTAACTTGTAAACCCACGTGGTTAAAGATAAAAGTGTTTCTTCTCTCAGTTGTACTAAAACCGCTGGTAAAAGTTGGGCTGACCCAAAACTGTATAAGGAAGAGAAAAGTACAAAATACTTAACCATAATATTCGCTTCGGTTTGAACTTACATTATAACTGCAAGCGTAGAGCTTGTCTTAACGTTAAAACTCCCGTGAAATAATTTTGATCGTTTATAGAAAATAAATCACCATGAATTAGAAATACCTACATATTCCGTCAATACTCAATGATGACTCAGTGCATTTATAAGTTAGTTACAATATACTCGGACTGGTTACTAGCAGTTTAATTGAATTTTATTTACAGCTGCATGAGTTTAAGCTAAAAAAAATAATAATTTATTCTGCTTTCCACTGTAACACGTCAACTAGAGAACATAACAGACTTATAATTTAATCCCTCTGCACAGAAATCTAACTAGTGACAATAAAATAGGCGATTTACCACTTAAATCACTCACTAAATACTAGATATAATATATTACCCCCAAACAGCACAACGGGCAATCACCACGAAACTAGAATTTATTCACTAGATAGGTATTCTAGAAGCTCGGCAAAAATTGACCAGAAAACTAAGAACTTCGCTATACAAGCTTATTCTCCAGCACGAGCGATCCGTCTACTGCAACTTAAGAGTACTGAATGCCTGAAGTCTAACTACTGGGGTTTATATCTTATGAAAAGAAATGATTTCCTAATTCTCGAAAACCCGAAATAGTTCCCGTCATTAACACCTACATAAAACTCAGACGACGGCACTGAAACTACCAGACGCGTTTCACACTTGCCGCTACCTATGGTCATTTCCCAGCGATGCATGTTGGCGCCTCTCACACCTAACACCGAGAAACTTAACCAAGAGCGCCGTGCCAGATGAAAATGCTAGACGATTTGTCTGCCATCATGTGTCTGTCGAGAACGAATTTCACACTATTCGGTCTACTCAAGAACTTAGCTTAACCGCAATAAAAATGCATTGCTAAATAAGAAAAGAGACAGGCGAAGGTATGAATGGGAGAGATTTATTTTTCACAATCAGAAGAATGCAAGGGAGCCGCGCTAGCGTAGTGGTTACAACACCGCTCTGGCGACCGGGTGATACAGGATCAAACCCGGGCGATGGCATTTGAGGATTTTTCGTCGACCGGGATTTGGACTGGATTAACTCGAGACCTGGCAAGGACATTTGAAGGAGTGTCGTCGACCAGGGACTGGCGGCTCCTGAGCCGACCCAGCTGCAATGGGTACCTCCGAAATCGGCGAGTATTTGCCTGAATGGCGAGGGACACCTGTCTCTGTACAAGAAATAAAGGGATACTCACGTAAAATCAATGTCAGGTTTGACATAAAATAATAACCTGATATTTCGCCTCGAGTATTAGCGGGCGAACGCAAAAAAAAAAAAAAAAAAAAAAAAAAGAAGAATGCAAAAAAGAAAGGATAAAAGAGCGATAATAAAGTAGAAGACATGGGTAGAATAAAGAAAAGATATATAAATTTATTAATCACAAATCTCTCTGCGACAGACGTTCTCTCCCCCCCCCCCCCCTTTAAGATATGGAACCACTCCATGTCTTTCTTATAGAAAGAAATTTCCTATATCCGTAGCTTCAGGGTGTCGGTTCTCTTCCCTCTCATCTTCCCCTCCGTCTCTATCGAACTCCTCCTCATTTCTGCTCCAACATTCTTCCTTCTCTGGAATGTCTCCCGTGTGCGCTTGAAAGAGCGTCGCTGCCTTTGACATTTTGAAAAGATTCCGTGTGATTGCAGTGGAATTTCCCGCCATTATCGTTATCTTCGTCAGTTTTGGCGAACGCCAAAAGATGTTCGGAGGTTGGCGCCGGTGTTTCCAAGTATTTCTTTAACAGGTTTGCATGGAAAACCTTCTCTTTTCCCTTAATAGAGATCTGGTAGTTAGCCTTAGAAATCTTTTTCAGGACGGATAACGGCCCTTGCCATCCGATGCGTAGTTTGTTGCTTGCTGTTGGCAGTAACAACAAAACGTTCTCCCCTGGTTGTAGTTCTCTCTCTTTCGCGACTTTCCTGTATCGGTTAGCGGGCTTTGCGCGTGCTCGCTTAAAGTTGGTCGTTGCTAGATCCCATCCTAGTTCCAACCTGTCCTTTAAATCCGCCACATTTCTACTAGCTGAGACAACTGTCTCATCAGCCTTCTGGTCTGTCAGCTACCTGAGTAAGGCTTCAAGCGAGCCCTTAATGGGTCTGCCGAATAAAAGCGTGGCTGACGGAAATCCTGTGGACGTATGTGGGGTTTCTCTGTAGCCAAACAGAGCTGCAGGGATAGAAAGATCCCAATCATCAGGTTTCACTTGTACCAGTTTACTTAACATCATGTTGAGGTTTCCGTTAACACGTTCTACTAACCCACTTCTGGCCAGAGTGTAAGGCTTTGTGTAGATGTGCTGGTCCCTCAAGATCTTAACGATCTCATCCATCAACAGGTTTCGGTATGGAGATCCGTTATCCGTCAACACTTGTTGAGGGAATCCCAACCGAGTAAAAATCTGCACGAGGGCTTCTGCGACATGCTTCGAATCTGTGCATGTTAGCGGGATAGCTTCTGCCCACATAGTGCATGTGTCGACTAAGGTTCCTTCTTTTAGTCTTTTCTAAGGGTCCTAAAATGTCTATCACTACCTGTTCAAATGGTGTTCCCATTATTGGCATTTCACCCATGGAAACTGGGGGCGTTCGTTGCTTGGGTGACACACGTTGGCACTGGGCACAGGATTTTACATACCTGATAATATCAGAGTGCACTCCTGGCCACCAGTAATGAGTAGTTATCCGTTGGTTTGTGGCGTTCTGTCCCATATGTCCGCTGAAGGGACGAGAGTGCACCATTTCTAGGATTTGGCTTCTGTACTGTTTCGGTACTAGGAGCTGATTGTAACCTTGGTCAGGCTTGCCCGTTCTGCGATAAAGTACGCCATCCTTAGAAAAAATGTCCCCGTGCTGTCTAGGGTCCTTAGCCATTAGCAGTTTCCTAAAGCAGGGTTCCAAAGTAGGGTCCTTTTGTTGCGCTTCTTTAAGTTCTATGGGTAACGAATTAGGCACAGGCTCCCGTTCATTCTTGGTTTGCCCTCTTGTAGTTACTGCTGCCTCAATTGGTTCTTCCGGTTTCCCAATAGATACATATCTACCGCCAAGTATGACTGGGTAGATCGGGTCATCTATAACAGCCGCTTTGATCACACCTCTGACAAAATCAGAGTGGATCTCAACCAATGCAATGGGAAGCACTGTAGGTGCATCACTCATAGAAACTCCACAAAGTTGGACGGTCTCTTCTGTCTCTTGACTGGGTTTGACCAGGTGCCTGGCAACAATGCAATCAAAAGAATGCCCCGTGTCAAATAAACAAAAAGTTGAAGAACCGTTCAAAAAAACAGTACCTCACGTAGAGGGCTTCTCTCCCTCAGGTTGAGAATCACTGACATTAATTCCACCTTGCGAGACTGTTAGCAAGCATCCGATGCGTTTAGGTTCGGTGTGCTTGCTCTGATCATTTGTCCAGTGCTCAGGGGTTTTCCCTTTGCCACCTTGTCCTTTCTGGCTGCGCTGCCATGTAGGACGGTTGGGTTGATCAGACTGTTTGTTGTTGGTGGGTTACTTGTTTTTGTAGAACTTAAACTTTTCAGGAGGGGGGTTTTGAGGTCCAGTTTTCTTGTGGTTATTTTGGTGAGAAGCATGAGAAGATTGGTCTAGATTATTCTTTCGAAAAGGCTCTTCTGTCGGTTTACGTTTTGTGGCCGGTAGTTCGGCAAGCGCATTATGATATCTCTCAGACTTTTCCAAGATGTTCTCAAGCTTTTCTGCACCCTGCTCATCTAAAAATCTCCGGGTGTCAGCAGACAAAGTGCTCCTTATCTGTTCGCATATAACGAACTCCTCCAGACCTTCATAGGTAGAGGCGAGCTGCGAGAGCTCTAGGGACTTGGTCAAATATCCCTTTAAACGAGACGAGAGCTGCTGAAAAGATTCAGAGTTCTCCTTTCTGCTGTTGCGGAAAATTTGCAAAAATTTGCGAGCGTTCATTTCAAAACGCTCAAGCAAAGCTTTCTTCAACACGTCGTAGTTGTCTTGTTGGTTGCTTTCCAATTGAGAGTAAACATCATACGCAGACCCTTTTAGGGCCTGTGAAAGTTTCATACACCAACGCGAACTCTCTAAACCGTACAGAATTGCAATTTTCTCAAATTTTTCTAGATATGTGTCAATCTTCTCATTAGGACAAAGGAAAGATTCCAGAGCAACAGACATGGCGTTGAGTTGAAGAGATTGAGTGTTAGAAGGATCAGTTAAGGAAGAATGAGGAGAAGACTCTCCATTGCTGGAGGTAGAGAAAGCACCACGACTTTGAACCTCTAGAGCTTTGAGCGCCAGCTCATGTTGTCTCTCCTTCCCTCTTTCCTCATGCTGTGTTTCCTTCTCTCTTTCCGCATGCTGAATCTCCTTCTCTCTTTCGTTCGCCCTGTGGATTTCCATTTCTTCATCAAACTTCTTCTGCTCTCTAGCTTCAGCTGCTTTCCTCTCCGCGTCATATCTTTCAAGTTCGTCCCTGACAAAAGCTTTCGCTTCTTCTCCGTCCAAACCTTCTTCTCTCGCTTCGTCCCTGCGGATCTGCCTAAGCTTCGCCCTCTCTGCCATGACAAATAAGTGACTGAGACTTAGTCAAGAAGGAAGTACAAACACCTTTCTGCTTCACTACCCTGTGATTGTTTTACAATCACAACTCTCTACCAGCGGTTTAGTACTACAAAATCAACATATAACATATCTTCCGACAAAATCAACCTGTAAATCAAAATGTATAATATGCTCAAAAATGCTGTGGAAAAAACAATTTCTATACGTGTGGTCAGCAAGCCCATAAACAGATCGATTGTCTAGGGGATAGTTATTTATAAAGATATTTAAAAGTCACAAGACATCACACTCTTTCTCTATATCAGAATAAAGAAAATTAATCCTGCAGACGAGCTGATATTCGTATTCGCTCAGGACTAGAGTTCAATTCCCGGAAAACGAGCCACCATTCTGTCGTAGATTTTTTATAGGGGAATTAAGACTTGGGTTGGTCCCTTCTGAATAGATTAGAATAAGTGATAGCAACAGTGAGAGAAGATAATAGAAATAGATTTCCACGATTCAGATGGAGAAATTAATAGAGTCTGTCCCTGAAATCGAGAATCTTCTCTCTTACAGCTTATCTTCTACAACAGATCTAGAGGAGCCAGACAGTCTAAAATATATATATATATATATATATATATATATATATATATATAAATGTATATATCTCCACTCACATACACACACACACATAAGTGACGACAGTTAGACGCACCGACGTGGAAAAACTATAACAATGGAATATAGATATTTTGGAACGAGCTGACCAACACGCTAGAATAAAGTTTATGTAAATTTATTAGCATAAGGAACATTTACCACAACACATAAATGTTAATATCAAGCATTGAAAATACATATAAGGTAATGAATTACTACAAGTATAATAGACCCATAGGTGTAATCTTTTCCCACGATGTTTAGCCCACGATCCTGTTAGAAGAGAAGTGATAGCCCCAGAGAGTCACGGATATATACGCTATGTTCTATGATTTCTCCTCTATAGTTTAAGAACATAATTTGATACCCTAATCTCTGCTAAGAGAGAAAAACCCGCATTTAGCAACAATTTGCATAAATGAAATTACAAAAAAATGTGGGTGCACCAATCATATTATAAAAGAATCACTCAGTCTGCTTTCACTCTGTTTTCTCAGCAGGGGCCCCTGTCTCACTTTTCTTACCTAAAATCTTGCTGGTGTTCGCCGTCTGGCGCAAGTTAGTACACACACACACCGTTTAATCTGTCTGTCTTTTTGATGAAGCGGATCCCAGCTCTGCAGATTTTGGTTTCATCCAATGGGTCCGGGGAGCGTCCTCTTCATGCGATAGTTTTCTTTTTCAGAGTTAAGTTAGTGTCAATTTACTCAGTTCAGGTAAGAATTAGACTTAAGCGGGCACACAGTGTCAGAATCACGAGGTTTCCCTAAATTAGGAAGATGACCGGTTGGTAAATTCTCTCAATAGATAATTATTGGTCACACCACAATTAGTCAAAATGTCGGAATGTTAATGTTTTGTAATTTTTCTTGCCACAGGGCTGCATGTACATGAGAGTTTGTGAAGAAATATAATCTGACTCAATAGGCCCAGTATAGGCATTTAGTCTTTAAAACCGTTAGTGAGATTTGTACTCTGTCTATTTCTGGAAGCACACACACTGCCAGACAGGTGTTAAGTTGTAAACCCACGTGGTTAAAGATAAAAGTGTTTCTTCTCTCAGTTGTACTAAAACCGCTGATAAACGTTGGGCTGACCCAAAACTGTATAAGGAAGAGAAAAGTACAAAATACTTAACCATAATATTCCCTTCGGTTTGAACTTACATTATAACTGCAAGCGTAGAGCTTGTCTTAACGTTAAAACTCCCGTGAAATAATTATGATCGTTTATAAAAAATAAATCATCATGAATTAGAAATACCTACGTATTCCGTCAATACTCAATGATGACTCAGTGCATTTATAAGTTAGTTACAATATACTCGGACTGGTTACTAGTAGTTTAATTGATTTTTATTTACAGCTGCATGAGTTTAAGCTAAAAATAATAATTTATTCTGCTTTTTACTGTAACACGTCAACTAGAGAACATAACAGACTTATAATTTAATCCCTCTGCACAGAAATCTAACTAGTGACAATAAAATAGGCGATTTACCAATTAAATCACTCACTAAATACTAGATATGATATATTACCTCCAAACAGCACAACGGGCGATCACCACGAAACTAGAATTTATTCACTAGATAGGTATTCTTGTAGCTCGGCAAAAATTGACGAGAAAACTAAGAACTTCGCTATACAAGCTTATTCTCCAGCACGAGCGATCCGTCTACTGCAACTTAAGAGTACTGAATGCCTGAAGTCTAACTACTGGGGTTTATATCTTATGAAAAGAAATGATTTCCTAATTCTCGAAAACCCGAAATAGTTCCCGTCATTAACACCTACATAAAACTCAGACGACGGCACTGAAACTACCAGACGCGTTTCACACTTGCCGCTACCTATGGTCATTTCCCAGCGATGCATGTTGGCGCCTCTCACACCTAACACCGAGAAACTTAACCAAGAGCGCCGTGTCAGATGAAAATGCTAGACGATTTGTCTGCCATCATGTGTCTGTCGAGAACGAATTTCACACTATTCGGTCTACTCAAGAACTTAGCTTAACCGCAATAAAAATGCGTTGCTAAATAAGAAAAGAGACAGGCGAAGGTATGAATGAGAGAGTTTTATTTTTCACAATCAGAAGAATGCAAAAAAAGAAAGGATAAAAGAGCGATAATAAAGTAGAAGACATGGGTAGAATAATGAAAAGATATAGAAATTTATTAATCATAAATCTCTCTGCGACAAACATTTACACAATAAACTTTACTGGGTGAATTACACTCTAACTCATACAACAGTTTTCCATACTACCTATCACATGGAGCAAATGCTTACAGCATACTGTCATCCCATTCCAACATATTTAAAAAAATTATGCAAATGCACAGAACTACATGCCAGTTCTACTAAATTTCCCATAGTCAGTTATGACTGAAGGGGCTATTATTCTACAAAATATGCTGGTGTTTTGCTTACATCTGGCACTCATACGAGCATAAGCTAGAAGTCAGCTATGTTTTCATCAGAATTACATTACTGAAAAAAAATAATTACCATTACATTGTAAGGGCAAGTGTTACAAAAAATATTACATCTCACTGTCAAAGATGCAAGTCTTTTACTCAGCAGTAACTGATTCTCTTTGGGTTCATACTAAAAAAAGAATGTATCAAACTAGTTTACACAAGTACATTACCATTTCAAAATTACAGTATGAACTATAAATAAATTCCAACAAATTGAGACAAACTATACAATTGTATTCAATTACACAAGTTTTGAAAAAAATCTTGCAGATCAGCTACTTTTATCAAAAATACATCATTGCACGAAAATTATCAACAATTTCTCTCAAAAATGTTAAGTCTAATACACAGTAGTTCATATCAAAAGCTTTCAGTTCTTTCTAATCCATCCTGTGAAAATCTAGTTTCCTTCACTCTGATCAGTTTGATCCACAAAGATAAATTCCTCTCATATTCTTTCAGTTCTTCTAACCAAAACTTTGCACAATCACAATGGTATCTGTGAAGTTCTGGCAGACGCTGCTAGCTGTTGCTCCACTGTTTCATAAATTTCTTAGACAATGCTCATGTCGAGCATGAGTTTTCCAGCAACTAGATTCTCTAAGCAAAACGAGATTTGATATTTCCATTCCTCTATCTCACTGTAATCCTTACTACAGAGGACTATCACAACAGTATCATACATTCCATACCTAAAGATGCCCAAGACTTAGTCATAACAATGTGAAATGTATGAAGTCAATTCATATACAATCCAGCTGTACCATGATAAGATTACATTAACCACTACTTTACATTCAATTGGGAGCCGCGGTAGCATAGTGGTTAGTGCACTGGCTTCCTAGCTCAGTGGTCTTTGGTTCGATCCCCAGATGAGGGGGGATTTTTTTAGGCCGCAAACGGCTCCTGGGTCGACCCAGCCCCAAATGGGTACCAGAGCAACTCTGGGAATGTTAAGGTGGCCGGCGTGATGCTGACCACATCATCTCTTGTTTGCCGATGGTCGAGAAAATATGGTCCTAACACCATAATCCCAATATGCCTCAATGGGCGTGTAACGGGATCGTTTACCTTTTTTTACTCTTTTACATTCAATGCAATATAACGTAACCAAACAACTAAGAACATCAGCAACAAAGTAAGGCGCTCCGGCATCTGGTATTCTGTAACAATTATCATAGCATGAGATCACTTCTTAAAATAGAGACTGTAGACCATCTCAGCAACCTGACGACCGATGACCATGTCAAGTCACTCTCAGTGGTGGCATAAAGTGCTACAAGTAGTGCCAATTCCAGGTTTACTTACACTACTGGGTACGTAAATTTGGGAAATAAAATAATGATCCGGATTAGGAAAGCGTATTTGGCCATTTCCCAAAATGCATTATTTTCTTTCATGCCACATTATACTCCACTGTCCATACCACTCAAACATTCTCTTCCGTGGTAAACATACATAAATGATGGACAGGGACATGATCTGAGACATACATCTAACATAAAAGTTCTCACCTAACTTATTGTGTCTTGACTACCAGGGTAACAAATTTCCAATTCATATCATGGGTCACCAATTGCACTGTCTTCCCATCAGCTCTCAACTATCTTACAACATAAAATGTGTCACACCATCTAACACATCTCTTGCCAGCACTCGAGCAATTTCACCACCTATCACCACAAAGATCACAAAAGTATATCCAGATAGCATAGTATCTTCAATAATGTGAAGAGATCATCTATGTTCCACTTATCTGGTGGTAACGTTTTGATGGCATTAAACATCAACAACTTCAGTGGATCTTTACTTCTTGATGCACTTTTGCCTATGAAATTGTAAGTCAGTAATAATTCTAATTGGGCTGTAATTCCAGCACATTTTCCCTTGAGACCATCCATTACTGTCTTCCAAACCTCTTCAGTTTCAGTAGCTTCCGCTACTGCTACTTTGGCTACAGATTCAGTATGCTCCTTAACCTTTTTGCATTGAATTTCTGCATCTCCAGGTTCCTTCTTCAAATCTGACAGATCTGCATCATAGTCTCATGTTGCTCCTCCAAAGATTTAAATTGATCTTTCAATGCTTTAGCCTGTTGCTTTAATCTTTGTTTTCCAGCCTTAAATTTCTCTTCTAGTTCTTTGGCTTGGGACTCTTTACTATTCCATAAAGCAGTAATTTTCTCATCCATACGATCCTCTGGTACTTTGCAATATTCCTCTATAATTCGAGTATTACCCTCGTACTCAACTACAGATATCCTGTTCATATCTGTATTGAATTCATCCTGTATCCACTGAAGACTAACTTTGAATTCCTCTTCTAATCTTTGCATAAGAGTATTGCATTTTTCATCAAATGTTCTACTCTTTTCCTCAAATATTCCTTCTTCCTGAATCAATTTATATATCTCTAACTGATCTGTGTTAGACAATAAAGCACTCCCTTGAGTAGCGCCTTCTTGGGATGTGTAACATGTCTCTGCATGAATAGACACTGGAACACAATCTGGTTTCTCAGATGTTTTTTCTTGCTTGTACCATGCTTTGGCTTGTTCTTCTATTCTTTGCGTTTCAGCTTTGTATTTCTCCTCCAATGCTTTCTCTGGTCTTACTATCTCCTTACTCTTGACTGTGTGTAGCGAAATCTGTGAAATAATCGCTAAATTGAGTAAGATTTTAATCCTATGATAATAAATAAACCCGCCCTTGGGTGTTCACCGAAAGTCGCCTCTACGCCAGTAGAACGCTGACTTTTGTGCAGAGGAAATGCTTATAAAACTATCCCGCCGTAAAACCTAACCCGCTTTCTTAGTTTCGGTTTTGAGACGTTACAATTTTAACGATCTGCCAGAACTGTGACACCAACCTACCGTCTGAATTAACGTACGATTTTAACTTTAACGCCTAAATTAGTAGTAACTCGGACATTTTTCAGTAGTAAGAACAAAACGACTGTAATAATTAACGCCAATACTACCAACGCTTGGCAAAAACCCCTCTTCGTTCTGCACGCGGGACTAATACTATAACCTCTCTGTTGGACAAACCAGAATACATAAACACACAGACAGTTTTCAATTCTCGCCGAGTAGTGTATTTCTGACGTAACACAACAAGTTAGTTTATTTGAATGGAAAAAAATGATAGAGAGGGAGGGGAAAAGATGGCCGACTAATGGAAAAGTTGTAATTGACGATTAACAGTGACAAAATTGAAAATCTAAACGACAAATAATATAGCCATAAAAATCATATATAAAGATAGCTTAGGATACCCTGAGCAATAATATGTTTTAATATACATGGTAGTCTAAATATTAGCCAAGATATTGAAATAATACTATATGTCTACGTACACTTAGACGGACAGACTGTTGTTTTTGCTCATTTATCCATCACGTTAGTTGGGGAAGCAAGTTTGGAAAAAGAGGCATTAGAGTGATTCAAATCCGATCGGTTGGTAGAAGAGTATAGGAAGGAGGGTACTGGTTAGACAAAATAAAAAGCTAAATATATTTTGAAGACTCACTCCTTAAAGTTTGGAGTTTTTTTTTTTAATTTGAATTGAAAAGCTAGACCCTCGCTGATTAGGCCGGTCTGATATTATTGGCAAAAGCTTTCAAAGGCTTGTCGCCAGTTGATACAGAAGTTTCGAAAGCAAGCTGCGTTGAGAACAGCAGTGCCTAGAGTGAAATAATAATTCTTTGCAGTCTGGACCGGGGCAAAGCTGAACTTACCTATTAATGCTAATGCCAGTCAACGTATGTTTGTTATATTTCTTTGAATTGTGGTAAGAATGAATATATTAATCTTATTATTACAACCAAATTTGGTGTATGAGATACTGCTTGTTTGGGAAGGCTTTACGACTAAGTACAGAGGTCCCCAGCAGACTTATGCAGGGCCTGTGGTGTTGCACAGAAGCAGTAAAAATTGACATGAGTTGTATAACTTAAAATGATTTCCACAGTTACCAGTGGGAGGGATAACCCACAATATTTTATGGGAGAGAATCATTGTTGCAGTGTCAGAGGCGTTGTAGCCATTAGGGAAAAGAATAGGAGCACTGGTATGAGCTGTTGTCTCAGAGGAAAATGGTTGACATGGGGTGGTCAGAGAGATCTGACACTTTTCTTTTATTGAAGTATGCCATGTATTAATTGTGGAATGTTATTGTAGACATGTTATAAAGAATCATAACCTTGTTTCAGGGTTTTTTGTTCTGGTGCTACGGTAGTACCAGGACCCTGGTAAATTTACGAGAGAGAGAGGGAGAAATTGAAACTTTACTGGACCAAGCGGTCTACTATACTATAATACACCAGGGACTGTGTCAGTCTGATCATTAGAGTAAACGAAAGGAAATTTTCAACTATCACCATAAAGATAAGTGCCTATGTGTCGGCACTACAACGGTCATCCACTGATTTTATTAACAGAGACATAACATCTTTGATTATTCAATAACTTTTCCACAAGATACTAATATAAAGAAGGGGAATGATGAAAACACCCCACACCACCATTAGTTACCAGTGTCACCCAGTCTAGAGACATACCTAAATATAATTTGATTATAATAGTTCTTTGTATGGACAGAAGATCCATTGTGTTATTAATATTTATGTAAATAAAATCATAAATTTCATTTTGTTGTTGGTCCTGACTCAGAAAATTTTGAATCAGGGCAAATAAATTGTAATCTAGCATATTACATAATTTTCAGCCACAGACTTCTATAAGATATATAATAGAGTGTCAGTTTGTTTGTGGTTGTGGTATTGACCCTGTCTTATATCTATATGTGATAGAATTTAAATGTATTTGTAATTTTACTTACACTACATTACACACTTGCATAACCCTAGACATTATACGTAGCTATCATACATACTAGTCAAGAATAGGTCTAATTGAGGTCATAAGGTGGTAGCAGAAAGGTACTCTGATAAAGTTAGTTGCTTATCCTTTACAGGACGTGGCAATCAACCCCAGCTTTTATTGGCTGTTTGTGATTTTTCTAGGCAATTTTTACGTTCAGTTGTTTGCCATTGCTTTCTGAACGGTACGGCGCTTATACCATTGTTAAAAATCCACACAAAGCGATCTGCCACCAAACCGCCTGCAGCAGGTTTCGAACCTGGTATATCTGGATTATGAAACTGCGTTCATATCCATTAGGCCACAGACGCCGACACTCTGATAACTCAACCCAAAATTTGTTATAATCAGGGACCTTCACAGCTGATCTCATTCAGTACACTAGAAATATTGAATGATAACATCAATAACATCAAATCCGCCACATATATTGGGGGCTCGTCCGGGATTTGAAATTTTCATTAGGTAAACTCCCAACATCAGCTATATTGGGTACCTAGTTTCTGGGATTTTAAACGTCTCCTAATACATGTATAGGAATCCCATATAATAAAATTAAAAGTATTCTTTTGTGGAATTTAAATTGTGGATGATCTGTTGGTTCTTGTAGTTGTTGTTTAATTAGAGTTGATAAGTTACCTTAGTATATTGTTAACGTTGCTTGATACAATATAGCTGATTTGGCTAAGTTCAGATCTGCTGCTGTGCAGACTGCCAGAGACATGAACATAGAGGGTCAAGTCTTGATTGGCTATGTCACCTCAGAATGTGATAAGTTCATTGCTAGGGAAGAACATAGGTTAGCTGAAGAGAGGAGAATGCAGGTAGAAGATGCTAGGGAGATGAAGAAATTAGAGTTAGATACAGAGGCTAATAAAGAAATTAAACGTTTACAAATTGAGGCTGACAAGGAGGCTAGGGCCTTAGAGGCTTATAGAGAGGCTGAGATCAAGAGGCTCCAGTTTGAGGAGAGAAAATTAGAAGATAAAAGATTAGAGAGAGAAGCAGAAGCAGAAGATAAAAGATTACAAAGAGAGCATGAGTTGCGATTAAGGGAGTTAGAGTTGCAAGGCCATGCTCCTGACAATGGTCACAGCCCCTCTACCTCTGATGCTACTGCTAGTCAGGGGGCCTCTAACTCAGCTATGGGGTTCCACTTAGATTATTTTGTGGAGAGAGATGATGATATTGAATCATATTTAAGTAGGTATGAGGTATTAGCTACAACTTATGGGCTAGAAAAGGAAACTTGGAGCCTGAAGTTATCCCAAGGTCTTAGGGGAACAGCTTATGAAATTTTCTCAAAAATGAGCAGGGGTGACCAAGACAATTATGACATGTTAAAGCAGGCTCTTTTGTTAAGATATGAAAAGAATGGTGAATTTTACAGGAAAAAGTTTAGAAATGCCAATCCACTGTCGGGTGAGACCTATCACCAGTTCTCGGCCCGTTTAGAGACGTACTTGGAGAAATGGACTGCTCTGGGGAAAACCTAAGATCTTAAAGAAATGATCCTTATTGAGCAATTGAGACAGTCCATGGCTCCAGACTTGAGAAAGTTTCTCATGGAACAGGGTGCAGAGAGGCTGGGTGAATTACTTAATGTCGCTGAGAGGTATCAGGCAGCCCAGGCAGAGGTAGCTGGCGCAAAAAAGAAACATGTAGACAATTATAAGGCTCCACAAAACTCTAATAGATTTGACAACAAAGATCAAGGTAATAAGGGTAAGCAAAATTTTGATAGGCCACGCAATGATTATAAAAATAAAAACCCACAATTCGCTGACAGGAAATATGAGGAAAGAAAACCTTTTCATCAAGGTAGATTATATTGTAGATGGTGTAAGAGGGAAGGACATGACACCAAAGTATGTAACAGGAAACCTGCTTTATTTGCTGCTATGAAGTTGGGGAAAAAGGAAGAAAAGTTAAAACTTACTGGACAGCAGGAACCTTACCACCCCCAGTGTGTGAGGATGTTGTATGTAATGGGGTCACCATTAAGTGCCTTTACGATACCGGTTTGGATTTTGATTATGTGGTGAGTGCGCACTTGGTGAACCCGGATCAGTATACCACAGAAACAGTGGAGATACAAGGGGCGACCAAGGACATATTACTTATGACACTTCCCATTGCCAGGATAATGGTGAAAACTCGCTTTGTGGAAGGAGTAATCAGAGCAGCAGTGTTAGACGCACCCCTCTACCCTCTAATGTTGGGGTGTCGTTATGTCTTCTTGGGGGATTCCAAGAGACCTGTGGTCTTGGCAGCAGTCCAGACCCGTTCACAATCCAGACAAGAAGAAGATGAACCAATAAATACTCATCCGGAAGAGATGATGAAGGCACAGGCTGAAGACAGATCACTCAAGCTTTGCTTTAAGAAATTACCTAAATGCCACACACCTCCAAGCAAAGGGGACTATTATATTAAGAACAAATTGTTGTATAGGAAGACTGGGACTTCAACAACTGGCCATGCACAGCTGGTACTTCCAACTTCATATCGGGAGAGAGTGTTGGAATTAGGACATGCAATCACCTTCAGTGGTCATATGGGGATCAGCGCAAAAGGACAGCGTATAGCTTGTCATTATTTCTGGCCAGGGATAACGGAAGATATAAAGAGATATGTAAAATCCTGTCCATAATGCCAGAGAGTAGCTCCAAATCATTGGACTGCTCCAGCAACTCTAGGGGAAATGCCCATAGTGGGAACCCCTTTTGAGAGAGTTGCCGTGGATATTGTAGGACCTCTCACTCGGACCAAGAGGAGGAACAGTTACATCCTTACTCTGGTGGACACTTGTTCTATGTGGGGAGAGGCGGTAGCCCTGTCGTCAATCGAGTCGAAGCATGTCACAGAGGCATTACTTACAATATTCACTAGGTTAGGATTCCCGCATCAAATCTTGACTGATAACGGTTCACAGTTCAAGGGGAAACTAACGGAAGAAGTTTTTAGGTTATTTCAAGCCAAGCATTTTCATTGTAGTCCGTATCACCGCCAGGGGAACGGCCAGGTAGAGAGGTTCAATGGGACTCTCATTTCTATCCTGAGAAAGCTGGCCCATGAGAAACCTGATACGTGGGACCAATATTTGCCCGCTGCGTTGTTTGCGTATCGGGAAGTTCGACATAATTCAACCGGGATGGCACCCGCAACCCTGTTATTTGGGAGGCCAATAAAAGGTCCATTGGAAGCCTTGTTGAGGACATGGACCGATGAGAAGGCAGAAGAGACTGTTACCTCATCATATCAATATGTGAACGAACTGACCACTCGTTTAAAAACTAGTTGGAAACTGGCAAATGATAATTTGAGACAAGCCAGGAAAAAGCATGCTGCTTATTATAATAAAAAAAGCGAAAGATAGGGAGCTTGCTGTAGGGGAGAAGGTGCTTCTTCTATTGCCCGGCAGCAGCAATAAACTTCGAATCGTATGGCAAGGTCCATATACAGTTTTGGAAAAGGTATCTAGAACAAACTATAAGATAGACAAGAAGTGAAAGGAAAAGTCTATCATGTGAACCTTTTGAAGAAATATCTGGACAGGCAAATCCAGGAAGGAACACACTTAATGGCCTTGTCTATCGCAACCGAAATGAAAAATGACCCTCTCACCTTATTTGAATATCCATTGAAGCCCAGTGAAACGTTTGCACAGGTGAAGATCACTACTCACCTGACAAAAGGACAGAGGGAGCAGGTTCAAAAGGTCCTAGAGAAACATACAGACGTGTTAACGGATAAGCCGGGGCACACAAATTTGTTGGAATATGATATGAAGCTACTAGACCCAACACCCATCTGTATGAGGCCCTATTCTATTCTTTCGCTAAGGAAAAAGCTTTGAAAGAGGAGATAGATTATTTGTTACAAGAAGGGATTATTTCTCACAGTGAATCTCCTTACAGCTCTTGTGTGGTTTTTTTGCGAAAACCATCTGGGGAGCATAGACTGTGCATAGATTACAGGAAACTTAATGCTGTCACAGAAGGTCAGGTGGATCCATTACCTGGTACAAATCAACTATTTGCCAGGCTGAACAAGGCAAAATATTTTTCTAAGTTGGATCTTAGTAAAGGTTATTATCAAATTCCTGTAATGCCTGAGGTTCGACCTTAGCACATCGGAAGGCCATTATGAGTTCAACATGTTGCCGTTTGGGTTGAAAAATGCCCCGAGTGTGTTTTCTATGATGATGCAAAAATTGTTGGATCCCCTGAAAAATCCATGCAAATCGAATTTCATGGATGATATTCTTATTGCTACTGAAACATTTGAGGAACACGTTACCTCTTTGAACATGCTGTTTGATAGAATCAGAGAGGCTAACTTGACTGCTAGACCAACAAAATGTTGTATTGGATGTAAAGAGTTGGAATTCTTGGGACATACCGTACATCAGGGTAGTATGACTGTGGTGGGTTTTGATGTTAAGAAGGTTGATGTATGGTAAAGTTGTACTTGAGTGAGGTCAATCTGTGAAGGTCTCTGATGTAGACAATTGATAGCTGTGTTTCAGAGCACTTTGCTGATACCACCTACGATCTCACTCCAAGTTATGTTTTGGCCTATTATGATTGAGAGCCATGTTTAGTGTCTGGGGTAATGTAAGAGTGATGTTAAAGAACCTCAATACAAAAACATACACATATATATACTAAGTACTATGATAAACTCAACTAACTCCAGTAGTTAACTTTTATATTTTATAATTTCTTTTGTTAATCTTTATTGGTCCTGAGCCTAAAGTTGTTTTGGTCAGGACTACCTCTCAATAATAATCAATTTAGATAGATAGATATAATTACATATATATATATATATATATATATATATATATATATATATATATATATATATATATATATATATATATATATATATATATATATATATATATATATATTTACATATAAAGGACAATATGTCCAACGTACATTGTCAAAATTCTCAATTAAAGTTAATTACTCTATTTTATATGACTGGTACTTGGAGGCAGGTTGGGGATTTTCGTCATCCCAAAGTTCTTTTCTTTATTTATGATGGTTTATTTTAGTCTTTGGGAGGAAAATTTAGTTTTACGCAAGAGATCTTGTACAGGCACTGATAAGTTGTCCCAGGCCAGATATTAGTACTTATCTGGACCCTGGAATCACAGCAGTTGTAGTTGGTTTGGCCAAACACATCAGTCTCCTCTGGTCTTGAATTTTTTTACCATAATCAGGTACCAGAGACTCTTGGAATTCGTGAAGAATTCCTCAATCAGCAATTACCAGCACCAGATAAGCGCCAGCAGAAACCCCTGTAAAGGCAAGTTATGTTTCTGTCTTAATATCAAACTAATTCCTCCAAATGTACATGTAATAATAAATTCAACGTATAAGAACTTGGTCAGCTCTCTCTGACCAACCTGACTTCTCCACTCTAGTTTGATGGACAAAGGGTACCAGTTTTCTTTTCTTTTCTCTAATGGCTGCTACGCCTATGTCATTCCAGCAGTAATCTTTTCCCATACAATAAGATAGGTGTAATGCTCCTGTATGACCGTCATATATAGTCCTGTAGTTCTAAACTTCTTGGATAGTCCATTATATGATGGATCAACATCTAGGCCATGCCTAAGTCTGCCATGGAACCATTTAATTACAATCTTTTTACATGGCCTTTTCTTATACACAAACATTTTTCAATTAAAACGTTAATAAAATCATTCTTACCACATATCAAGGAAATATAAACAAGTAACGATGAATAGGCAATAGAATATGGCACACTTTCAGCACTGCCCCTGTTCAGACTGCTTTCTGTTATTAGTATTTAAAAAAAGCACAAGTCTGCTCATCGCTGCTTGCTCCTCAGAATATTTTTAAAAATGGCAGCGAGCAGCCTACTTTTCCTATAATGTAAAACGCTTTGGCCAATGGGACCAAGCATCTCTTTATTTTGAATGAACTTAAAAAAAAAAATATCCCAAACCACTATGCGTTACTATTACCAACTAGATGTGTGTTTTTAGGTCAGCCAACAATATTTTGCCTTCCTTCAAATTTCATCCAATCCAATTCCCCGTACCTTCTTTCCCCAAAGTTGTTTTTCAAAAATATGCCATAAAAAAATAAGCAGGCATGACTTTTCCTGACAGTCTGTCAGTATTATGGCTATAATTTGGTCATTTAGTGTACTATTTATGTAACTAACTACATATTCTTGGTCAGCAAGTCCCAAGGAACACGAATATATAATTTTTATGGCCCTAGGTATCTTGGTTACGAATGACATATTTTTTTATGTTAGTTGTTTATTTCCAGAGACTACCACCTGTTCACTTCTGTTCCATGTACTTTCAACCTATTTACGAGAATCTCCCGTAATACGTTTAGAATTACGTCATTCTCAATAAGAGCTAAGCCTGTTTTTGTGACCCAACGGTCTACATGTTCTAACTTTTTCCTCGTATTTTGAAAAACACCTACGGCAAAGCATGCCACTGTGTTACTATAGGCTTTTAGTTTGAAATCAACGCGAAACGAATAGCATTGGGCCATCTATCCTTCTCTCTCCCATTTTCCTATATACTTTTGTCTCCTAGGCAAATATTTGTTTGAACTTGGAAAAGTTGTTACATTTAATTCAAGGTCACCTAGATACATCGAGTACATTTTATTAGGCCATAAGGCGTTATCAAAACTAATACGCGGGGCGGGGTGAAGAAAACAATTCTCTACCAAATTTTTAGTTCTATCTTATTTTAGACTTTATGTACTAACTTGTTATATCCTAATTTAGATATTGTATTTAGAATATCGTCACACATCTCCCCGCTTTAGAACAGACTATCCTATGTCAGTTCCTAATTCAAAATGCACATAGATAAATTTACTACTTATGTCTGGTGACTATTTGATTGTCATCGGACGGGTGTCTGCTTAAAAAGTCTGCACCTACGTTTTTCGAGCCGGGGATATATTCTATGATCAACTGGTATGGCTGTAGGAGCAACGACCAACGTAATAATCTTGCATTTTCATGCCTTGCTTGTGACAGAAATACGAGAGGTTTATGATCTGTTTGGATCTTAAATGATCTACCATAGAAATAGACTTGGAACTTTTTTATCGCCCATATCAAAGCCAGACATTCCTTTTCACTTGTTGAATATTTTTGTTCTGCTGTGTTCAACTTACGGCTAGCATAAGCAACTGGGGTTAATTCCCCCTCAAGTGAATTGGACCTCTGCAATTGGGCTGACCCTAATCCGACGTTACTAGCATCCGTTCTCACAACAAACTCTTGACTTAAGTCAGGCAATTTTAATATAGGCTTGCTTGTGAGCTTTTCTTTTAACTCTTGATAGGCAGATTCACACTGCGCTGACCAAGTAATTTTATCAGGATTTCCTTTGCGCGTTAAATCAGTCAGTGGTGCACATATAGAGTTAAAGTTTCTGATATACTTCTGGTAAAACCCACATAATGAGCCAAAAGATCGCACGTCTTTCTTTTTCTGTGGTCTCGGGGCTCTCTTCAGTTTCTCCATGTTCTTGGGATCAGGGGTCATGTTTCCCTGAGATACTGTGTGTCCCAAGAATTCCAACTCTTTACATCCAATACAACATTTGGTCGGTCTAGCGGTCAAGTTAGTCTCCCTGAGTCTATCAAACAACATATTCAGAGAGTTAATGTGTTCCACAAATGTTTCTGTTGCTATGAAAATATCATCCATGAAATTCGTGATACATGGATTATTCAGGGGATCTAACAATTTTCGCATCATCCTAGAAAACACGCTCGGGGCATTTTTCAACCCAAAAGGCAACATGTTGAATTCATAATGTCCATCCGAGGTGCTAAAGGCTAAATAAGATCTAACCTCAGGCTTTACTGGAATCTGATAATAGCCTGTGCTCAGATCCACTTTAGAGAAATATTTTGCTTTGTTCAGCCTGGCAAACAGCTGATTTGTATCAGGTAATGGATCCACCTGACTTTCTGTGACAGCATTCAATTTTCTGTAATCTATACACAGTCTGTCTTCCCCAGAGGGTTTTCTCAACAAAACCACACTAGAACTATACGAAGAATCATTGTGTGAAATAATTCCTTCTTTCAACAAATACTCTATCTCCTCCTTCAAAGCTTTTTCCTTAGCGAAAGGAATCGAATAGGCTTTCATACAGATTGGTGTTGGGTCTATAAGTTTCATATCATATTCCAACAAATTTGTATGCCCCGGTTTGTCCGTTAACACATCTGTATGATCATTCAGAACCTGTTGGACTCTCTCCCTCTGATTTCTCGCTAAGTGTGTACTGACTTTTACCTGTGCAGCTGTCTCACAGGGATGTAGATGATATTCATGAGAAGTGAGTGGTTCCTTTTTCATTTTCATTGCAACAGACAAGGTCAGTAAGTGTGTCTCTTCCTGATGTTCTCTTTCCAAATATTTCTTCAGGAGATTCACATGATAGATTTTCTCTTTCCCCTTCTTATCTATCTTATAACTTGTTCTAGACACCTTCTCTAGAACTGTATATGGACCTTGCCATCCAATTTGCAACTTATTTTGGCTGCCGGGTAGAAGAAGGAGCACCTTCTCTCCCACAGCTAATTCTCTGTCCGTAGCTTTCTTATTAAAATAGGCAGCATAATTTTACCTGGCTTGTCTCAAATTATCATTAGCAAGTTTCCAGCCAGTTTTAAGACGAGTGGTCAGCTTGTTCACATATTGAAATTATGAGGTAATATTTTCTTCTCCCTTTTCATCGGTCTACGTCCTTAACAAGGCTTCTAAGGGACCTTTTATTGGCCTCCCAAATAACAAGGTTGCCGAGGCCATACCGATTGAACTATGGGGTACCTCCCGATAAGAAAACAGGGCGGCGGGAAGGTATTGATCCCATGTATCTGATTTTTCATGTGCCAACTTTCTCAGGATCGAAATGTGTGTCCCGTTAAATCTTTCCACTTGGCCGTTTCCTTAGGGATGGTACGGGCTACAATGAAAGTGTTTGGCTTGAAAGATCATGAATACTTCTTCCGTTAGTTTCCCTTTGAACTGAGAGCCATTATCAGTCAAGATTTGGTTGGGAAAGCCTAACCTGGTGAAGATTGTGAGTAATGCCTCTGCCACATGCTTCGAATCGATTGATAGGGCTACCGCCTCTCCCCACATAGAACATGTGTCCACCAGAGTCAGGATGTAACTGTTCCTCCTCTTGGTCCGAGTGAGAGGTCCCACAATGTCCACGGCAACTCTTTCAAAACGTGTTCCCACTATGGGCATTTTCCCTAGAGTTGCTGGAGCAGTCCAATGCTTTGGAGCTACCCGTTGGCATGCTGGACAGGATTTTACATATCTTTTTATATCTTCAGTTATTCATGGCCAGAAATAATGACAAGCTATACGCTGTCCTGTTGCGCTGATCCCCATATGACCACTGAAGGGAATCGCATGCCCTAGTTCCAACACTTTAGTCCTATATGAAATGGGAAGGACCAGCTGTCCGTGACCATTGGATCCAGTTCCAGCCTTGCTATGAATCAATTTGTTTTTCATATAGAAGTCTCCCTTGCCTGGAGGTGTATGACATTTGGGCAATTTCTTAAAACACGGCTTGAGTGATCTGTCCTCCGAGTGTGCCTTCCTCATCTCATCTGGATGGGTATTTATTGGATTATCCTCCTCCTTTTTAGACTATGATCTGATTTGCACGGTTGCCATGATCACAGGTCTCTTGGGATTCCCCAAGAAGACATATCTACACCCCAATATTAGAGGGTAGATTGGTTCATCTAACACTGCTGCCTTGATTACTCCTTCCACATATCGCGTTTTCACATTTATTCTGGCGATGGGAAGTGTCATGGTAGCTACATCCTTGGTTGCAGTTTGAATCTCCACTGTTTCTGCGGTGTATTGATCGGCCTGCACCAGGTGAGAACTCACAACGGAATCGTAATCTAAACCGGTATCATATAAACATCTTATAGTGACTCCATTACATATTACCTCTTCACACACTGGGGAGTGGTAAGGTTCCTGCTGTTCAGTAGAGTTGACCTTTACTCCCTTTCTCCCCGTTTTCATTGCAGCGAAATTAGGAGGTTTCCTTTTACAATTTTCGGTGTTATGGTTATCCATCCTACACCGGCTACAATATAATCTACCTGTATGAAAAGGTTTACGGTCATCATATTTCCTTTTATTGAATTGTGGGGTTTTATTTCTATAATCATGGCGTGGCCTATCAAAATATTGCTTACCTTTATTATTCTGGTCTTTGTGGTCAAACCTATTAAAGTTTCGTGGTGCCTTAGGATTGTCTACCTGTTTCTTTTTAGTGCCCGCTACCTCTGCTTGGGCTGCTTGATACCTCTCTGCGACATTCAATACCTCACCCAACCTCTCTGCACCTTGTTCCATGAGAAATTTTCTCATGTCTGGAGCCATGGACTCTCTCAATTGCTCAATCATGATCATTTCTTTAAGATCTTGGGTGTTCCCCAGAGCCGTCCATTTCTCCAAATAGGTTTCTAGTCTAGCAGAGAATTGGTGGTATGTCTCCCCAGACAACAGTTTGGCATTTCTAAATTTCTTACGATAAAATTCACCATTCTTCTCGTACCTTAATAACAAAGCCTGCTTTAACATGTCGTAATTGTCTTGGTCATCCCTGCTCATCTTGGCAAAAACTTCATAAGCTGTTCCCCTAAGACCCTGGGATAACTTGAGGCTCCACCTCTCTCTCTCTAACCCATACATGGTAGCCAAAAGTTCAAACCTACTTAAATACCCCTCTATGTCACCGTCTTTTTCAACAAAATGGTCTAAATGAAAACCCATAGCTGAGGTTGAGGCTCCCTGACTAGCAGTGGCATCGGAGGTAAAGGGGCTGGCACCATTTTCAGGAGCATGGCCTTGTAATTCCAACTCCTTTAGTCGTAACTCGTGCTCCCTCTGCAATCTCCTATCTTCTGCTTCCCTTTCTGCAGCCAATATCTTTTCTTCTCTTTCTGTAGCTAATCTCTTTTCTTCTCTTTCTGCCTTTTTTCTTCTAATTGGAGCCTTTTAATCTCCGCCTCTCGATCCGCCTCCAATGCCCTAGCGTCAGCTTCAATCTGCAACCTCTTGATTTCTTTTTCAGCCTCTAACTTTCTTTCTGCTTCTTTCTCTAATGTTTTATCTTCTCGGGCAATAAATTTATCAAAATCTGAGGTTACATACTGGACCAGTTCTGGTCCATCCATGCCCATCTCTTTAGCAGTCTGCACAGCGGCAGATCTGAATTTGGCTAGATCAGCCATTTTAACTCAAGCAGGTCTAATAAGGTTCTAAGACAATCTTAAACTTAACTAAAATAAATACTAACTATAATTAACTAATCACTACTGGCTGTGACAACTTATCCACTGTACATCTCCACTTAAATTATTATTATCTTTCTTAGGGGGTGTTTCTAACCTCTAATAACAATAGTAATACAATCTTGAATTTATATAATAATGCTAATTTTTATTCCTGGAGTTAGTTAATATATGATGTATGAGATTCCTATTTCAAACATTCATCTAACTATGCCAAATTCAAATCCAGAATTTAGAGACCCCAATATATGTGGTGGGTTTTGATGTTAAGAAGGTTGATGTATGGTAAAGTTGTACTTGAGTGAGGTCAATCTGTAAAGGTCTCTGATGTAGACAATTGATAGCTGTGTTTCAGAGCACCTTGCTGATACCACCTACGATCTCACTCCAAGTTATGTTTTGGCCTAGTATGATTGATAGCTATGTTTAGTGTCTAGGGTAATGTAAGAGTGATGTTAAAGAACCTCAATACAAAAACATACACATATATATACTAAGTACTACGATAAACTCAACTAACTCCAGTTGTTAAATTTTATATTTTAAAATTTCTTTTGTTAATCTTTATTGGTCCTGAGCCTAAAGTTGTTTTGGTCAGGACTACCTCTCAATGATAATCAATTTAGATAGATAGATAATTACATATATATATATATATAGATATTTACATATAAAGGACAATATGTCCAACGTACATTGTCAAAATTCTCAATTAATGTTAATTACTCTATTTTATATGACTGGTACTTGGAGGCAGGTTGGGGATTTTCATCATCCCAAAGTTCTTTTGTTTATTTATGATGGTTTATTTTAGTCTTTGGGAGGAAAATTTAGTTATACGCAGGAGATCTTGTACAGGCACTGATAAGTTGTCCCAGGCCAGATATTAGGACTTATCTGGACCCTGGAATCACAGCAGTTGTAGTTGGTTTGGCCAAACACATCAGTCTCCTCTGGTCTTGAATTTCTTTACCATAATCAGGTACCAGAGACTCTTGGAATTCGTGAAGAATTCCTCAATCAGCAATTACCAGCACCAGATAAGCGCCAGCAGAAACCCCTGTAAAGGCAAGTTATGTTTCTGTCTTAATATCAAACTAATTCCTCCAAATGTACATGTAATAATAAATTCAACCTATAAGAACTTGGTCAGCTCTCTCTGACCAACCTGACTTCTCCACTCTAGTTTGATGGACAAAGGGTACCAGTTTTCTTTTCTTTTCCCTAATGGCTGCTACGCCTCTTTCATTCCAGCAGTAATCTTTTCCCATACAATAAGATAGGTGTAATGCTCCTGTATGACCGTCATATATAGTCCTGTAGTTCTAAACTTCTTGGATAGTCCATTATATGATGGATCAACATCTAGGCCATGCCTAAGTCTGCCATGGAACCATTTAATTACAATCTTTTTACATGGCCTTTTCTTATACACAACCTTTTTTCAATTAAAACGTTAATAAAATCATTCTTACCACATATCAAGGAAATATAAACAAGTAACGATGAATAGGCAATAGAATATGGCACACTTTCAGCACTGCCCCTGTTCAGACTGCTTTCTGTAGTATTTAAAAAAAGCACAAATCTGCTCATCACTGCTTGCTCCTCAGAATATTTTTAAAAAATGGCAGCGAGCAGCCTACTTTTCCTATAATGTAAAAGGCTTTGGCCAATGGGACCAAGCATCTCTTTATTTCGAATGAACTTTTAAAAAAAAATATCCCAAACCACTATGCGTTACTATTACCAACTAGATGTGTATTTTTAGGTCAGCCAATAATACTTCGCCTTCCTTCAAATTTCATCCAATCCAATTCCCCGTACCTTCTTTCCCCAAAGTAGTTTTTCAAAAATATGCCATAAAAAAAATAAGCAGGCATGACTTTTCCTGACAGTCTGTCGGATCTTCTATAGTATTATGGCTATAATTTGGTCATTTAGTGTACTATTTATGTAACTAACTACATATTCTTGGTCAGCAAGTCGTAAGGCACACGAATATATAATTTATATGGCCCTAGGTATCTTGGTTCAGAATTACATATTTTTTTATGTTAGTTGTTTATTTCCAGAGACTACCACCTGTTCACTTCTGTTCCATGTACTTTCAACCTATTTACGAGAATCTCCCGTAATACGTTTAGAATTACGTCATTCTTAATTAGAGCTAAGCCTATTTTTGTGACCCAACGGTCTACATGTTCTAACTTTTTCCTCGTATTTTGAAAAACACCTAGGGCAAAGCATGCCACTGTGTTGCTATAGGCTCTTAGTTTGAAATCAACGCGAAACGAATAGCATTGAGCCATCTATCCTTCTCTCCCCCCGTTTTCCTATATAATTTTGTCTCCTAG
This sequence comes from Oreohelix idahoensis, assembly GCA_024509875.1. NCBI lineage: Eukaryota > Metazoa > Mollusca > Gastropoda > Stylommatophora > Oreohelicidae > Oreohelix > Oreohelix idahoensis. The sequence goes on from JAMPIV010004197.1 coordinate 247,002, forward strand.
GCAAATATTTGTTTGAACTTGGAAAAGTTGTTACATTTAATTCAAGGTCACGTAGGAACATCGAGTACATTTTATTCAGCCATAAGGCGTTATCAAAACTAATACGCGGGGCGGGGTGAAGAAAACAATTATCTACCAAATTTTTAGTTTTATCTTATTTTAGACTTTATGTACTAACTTGTTATATCCTAATTTAGATATTGTATTTAGAATATCGTCACAATGATCGCTGACCCCAAGAATCTGGAGAAATTGAAAAGAGCACCGAGGCCACAAACAAAAAAAGATGTGCGATCTTTTGTGTCGTTGTGTGGTTTCTACCAAAAGTACATTAAACACTTTAACTCTATTTGTGCTCCTCTGGCGGATTTAACGCGTAAAGGACAACCAGCTACAATTAATTCATCAGCACAGTGTGAATTAGCATACCAAGAAATAAAAGAAAAACTCACAAGCAGGCCGGTATTGAAATTGCCTGACTTGAATCAAGAATTGGTCGTGAGAAGTGACGCAAGCAATGTGGGCCTAGGGGCTACATTGTTGCAAAGGTCCTCCTCACAAGTTCAACAAGGTGAAAAAAAATTATTCAACAAGTGAAAAGGAATGTTTAGCGTTAATATGGGCTATAAAAAAAATTCCAGATCTATCTGTATGGTAGGACATTTGTTGTCCAAACAGATCATCAGCCTCTCGTATTCTTATCACAGGCAAAGCATGAACATGCCAGATTATTAAAATGGTAATTACTATTACAGCCGTATTCATTATTGATTGAATATATTCCCGGCTCTCAGAACGTAAGTGCCGATTTTTTTAGTAGACATCCTTATGATGAAAATCAGAAAAACGCGTAGGACTTCATTTGCGCTAAATTATCTCACATATTATATCCTGCAATGAATGCATGTTTTAGGAAGGGAGGTGTGTAGCGAAATCTGTGAAATAATCGCTAAATTCAGTAAGATTTTAATCCTATGATAATAAATAAACCCGCCCTTGGGTGTTCACCGAAAGTCGTCTCTACGCCAGTAGAACGCTGACTTTTGTGCAGAGGAAATGCTTATAAAACGATCCCGCCATAAAACCTAACCCGCTTTCTTAGTTTCGGTTTTGAGACGTTACAATTAACGATCTGCCAGAACTGTGACACCAACCTACCGTCTGAATTAACGTACGATTTTAACTTTAACGCCTAAATTAGTAGTAACTCGGACATTTTTTAGTAGTAAGAACGAAACGACTGTAATAATTAACGCTAATACTACCAACGCTTGGCAAAAACCCCTCTTCGTTCTGCACGCGGGACTAATTCTATAACCTCTCTGTTGGACAAACCAGAATACATAAACACACAGACAGTTTTCAATTCTCGCCGAGTAGTGTATTTCTGACGTAACACAACAAGTTAGTTTATTTGAAAGGAAAAAAATGATAGAGAGGGAGGGGAAAAGATGGCCGACTTATGGAAAAGTTGTAATTGACGATTAACAGTGACAAATTGAAAATCTAAACGACAAATAATATAGCAATAAAAATCATTTATAAAGATAGCTTAGGATCCCCTGTGCAATAATATGTTTTAATATATATTGTAGTCTAAATATTAGCCAACCTATACGTCTACGTACATTAAGACGGACAGACTGTTGTTTTTGCTCATTTATCCATCACGTTAGTTGGGGACGCAAGTTTGGAAAAAGAGACATTAGAGTGATTCAAATCCGATCGGTTGGTAGAAGAGTATAGGAAGGAGGGTATTGGTTAGACAAAAAAAAAAAAAAGCTAAATATATTTTGAAGACTCACTCCTAAAAGTTTGGAATTTTGTTTTTTTAAATTTGAATTGAAAAGCTAGACCCTCGCTGATTGGGCCGGTCTGATAATATTGGCAAAAGCTTTCAAAGGCTTGTCGCAAGTTGATACAGAAGTTTTGAAAGCAAGCTGCGTTGAGAACAGCAGTGCCTAGAGTGAAATAATAATTCTTTGCAGTCTGGACCGGGGCAAAGCTGAACTTACCTATTAATGCTAATGCCAGTCAACGTATGTTTTGATATTTCTTTGAATTGTGGTAAGAATGAATTTATTAATCTTATTATTACAACAAAATTGGGTGTATGAGATACTGCTTGTTTGGGAAGGCTTTACGACTAAGTACAGAGGTCCCCAGCAGACTTATGCAGGGCCTGTGGTGTTGCACACAAGCAGTAAAAATTGATACGAGTTGTATAACTTAAAATGATTTCCACAGTTACCAGTGGGAGGGATAACCCACAATATTTTATGGGAGAGAATCATTTGATTTCCAAGAAGAAAAATGGGTCTGATGATAATGAAATATAGTACAAATACAAGAAAGACAAACAGTAACCCACAGGCGGGGGAATACCAGAAGAAGGCAAAAGAAAGTAGAAACATATGTATAATACCACGCCTGCAACCAAAACAACAACAATCGAACTGTAAAATGAACTTATTTACAGTGATAGTAAGAACTGACACAAGAAAACCACATGTAAACGTAACATGAGAGAAATACTATTTTATACACGACAATGGATATACACACATGATTTGAACAGCTAACGCAATTAAATGTTCAATTAATACCAACTGGCTACACCTCCGAATCTATCACAAGACCGGCAGACCAAAATTTAATTAATTTCACATGACCTATAGACATATCAATACAGATTTCTTCCGGGAAAGAAAGATGTATTAATCTCACACAAAAATATAGCCAGAAATAAACGCAACGAATACAAACACTGCAAACAATGGAGGACCACCAGAACTGTTTATGTAGTATGTTCAACAGAGAAGAGTATATGTTGCATGAAATAAATCAACTTATCTCTGAAGTAGTATCTTGAATGGCAGGTCCAATCAAGATGTTGAAATTCTGCAGTAACAGTATCAGCAGTACTGGGGTATAGCACTCCAGCTCACTGACATAAAGTCTGAATAAAAAGAAACAAGACTATTAACATCAAAACAAATCTATAATATAAACACTAATGTATGCACTACAATAATACTAATACTACACTAATACTAATGTAAAATATGTCTACAGTACTAAATAATAAATCAGAAGTAAATATAATGCTTATACTCTAGGTCTAACCTAGTTACATGAAGACAAATATCTTTACTACTGAAAACAAGATGAAAAAAATATACTGTATAATATCATAATTTACTTCAAAATACATGAATAAAGCTGAAAAAGAAAACCAAATATTAGACTAAAAATATCAAAGAACAATTACAAACACTCAAACAACACAGCCAAGAAAAGAATCCCATACTAACTACAGATCCACAAAAGGTAAACAAGCCTAAACAAACTGTGCAAATCAAATGAACACACACCGCACAAAGTGACTTACACAAACGATACCCAAAGAAAACTAATTCACAAAAAATCAATACTAATTTATAAAAATAATTTGTATCTTAAGAACAGGTAAACTTGATAATCCACTAGGCTGAAGACCAATGTTCGTAGTAGTTCTTCACACTTGTCTTTCCTGGTGGCCTCATGAAAGGACGTAGACAGAACACACAGCACATCACGTGACGTAGAAACGCAGACTCAAAACGACACACTTCGACAGGCCAGTGCAAATCTGTAGGACAGGTCAGCTTATGGTTGTAAAAGCCAGAACACCGTCAAACTAAAGCAAGGTTGACAAGGCAGTATGCTACTTCAGGATAATTCTACTGCGCATGCTTCGCCAGGATAGTCAAACTATTTCAAGCAAGACACAGCTTGAAAACACTGCTGTATCTAAACTGCTCAGTAGGTCACGACTTGCTCTCCGTTGATTGGCTGAGAGTTTTTTTGGACTTCAGGACCGTAGCTCGCCAGCACTGTGTAGTAATAACAGTCTGTTTACATTCGCAGATGCGGGGGTAAGGTGGTTGATATCTTCTAGCTTCCCCAGGTTCACAAGACTCATTCTACGAGCTCCCAGATATGAGGATCTGTTTAGGCGATGTTTCCCATTTGTCTGGATATAAAAGATGTATGCTACTTGTCAAGAACAATTTTATGGTGGGTGTAGTATGTATGAAGATGGTGATCAACAATGGCTCGTACGAATTAACCCAACGCCAGTGGTGCAGTTCCATAACATTTATTGAACATTCGCATACGTGTCCTAGATATTAATTACCTCGTTAACAACACTGACCTAATACTTAGGCTAACACTGCCTGTAGGACATACAGACTGCAGTATGCATACACTGTCTCTCCGAACACACAATAACAATATACAGAATGTCCTTGGTGCGGTATACACTCTTCGCACATCATAGTACCTCAAACAACTCTACGTGCGGAAAAACACCATCGCACTAATACATCACCTTTCCGGTGTATATCACTTATCATTAGTGATTGGCGGCATGAACATCGCCATGTAGATTCACAGAATCCTCTCCAAGCGGGACAATACACTTCGTTTGTACTTTATCTATTATAGCTACAAGGCGGGAAACGCGTCGCCTTACTTCTCTGTAGCTCCAAGGTGGAAAGTCGTCATCTTATAATGTTCTCCATGAACATACATTTATGACACCAACAGGAGCACCTCCAGGTGAGAAAGTCATCGCCATTAACAAATAAGTGGATAGGATCTATCACAGCATAAATATCATAATCACAACTATAGATCCTCTCAGTCACAAATCCGAGCTTACAGCTCGGCTTCCAAACACAGACTCGAGCGCCCAGCTCGACTGTTAAACACAGAATGTCTCAGTCACCCGAGACCTGTATTCACTACATGATTTCTTCCAACGCATGCACAATCACAACAATGCTGACATAAATTCAGACATTAACTCAGTAGCTGAGTTACACTTAAACAAGTGTTTACAACATCAGTTCAGTGACCCTTAACACCAACCAGTATCATCATTCACACTCATGAAACTGTTCTGTGACAATATGTAACCGCATCTGCACAAAAACACTGTGAATTCTGGCCCACCCCTCTTGCATCTTCATCCCATTTGACATATGAACTGTCGAAAGCACAACGAAGATCACATTTTGAATTGTTCTAACTTTTGTCTTAATGAAAATGCAGGCATAAATCATTTATTTAAACGTCTGGTTTATGAGTTTAGTTATTGCTAGATGTTGTATATTGTGACATAGTAACCTCGCAAGCCACATTTACTTGTGCCATCCTATAATTCATTCTGTGCTCTTCACTTTAGTTTTTCCCACCTTTGACAGTATTTGCTATTTTCGATTCCTTGTGTACACTACCTTCCTTCAATTATTCTTATGTCGGGACTTCAGCGACCATCTTGTGATGATTAGGGTAATCAATCCCTTACGTTTGAACCCATATTGACAACTGGGATCGGTAGAGAGAAGTGTGGTTGGCTAATGTGTAACACATTTTCATGCGTCCGATTAATAAGTAAACAGCTTTGGGATGACCACAGTCGATTATCTGATCTACTATTATTAGTCCTGTCAGACCAGGCTGTCAATGTTGACTAGGCCGGGTAAATGAAATAATTGTTTACCGGACAAGACTTTAGGAAGAATAATTATCCATCTTAAAAGAGATTACCTGTGATAAATTTTGAAGTCGTGAGTGTAAACATGATCAAAAGTAGACGGAAGCTAGCATATCATATATGGGTATTTTTAACAATATATTTATGTGTGCGTTTGTGATGTTGGAATGTTTCGTGATAGAAGGGGGCATTTATGCCACTTGCATCCTATTGGCTTGGCATTTAAAATGTAAAAATACAACATTTCTGATTGGAACCTTGTCATATAGTAGCAATCTTGATAAGGGTTGAATGTTGCCTTATAATTTGGCGCCTTGTGAGTGTAACACACTGTGAAATTCAACTCGTCAAAAATAAAGCCAGACAAGCCAAAGTAAGGAATAGAATCAAGATTCCATTTTAAAGGACCAGACAACGTGTTTGAGTTTCCTTTGAATTTACACAAAGACAACTCTACACTTATTAATACGAAAAGCCCGAATCCTATTCACCTGAACACTAAGACATAGTGGGAGTCTATTGTAAAGTAACACCCAAGACCACGTGTAAGAGGCATCTTAATCAAGTTGCTGAAACTAATTCTCTGTGCCAGAAGGCTGAATTGCCCAATGATTTGGTGTGGGTTATACATATTATAATTCTATATTTTGCGTTGATTAACATATGGAAATTGCTAGTTGATGACCAAGTCATACGAGGCTTACAACCTGATCATATAGAATGATGGTATCATGAACCACAACTGCAAGAGCTGGTAAATGCTTTATGAGGGTTTCTCATAGAGAACCAAAAGCAGTGTAGTCCCAAGTTCCATATGGAGCAGGGTTTGGATGATAACAAAAATGTGATGTACATACTCATTATATTAACATTTTTAACCAGTGAATATGTAAATGTAACATGTTAATATAATGCAATGGATGGTTTCCTCTCACTGGAATTAATATTAATGCACAGAAAGGGAAACGTTCTGAGGCAGATTGGATGATGGAATGAAAAGGGGGGGGGGGGGGGGGGGCCCTGATTTTGCGTCAAGGAACCCAATACTCAGGAGGGTATTTGTTTCTCTCTTATTTCATAATACTAGTCAGTGCTATCTCTGGAACACGTGCGGTGTATACGTGGCCTGCAGTCAAAGCTAGACACTGACTGCATACATGTCTTAATACACGCTGAACCATCTTTGTATTTGCCCCACGATACTACGAGATACGTGTTGCAGTCACCAGACTTGACCAGTGACGAGTGAACCAGTCCGTAACCAGCAAAGAACAAGCATTTACTTTAGCATAAACAAACCGATATTTTACTTGCAGCTAAGTACACATTCAAAGCTGCAAGCTTAACACTATTTCCAAACCAGAAAACATTTTATCATATAAGATTACCACCTGTGAAGAAATTTTAAAGACTATCTAAATTCGTCCCACCATTATTTATTTTACAGTTTTAACAATAATTGAGTATTACATTTTGTTACCTGTAAATATTCAAATTTATCGTTGTTGTAGTCATTTTGAGTGAACAGCACCCGTATGTTTCAGTCATTTTAAATGCTTATAAGAGAGCTATTTAAGTAGTATTTTACTCAGTTAAATCAGAAGAGGGTGTGAACGAGCTAAAATGCACAATTGTTCTTCATAAAAGGCGGTGGGCAGATTTAAAGTTAACAGTTGCTCAGTCCAATTCTGCACTGTTCTTGATTTCCGAATTATTTTATGAAGACTCAATCGAGACAGAAGCATCATCATCTTTCTATCTACAACTCTTCCAGGAGTAATCTTGAGCGAAAGATAGATACATTAGAAGACCCTCAGTAGATTATCTAAATGTTGGCCACAGTTGGGCCATCACTGCAGAGTAAAAGGGAGAATGTTCCGTGGCATATGCACCAGACCTAGATATACTTTATCATGCTAGGATATAGTTTTACTTTTTTTATTTTACAGTAAGGCTGCTTTCTTTCAAATTTCAATTTTCGTGGCAGCTAATTGGACAGTTTTTGAACTATAAATGCTAAAATACCCTGACATGAGAGGGAGAAGAAGAAAGCATATACAACACATGTATTAGCTGTAGATCAAACTAAATAGGCATAAGCACAAAAAGATATCACGTTAATATAAAGATATTCAAACGAACATATGGTATTAAATTGATAGTATTACAAAAGATTAAAAGCACGAACTCAATATGATTCTAATGTATACTTCACCACCTCAGTTCTCCAGCTTAGCTTACATTTAAGGGATCTTCACATTTGGTCCCAAATTAGGAGTAAGAAGAGTGTTACATACTGTTCATTTCCCGCCTTCCAAGGAGGCTCTCCAACTAAGCAGAGCCAAAATACTGTGCTCTTGTTCTGGGCTCTCAGAAGGAATTGCCACGTGCTACAGAGAGCCACTTCTCAGCTCCCCTTACCTATCACTAAATCCACAATGAGATCCTCCTATATACAGCCAACTAGATCAAATCCAAAGAATCACAACTGGGGCTCAAGTGACTTCTCCAAGCATAGTATGCAATGCTGAGTTCACTACATGTTTCACTATAGTGGAAGTGTGTGGATTATTTCAAGAGTCAATGAGGGCGTAATTAGCATCAAAACATAGGTTCACTTCCACATATGTATATAGTAGCATCGTACATAGCTGGTGGACAGATAAAGATGACTCCAGATATCACTGCATGCATGTTGAAGGGGTATGCATGAACGAATGTAGTTAACCTACTTCACACTGCTACTAGAGTCCTAAAAATAAATAAGGCTCAACAATTTTAGGGACACCATATATAAAAGATTTTGAAAAGGCTTTTGACAGCATACATAGGGACAGTTTATGGAAAATACGGAGGGCTTATGGAATTCCAAGCTGCATAGTGTCAATCATAAAAAGCCTCTATCCAACTTTACGTGTAGCGTTGGGCAGAGCAATATAACCTTTGAGGTGAAGACAGGAGTACGACAGGGATGCCCCTAATCAACCACTCTATTTTTAACAGTCATAGACAGGGTGATGCGCCAGACAACAGAGGGCAGTCCAAGAGGAATGAGATGGACTACATTTTCTAAATTGGAAGATCTGGAGTATGCAGATGACATTGCACTACTAGCACATTCCCATCAACACATCTAGGAAAAAACGGATAGACTTAATAAGTATAGCCAGCAGGTGGGCTTGAACATCAGGAAGTCAGAGGTTATGACGCTCATCGTGAGCAACCCTGAGCCCATATCAATAAGGAATCAGCAACTGGAACAGACAGACACCTTCACATACCTAGGATGCATAGTAACACCAGACGGCGGAGCAAGCAAAGACATCAACAACAGAGTGAACAAAGCAAAGAACAGCCTTTTATAGTCTAAACAACATCTGGAAGTCCTCTCAGTACAGCACAAGCACAAAATTAGGATTATATCAGAGCTGTGTGCTTTCTGTGCTTCTCTATGGCGCGGAGAGCTGGAGAGTTACAGACAAGGAAATGTGGAAATTGTCCTCTTTTCACACAACATGCCTAAGAAAAATTCTCCGAATCTTTTGGCCGAATACCATCACCAACCAAGATCTGCTTACTCGGAGCAAGCAAGAGGACATGCACATCATCATAGCTGGCAGACGCTGGAGCTGGGTTGGCCATGTCCTCAGAAGAGACCCCGATGCCATCACAAGAACAGCTATGCTATGGACCCCTGAAGGAAAACGAAAGAGAGGCCGACCAAAAACAACTTAGCGAAGGACTGTGCAGGCTGAGATGCGAGGTATGAACCAGAGTTGGAGTACTGTACGAAGGATGGCCACCAAACGAGCAAAGTGGAATCAATTTGTTGTTGCCCTACAAGACGCCACCATGCGTGATGGCCACTGACTGCTTTGACGGTCGACGGCTAAGGATCAAAGAAGAAGAAGACCATCTTTTCAACTGCCCCACGCTACTATATTTGACGTTTTGCGGCCACCAGACTTGACCAGTCCATAACTTGCAAAGAACAAGCCTCGGCTGGAGCAGAAACCAACTGAATTTTTAGAGACAGCTAATTACCCATCCAAAGCTGCCAAGTGAACTCTCTAATAAAGAATGTTTTCTAATCAGACCATCACGTGATGACATTTTAAACACGCTATCTAATTCATCCCACCATTATTTATTTTACAATTGTTAACGATAATTGACTATTACATTTTGTTATCTGTAAATATACAAATTTATAGTTGATTTAATCATAATTTTGAGTGAACTGCACCCGTATGTCCTAGTTATTTAAATACGTATATCTGAAGTAATATTTTACGGAGTTAAATCAGTTGGGGGCTCATCAGAACGAGCAAAGTCCTAACTCATAGAAGGTCAGAAAAGATAAAAAGTTTACACGACCTGGATCCTATCAGCCGTAGTACTTGATTTCTTTAAATTCCTATTAGACTCCATAGAATTGAAGCACCATTCTTCAGTTCACATCTCTGCCAAAAGTAATCGTGAGCGAAATTTAGACAACTTTCAAGACCCTCAGTAGATACTCTGAATATTGGCCACTGTTGGACTATCACTGCAATATGGAAATGGCTGACTACTGCTTTCTTTCAACATACGCAAGTGGACGTCTGAAAGTGTAAGAAGTAGTCATTTTCACACTGAGAATCGATAATTACAGACTCAATTATACTATCAACAAATTGATATCAAGAAAGACAGATGTGTTCATGTGGGGAGTACACACAAGCAATAGAATGTACCTTCAAACTTTATTGGCTCCATGAGAGCAGCTGAGTAGCAGAACAGCCTTCTCCACCCAGGTTAGATAAACTGAATGGTGGCGAGACAAGCATGAGACGGACTATCAACATTATAAGAGAGATTTACGTGATTACATGAGAGCGAAGACTAGAAGGAAATACATACACTGAAATCGGCATTTAAACTCAGGGGAAGTAATAATTAGTTACCATGGGATGCAATGTTTACAAAAAATTTAAAAAAATACTTTTTGCGTTATTTTTGTGTTAGTTAAAATTCTTTTTAATTTTTATATAAACAATATGTTACAAAGCAAGTTTATTTACGTTTTGAATACAATTGCTTTCCTTTTTTTTCTTTAAATTAAAAAGAACATATATTTCTATACTACATTAAATTCCTTAACCGCTTCCAGTTAGTAGTAATAATGTTTCATATACTCGTGTTTCTTTTAATAAGTATGGACTAATCATAGAAAAAAATTGTATTTTTGACCGGCAATTAATGCCGCCAGAATTAATTACAGTGATACACACAAAATAAAAGTCTTATCGTGTGTCACGATCCTGACTGTAAATCCCTTTTATTTACTTCTACACTCTATCACTCCTGTGGCGAGATGGGTAATATATAAATGAACAATAGATCAAGACAAAGTATTAGTGATCTACGGAAATACCCCAGTTTCAGAAATGAGCACTGGTGTATGGATGGCACAGGATATGGTCAGAACTGCTAGTCAAGTTTTGGACTAGCTCTCTCTTGCTGGTAATGAAAAGCACGTTAACCCAAGGATTGTAGGTACGGTGTTCACGTCCTCACCAAACATTTACGAGCATATCAAAATTTACTTTCGTCGTGATCTGAATAAGACAGTAATGTAATGTTTTCTTTCAAGTGAAGTTAATATTTCATAAAATATAAATTAGTTCGAATTGTTCTAAGCTCAAGACGTTGACAGAAGTAGATCGTCCGCCTGAGATGCAGGTTATTTATAGGCAGCGGTTCTTCTATATTCTAAATTCTCTGAATCCTATCTATCTGTTTGTCTGTCTGTCTGTCGATTCATGAAAATTAAAAATATTCTTTAAGTAAAAATTATACCACATTCTTTTCATCTCTACAGACGGCAATATGTGACCTTTTCTCGTCACGAACACTACTTAGGTTGAAGTAAGGTAAGGGCGGTCACAATAACCAGTTTAACCGGTACAGTTTCTCTTGACGTACACTTCTTAGGTTGAAGTGAGGTAAAGATAATTTCTATTTAAAAAAAAAAAAAAATTTGCCTCATTATGACGAGGCGCGACCCGTTCAACCTAGTCGATTATATAACGGCGCATGTCCAAATATAATAGACCTTCAGGTCTGATAACTTTATTTAGATAATAATTTTAAAATGAGTGACTTTTTTAAAAATTAATTGTATTTGTTTGGTTTTACAGAGCAGTAGTACAAAATCCTATGGACATCTAACAGAATGAACATTGATATCGCTATGCAGGCCAGCGGGTAGGGTAGCAATAGGAACAAATAACAGTGAAGTGATACTTGACAGTTCATTATGACGTACTGGAAGAAACTGAACCATCAGTGCAATAATCTGACAGACAAGAGTAAGGCTTGGAACGGGATCATAAATCATTGGAAGAAGACAAGAAGTGACAGCAAAGGTTGTACAGTCACAGACATATAGGCAAGAACGTGAAAATATCATGCATGTGTATTAACATATCGATTCATCATTTTTATGTTCTTGTAGATTACATTGCAAAAATGTGCTCTTTTATTCATCAAGAAGCATAGTAATTGTGTATATATATATTTATTTATTTATTTATTCCTGTGGGTGGGTAGGGCTGGTAGGGGCCCAGTGCATTGCTTTGCCTAGGGCCTTCAATGCTGATAAGTCGGCCCTGGTTAATTTGTTTCCCATCTTTTCTCTGGAAATTAAATACGTTTGCCCAGAAAGAGTTTATCTCTAGTGAGGCATTATCAACGTGCTTTCTCATGAATTGAGACTTAGTTTAGACTTGACATTAACTGAGTTTGACAAGACTTATTGAGACAATCAAAGTTCGCTCTGTCCAATAGAAACCGCCATTGGCAAGAGTCTGTGATCAATTGTCTACCAATGTTCATCTTGTACTCCTTTGCTCACAATCAAGAAATGTCATGTTTTCAATCAATACTAAAAAGTCAAGCCATGAACTCGTGTAGCCACGTGCGAAGCACAGGTGTGACAGTGCCACTTCTTGTTGTAAATAAAATGATTTAATGTCAATTGTTCAATGTTCAGATTGCACCTTATTAACAGCAGGCACATATAACGTTTATGTAAGAGTTTATGTAAGTGTTCAGTGGTCAGAAGGGCTATACGTCATGTGAATGTGTACACCCTTGTTCAACCCAGGTTCGTTCATCCGGATGAGAATGCAGCTATGTGTTGGTGTTTCATGGCACGTGATGTAGCGTATAATGTAATGTTAGTGCTCACCTTAGTTCGTAAACACAGTTCATCTCACAATAGCACAAAAGTCATTGACGACACTTAACAAAGTCACAACGAAAACTAACTGTTCCACTGTCAAACATTTTCTAAACCATTAACAATAATTAGCTTAATCACTGACGACAATCCAGTAAATAATAAAATGTTTATTAAGATTAAAAGTTGGATATAAGAATTTTAATATTCATGGCTATTTACAAAACCAACAATATTATGTATAGTTTCATTTCCTTCTAACTCTAGTTCTATCTGGTACTGTTCTCTATACAATGTGAGAATCATATTTCTTAATTATCTCTAATTATACTGTATATTCTTGTTTCCACCACGACAAAAACCTTGAGAATCCACTGTTTTCATTTTTACTTATAAAATGTGTCAACTCAAAAGTTACATTGATTCTCAAAATCTCATGAAAAGAAATAATATCATCTTTCTCAATATTCAGTGAACATTTCTCATTACGTTTTACATTATCCATAATTATGTATCGCGTCAGTGGTTCTCAATATGTTTGCTTACAAGTGGTATCAACAGCTAAGCGCTTGAAATAAAAATCACCACTATTTATTTATTGCCTGCTAGTCTGCAGGATCACACATTATCACTTCACTACAACCGCTCCTCCAACGGGGTGAAGATATAAGTATTCATTACATATTCTATAGCGTCAACGCGCAGAATAATATACTACTCGTCAAAAGTCAAGGGCCACCCTATTATTTTCAATACACTTTTATATAAGCGCATAGAATGATTAAATGAAGGAAGTTTTTAGTAAAAATTGGTGCAATATCTTCTTCCGACAGTCCTCTATGAACATTAAGCATAAAAACAACTCACCAACAACCATGGTGATCACGTGCAATTTGGTTTGCTGACCATAAATTCACATTTTTAATCTGTTTTTTCAAACTTCCGTAGAACCAAACAGGTGAAGTAATCGTGCTGATTGACATTCCACGTGCAATGGCGACTTTTCGTGAACAGAGTTCACTCTTAATTTGTTTTACAATCAGCAGACTTAGGGTAGTTTCATCACTTGCAAAAACCATGCCACCGAGAAGAAGTCTTGACATCTTACAAAGAATGAGGGGTATAGCGTGAGTTGAAAGTGGTTTATCTGTCCGTGAGGTTGCTAGACGGCTTGCAGTGTCACACTCTACTATCCAAAGAATTTTGGATAGATTTCAGGCCACAGGAAGTGTGGAGGATCGCCACCGGCCAGATCGCACTAGATTAGGGTTCCCATAATGTTTTGTTCAAAAACCGGGACATTTCCAAATTTTTACCTAAAAAACCCGGGACATTTTGTAAAAAAAAAGGGACATGTTAAAAATTAAGGTAAAGCACAAATAAATCTATTATATATTATATGTTGCACTTAAAATAAGATACTGGTATAAAAATACACACAATAACTAACACAACTTCCACTTTAAAAAAGAATTCTAAATTACAAACATACTTAATTAGAAAAATCGCACCTTTAAAAAATACACAATAGTCAAGTTTATATTTCAGATTCATCAGAATATTTATCAGATTTATGGGCCTGTTCAAGAAATTTTTTTTTCCTTCTGATATTTGAACGCAGAACTCAGCACAAGAGAAATCCTTAAAATTGGCCTTTATAATGGTTAAAGCTTTCACTGTCTCAATTTTAAGTCTGTTTTTTTTCGTCTGTCCAAAGCGCATTTATTAATGAAAAAACACGTTCAACAGCTGCATTGGATCCTGGCAGTGCCAAACAAAAACTAACTAGGCATTTCAGGTTCTCAGCATTTATATCCTGCTTTGTAAAATGAGCGAACATCTCACACCATTTTTCACTGACACTTTGATCCTTCAGTTCACTCCACACATCAAATTTGCTTTCACAATATTTTTTCACACATGAAAACTCATCAAATAAGTCCTCTTAATTCACCGTAAAATTTGGTGACACTGTCTTCGTGAATATGTAGCTTTCTTGGATGTTCTTCCAAGTCACAGACTCCTTTCCCTTCAAATTGATCCAATCCATAGACTGAAGAGGCGTAAGAAATGGTGTACATCACTCCTGAATATATTCAATGCAGGTGTCATAGAAATCTACTGCATAGCTTTGAAACTTTTCAACTGTTATGTGTCCTTCTTTTTCTAATTCTTGCAACGGATTTCTCACAGTAGTAGTAAGAAACTTTTCTGCCTTCCTGTAGTTAAATCATTTGGTAGATGCTCACTGAACACTGTTTTGGTCGACTTTCGAATTTTTGTTCGAGATTCAAACCGAGGGTCCACTGTAACCGGAAATTGATAATGTAACACTACTAAAACACGGAATAAAATCTGTTACCCAAAGATTTTTTTTTTAGGAAGGACCCTTAAAAAGCGGGACATTTGGAATAAATTCGGGACACCGGGACATTTTATTAAAAAACGGGACTGTCCCGGGGAAAACGGGACGAATGGGAACCCTACCCTAGATGCACCAATAGACATGATGACCGGTACCTCTTGTTGTCAGCCCTGCGCCATCGAACAGTGACTTGTTCCACTCTAAGATGTCAGCTGAGACAAACTGTAATCGTTAATGTCAGTCAAAGCACCATTCGCAGACGTTTACATGAATTAGGACTGGCTGCTCGACGTCCTGTAGTCAGAATCCCTCTTACTCCTGCTCATCGCAGAGCCCGTGTTGCTTGGTGTCGCGAGCACATCCGATGGACAAGGCAACAATGGAGTCAAGTTCTCTTCACTGATGAATCTCGCTTCACTGTTTCATTCAATGATGGCAGGATTCGAGTTTGGAGACGACTAGGAGAGCGATTTACTGATGACACAATTCGAGAGGTGGATTGTTATGGTAGGGGTTCTGTCATGGCCTGGGGAGGCTTCTACAGACACGGCAGGACCACACTCTACATCATCCAAGGCAACTTGACCGGCCCAAGATACCAGAACGAAATCTTGAGACCAATTGTTCAGCCTGCTCTGGAGGCCATAGGTGGTAATGCCATCTTCCAAGATGATAACGCTCGACCCCATCGAGCTCGTGTGGTGAATGAGTTTATTCAGCATCATGGGATCATCAGGATGGCGTGGCCAGCTCATTCACCTGACCTTTCTCCGATTGAGCACCTCTGGGATGTCCTTGGTCAAAGATTGTCAACAAATCACCCCCTGCCAATGGATGTTGCACAGCTGACTGCATTTCTGCTTCAGGAATGGCAAGTCAGGATACTCTTCGGACCCTTGTGGACTCGATGCGTCTACGCTGTCTTGAATGCTTTGCTGCAAACGGTGGTCATACCCGATTTTGAAATGTCTATTTGTCCAATATCTATAGTGTGACTTTTGAAAAGGTGGGTGACACACTTCACAGCTTTATTGCGTTTGAATGTGTGCTTCAATTTCTTTACGTGACATGTCAATTTGGTATTCAATAAATGCCGTTTTGACTGATACCAATTACGTTTATATCAGATTTTTTTTATAGTTTCAACCAAGGTTTTTCTAAGTGGCCCTTGACTTTTGACGAGTAGTATATTTACTTTAAAATGACTTAAGAGCCGCCTGTAATTCACAAGTCACCTTAGCGGGTTAAGATCATTGGTTAACAGCTTGAGAACCACTATCTCTATTTCTTACTTTCACTTCAATCCCCGGAGTTATTCTAACTCTGGCTAAGATTATGTAAAAAATGCTCTTCTTACTTTCATTATTATTATTAGCTATTCTCTACAAAAACTATCTATTCCAATTTACTCATATTTCCTACTTTATCATTTCAAGCGCCGTGCCCTGGCTAATCCAGCACACGGGCCTATAACACACTGCCTAAATTTTTAGTTCTCTTCTCAACAAATCTCTATCTCTATCTCTGTCTCTATCTCCATCTCTATCTCTATCTGAATTTCAAATCTCAAATAAACAACTCAACAAATCTCTATCTCTATCTGAATTTCAATTCTCAAATAAACATCTCAACAAATCTCTATCTCTATCTGAATTTCAAATCTCAAATAAACATCTCAACAAATCTCTATCTCTATCTGAATTTCAAATCTCAAATAAACATCTCTACAAATCTCTATCTCTATCTGAATTTCAATTCTCAAATAAACATCTCAACAAATCTCTATCTCTATCTGAATTTCAATTCTCAAATAAACATCTCAACAAATCTATATCTCTATCTGAATTTCAAATCTCAAATAAACATCTCTAAAATCTCTATCTCTATTTAAATTTCAAATTTCAAATAAACATCTCTAAATTCTCTATCTCTATATGAATTTCAAATCTCAAATAAACATCTCTAAAATCTCTATCTCTATCTGAATTTCAAATCTCAAATAAACATCTCAACAAATCTCTATCTCTATCTGAATTTCAAATCTCAAATAAACATCTCAACAAACCTCTATCTCTATATGAATTTCAATTCTCAAATAAACATCTCAACAAATCTCTATCTCTATCTGAATTTCAATTCTCAAATAAACATCTCAACAAATCTCTATCTCTATCTGAATTTCAAATCTCAAATAAACATCTCAACAAATCTCTATCTCTATCTGAATTTCAAATTTCAAATAAACATCTCTAAAATCACTATCTCTATATGAATTTCAAATCTCAAATAAACATCTCTAAAATCTCTATCTCTATCTGAATTTCAAATCTCAAATAAACATCTCAACAAATCTCTATCTCTATCTGAATTTCAAATCTTAAATAAACATCACTAAAATCTCTTTATCTATCTGAATTTAAAATCTCAAATAATCATCTCTAAAATCTCTATCTCTATCTGAATTTCAAATCTCAAATAAACATCTCAACAAATCTCTATCTCTATCTGAATTTCAAATCTCAAATAAACATCTCTAAAATCTCTATCTCTATCTGACTTTCAAATCTCAAATAAACATCTCTAAAATCTCTATCTCTATCTGAATTTCAAATCTCAAATAAACATCTCAACAAATCTCTATCTCTATCTGAATTTCAAATCTTAAATAAACATCACTAAAATCTCTTTCTCTATCTGAATTTAAAATCTCAAATAATCATCTCTAAAATCTCCATCTCTATCTGAATTTCAAATCTCAAATAAACATCTCAACAAATCTCTATCTCTATCTGAATTTCAAATCTCAAATAAACATCTCTAAAGTCTCTATCTCTATCTGAATTTCAAATCTCAAATAAACATCTCTAAAATCTCTATCTCTATCTGAATTTCAAATCTCAAATAAACATCTCTAAAATCTTTATCTCTATCTGAATTTCAAATCTCAAATAAACATCTCTAAAATCTCTATCTCTATCTGAATTTCAAATCTCAAATAAACATCTCTAAAATCTTTATCTCTATCTGAATTTCAAATCTCAAATAACCATCTCAAAAAATCTATATCTCTATCTCTATCTGAATTTTATATCTCAAATAAACATCTCTAAAATCTCTATCTCTATCTGAATTCCAAATCTCAAATAAACATCTCAACAAATCTATATCTCTATCCCTATCTGAATTTCAAATCTCAAATAAACATCTCAACAAATCTCTATCTCTATCTGAATTTCAAATCTCAAATAAACATCTCTAAAATCTCTATCTCTATCTGAATTTCAAATATCAAATAAACATCTCTATAATCTCTATCTCTATCTGAATTTCAAATCTCATATAAACATCTCAACAAATCTCTATCTCTATCTGAATTTCAAATCTCAAATAAACATCTCTAAAATCTCTATCTCTATCTGAATTTCAAATCTAAATAAACATCTCTATAATCTCTATCTCTATCTGAATTTCAAATCTCAAATAAACATCTCAACAAATCTCTATCTCTATCTGAATTTCAAATCTCAAATAAACATCTCTAAAATTTCTATCTCTATCTGAATTTCAAATCTCAAATAAACATCTCTAAAATCTCTATCGCTATCTGAATTTCAAATCTCAAATAAACATCTCTAAAATCTCTATCTCTATTTGAATTTCAAATCTCAAATAAACATCTCTAAAATCTTTATCTCTATCTGAATTTCAAATCTCAAATAAACATCTCAACAAATCTATATCTCTATCTCTATCTGAATTTTAAATCTCAAATAAACATCTCTAAAATCTCTATCTCAATTCCAAATCTCAAATAAACATCTCAACAAATCTATATCTCTATCCCTTTCTCAATTTCAAATCTCAAATAAATATCTCTAAAATTTCTATCTCTATCTGAATTTCATATCTCAAATAAACATCTCTAAAATCTCTATCTCTATCTGAATTTCAAATCTAAAATAAACATCTCTAAAATCTCTATCTCTATCTGAGTTTCAAATCTCAAATAAACATCTCTAAAATCTTTATCTCTATCTGAATTTTAAATCTCAAACAAACATCTCAACAAATCTATATCTCTATCTCTATCTGAATTTTAAATCTCAAATAAACATCTCTAAAATCTCTATCTATATCTAAATTCCAAATCTCAAATAAACATCTCAACAAATCTATATCTCTATCCCTATCTGAATTTCAAATCTCAAATAAACATCTCTAAAATCTCTATCTCTATCTGAATTTCATATCTCAAATAAACATCTCTAAAATCTCTATCTATATCTAAATTCCAAATCTCAAATAAACATCTCTAAAATCTTTATCTCTATCTGAATTTCAAATCTCAAATAAACATCTCAACAAATCTATATCTCTATCTCTATCTGAATTTTAAATCTCAAATAAACATCTCTAAAATCTCTATCTCTGTCTAAATTCCAAATCTCAAATAAACATCTCTAAAATATCTATCTCTATCTGAATTTTAAATCTCAAATAAACATCTCTAAAATCTCTATCTCTATCTGAATTTTAAATCTCAAATAAACATCTCTATAATCTCTATCTCTATCTAAATTCCAAATCTCAAATAAACATCTCTATAATCTCTATCTCTATCTAAATTCCAAATCTTAAATAAACATCTCTAAAATCTCTATCTCTATCTCTATCTGAATTTTAAATCTCAAATAAACATCTCTAAAATCTCTATCTCTGTCTAAATTCCAAATCTCAAATAAACATCTCTAAAATCTCTATCTCTATCTGAATTTTAAATCTCAAATAAACATCTCTAAAATCTCTATCTCTATCTAAATTCCAAATCTCAAATAAACATCTCTATAATCTCTATCTCTATCTAAATTCCAAATCTCAAATAAACATCTCTATAATCTCTATCTCTATCTAAATTCCAAATCTCAAATAAACATCTCTATAATCTCTATCTCTATCTTAATTCCAAATCTCAAATAAACATCTCTATAATCTCTATCTCTATCTAAATTCCAAATCTCAAATAAACATCTCTAAAATCTCTATCTCTATCTCTATCTGAATTTTAAATCTCAAATAAACATCTCTAAAATCTCTATCTCTGTCTAAATTCCAAATCTCAAATAAACATCTCTAAAATCTCTATCTCTATCTGAATTTTAAATCTCAAATAAACATCTCTAAAATCTCTACCTCTAGCTAAATTCCAAATCTCAAATAAACATCTCTATAATCTCTATCTCTATCTAAATTCCAAATCTCAAATAAACATCTCTATAATCTCTATCTCTATCGAAATTCCAAATCTCAAATAAACATCTCAACAAATCTCTACCTCTATTTAAATTCCAAATCTCAAATAAACATCTCTATAATCTCTATCTCTATCTAAATTCCAAATCTCAAATAAACATCTCAACAAATCTCTATCTCTATCTAATTTCCAAATCTCAAATATACATCTCTATAATCTCTATCTCTATCTAAATTCCAAATCTCAAATAAACATCTCAACAAATCTCTATCTCTATCTAAATTCCAAATCTCAAATAAACATCTCAACAAATCTCTATCTCTATCTAAATTCCAAATCTCAAATAAACATCTCTAAAATCTCAAGCGAAAATCTCCAAAGATCCTCCTTTAACCGCGCTAACTACAGCATTTATATCCCGTCATTTTTGCACCCGGCACCTGTTTTTCTCTGTTGCTTTCTTATAAAGCGTCAGGAGTCCTTGATTTCTGTAAACCTGACAAAAGTGTAAAATGCTGATTTCAGCACGTATCTTGTCTTTCTCACGTCCTAATTAAACGACTCTACCCTACTAGTGCAGGTCTTCTGCGTGGATAGATGACCACTGTTTATAGTTACATCTACATTCCTTTTCCTATAAATGTAATCAGTCAAGATTACAATCACTTATCTTATAAATATAATAAGATGTCAGTCAAAAGTATATTCCTTTGTCTCTGTTTTTGATGTTAATTTATAGTGGTCTCTAAAAAGTGTGAGAACCATCTGTCACTAAAAGATTCCAGTAGCAACACCCAGTGAACTGCACGTAATTGTACCAACCAACACGAGTAACGTTCCCATGCACAGATGTGCAGATGACCTGCACGTGTTTCTACTAGACAGCAAGAGCGATGCCTCTATGTTGTGGTTAAGCGTCGCCCAGATTGACAGCTTCTGGCATTAGGGTCAACTAATTATGAAACTGCATTCCAGTTTGAAACTTTTAATGTGAGAAATATCATCGCATGTGTTCGTATGTGCGCTTGTAAATGAACTCTTGTGTTTTATTATATTAGACTATTTTGTATAAAGCAATGCTGCAGGCGAAGCATGCGAGCATTTCACGGTCACAACCGCAGCTGAGGTTCAAAATTGTGTGCAAGAGACACGAGTTCATTCATTCATAACCTTCCACTCCCAAAGGAGCATAGGCCTTAGACAAACACATGCCAAGTCTTCCTGTCACGTGAAATCATCTCATGTTCTTTCCACGTTCACCTTATTTTTTTCACCTCTGTTTCCAGCTCTCTTTTCCATGTGTTTCTTAGTCTACCTCTGCCTCACCTGCCCTGGGGGTTCCAGAACAAGGACTGCCTTGTAATTGTCGTGAAACATTCTACATCCACATATATAAATTAAAAAGTAAATGTAAAGCCTAACGCATTAATTCAAGAAAAGGGAAAGAAGAATGGTTAAAGACCCGTGCTTTCCAATAGCGTACGCCTGTGTTAATAGAACGTCATGCTAGTTGAACAAGAAACCCCCTTTTTATGCTCCGTCTGCATAAAACTACACACGTTCGAAAAATACAACTAGTACTGTGTTTCTTAGAAAACCTTGAGATACGCAAGCTGCTTAATGACCTAGATTAATACTAGCATTAATTTCATTTTATACACTGCGTAATGAATAGACTGGAATTAGGATAGAGAGAGAGAGGGCTGAACGGAGGAACGCATGCAACACTAACACGCGTCTCGCGATATACAATTAATGCCACCCCCAAGCGTAAGGCATGAAGCACTAACTTTTTTTCAAATCGACAGTGATAAAAAACACTACCAATATGAGGGTTAGGTTTTAAAAACCTGTTTAATGCTTATTAGTAAACATGACATTATACTGTTTTATGTCTGAAAGCCTGACAGTACAGAAGACACCACATCGTATCGAAGTTAACGGGAGGTAGAAGAAAATGCATATTTTGAACGCAGCCACTTAGCCCCATTAAATTTATATATTTGGGTTCCTTAGGACTTGCTGACAAAGAATATGTTAAGTGTTACGCAAATAGTCTAGGAATTAACAAATTATAGCCAAAGGAAAATAGTGAGGTTGTCTGACAGCACCAAATCATAATCGCTTATTGGCAAGTTTTAAAACCACCATTTTACGGGAAATAGGCCAACAAGTTAAATCCTATTTGATTGGCTAGAAGTATATGTAAGGCGAAACACGATTAGTCGGACTGCAAATACTATTTTTGGTTGTTAGGGGAAACGTAGGAAGGGTAAATTTTTTTCAAAAGCTTTTGTAAACATGGTCGTATTGGCTAGACCATTTGATATAGTCAATTAGGAGCGTCAGTTCAGTGCCACATTTTAAAATAAACTTACTAAGAAACAGTGCGTTGAGAACCAGCTCATATTTTTTCTAAATAAAAGCCTGGGACAGAGGCAGATCGGAATTGTGCCATATTCATCGCCAGTCAACGTATTTATTTATTATTTCCATGAATTGTGGTAAGATTGACATATTTGATATATTTTTGATGAAAATTGAATGTGAATTGATAATTTATGTCTGTATATGTGTGTGGTTCAGTAGCAAACATGAGGCAAAGCCTAGATATTGCTCCAACCTGAACAAAACTTGTCGGAGAAAAGTATAACTTCAGGGAATTGCCAAATAGTACTGTGACACCTATCTTATTGACTAGAAGGAAATAATGCTGGAATTGCAGAGGCGTAGTAACCATTAGGGAGAAGAATACTGGTGTAAATTGTTTCAGATGAAGCTAGCAGTTGGCCTACCGCTCTTAACTCAGTGTTTGTTATGTATTGTGTTTCAGTGTGGAAATAGATTATAAATTAGTTCTGAAGTAGGAGGTACAACCTTCTTGTTTCAGGGACCGTGGTCCTAACTTATTGAAGCAACAACTGGTCTGAGTTTTGCTGAATCCAGAGGCTGGTAGCTTACTCCTTGGTCCAGATAGCGACCAGTGTGGTGTCTCAAGAATACGGTGAAGCAAGCGAGCAGAGGAGACTGTTTCCTGCCGCCCTCACAGAAGATAAGATTCTGTGGCCAGAGCAGCTCAATCTTATGTACCCCCCCTCAAAAATTGACAGTATATTAAATAAAGAGGGACAATTAATTGTTTCAAATGACAGGAACTGTGAACTTTTCCCAATACTATTTCCTCCAGAAACAAACACTTGAAGTCATGATGACAAACAACCACCTAGCCTGAAAAAGCCAGTATTACCTCATAGTACTACATCACAACTTACACACATATGATAATAACAATAATATATGTCAATACAAAGATCATATCTATAAATTGTGTACATATAACTTGTGATTACATTTGATTGTGATTCCTGGTTCACTTTGTAGTTGAATCAGGATATCTAATATTTGAAGGAATTAATACATATATTTTTAAACTTTAAAACTTGACTTATTAAGATAGTCTTATAGAGTGTTTTATGTGTGTGAGTGTCACAGTGTTGTAAAGCGTTGTGGATTAAACTAAATTGTTTATCTGTCTGTTGTTGTTGTGACTTACACTTCATCATTTTCATAACCCTAGACATTCAACGTAGTCATCACAATATTCCAGAATAATTCTGACTGAGGTCTAAATGTGGTAGCAAAGTAAGGTTATCTGTAAAACACTACAACTATTAGATACAGATACCTTCACAGCTGATCTCAGTCAGTACACTAAGTCCCCTATAGATAATTATATCATCCCACTTTACCACAGTAATGCTAACAACATTTTTCCTCAGTGTGTGTCTTACCCATCCCATCATCTTCTTCTCAACTCTTGTTCCACTGGCACTTGTCTAGTTCGTGTCATCAGTTCCACGTTGGTAACCTTGTCATACCATTTTAATCCATCTATTCTACGCAAGCACCCATTTATGAAAGTCTGTAGCTTTTTGGTTGTTGTCTTTGTTGTTCTCCATGTCTCAGAGCCATACAATAGGACTGCCTTCACATTTGAGTTGAAGATTCTTATTTTCGTGGAGGATCCGATTTCTCTTGATCTCCATATATTTCCCAATGCAATGAAAGCTCCTCTTGCTTTTTGTATTCTTATTTTTATATCACTGTCTATCCTTCCAACTTTGTCTATATTGCTGCCAAGATATGTGCACGATTCTACATCTTTTATTGGTGCTTCTTCAAGTTATTATTACCTGCATTTATTCTCATTATTTTTGTCTTTTCCCTGTGTATTTTCCGACTCAATTGCTGTGACCTCTCATCGAGTGTTTTAAATTTGTCCTACATCTGATTACGGTTATGGGACAGAAGAGCCAAGTCAACGACAAAATCCAGATCATCCAACTGCTTAGTCAGAGTCCACTGGATTCCATTTCTATTGTGTGTTGTCGACGTTCTCATCACCCAGTCCATTGTTAGTAAGAAAAGAAACGGAGACAAGAGGCATCCCTGTCGCACTCTTGTTCTTATCCCAAACGGTTCCGTAAGCTGTCCTATATGAAGAACTCTGCATGTCATGTCTTCATATGTTTTCTTTATTAAATTAATGATCTTCAGGGGAACTCCATAATGCCTCATCAATTTCCAAAGTGATTCTCTGTCTACACTATCACATGCCTTTTCGTAGTCCACAAATCCGATGTATAGTGGTGAATTCCATTCCAGACGTTGTTCAATTGTTATTCTCAAAGTGGCTATCTGGTCTGTACATGTTCTGTTTTGTCGAAAACCTGCTTGTTCATCTCTCAGTTTCTTGTATATGGACTCTTTTAATCTCTCAAGGATAATCCTGTTTAATACTTTTCCTGGCACTGATAGTAACATTATTCCTCTATAATTTGAGCACTCTTGTAAATTTCTCTTCTTAGGCAACTTAACCAGATATCCTTCCTTCCATTCTGCTAGTATCTCTTCCTTTTCCCAGACTTTACCAAGTAATTTATATAACATCTCTGTAGCCGTGTCGATATCTGCTTTGATGGCCTCTGCTGGAATGCCATCAGGGACAGACGCTCTTCCATCTCTTAGAAGCGTTATGGCTTTCTTTATTTCTTCCTTCATTGGTCTTTCACCGTTAATTTGTAGCTCTTCTTCTGCTGGCTGGATGTCCAGGGGGTTTTGTGGAGCTGGTCTATTGAGAAGGTCCATAAAATATTATGTCCACCTCTTCATTTACTCTTGTATATTGCTGAGCAGTTTTCCTTTCTTGTCTTTTATGAGGCAACGTGTTTACTTGTATTTCCTTGTTAGCTTCTTTGTGCTGTTATACAGTTGACTAATATTTCCTTTGGCTGCAGCATCTTATGCCTCTCTTGCCAACTCCTCAATATACTTTCTCTTGTCTCTGTTTATACTTCTTTTTACTTCTTTGTGTGCTTCTGTGTACACTTCTTGAGCCTTGGCTTTGGAACTTTTGGTTTTGCTTGTGTTTAAATCTGCTTTCTTGTTTTTCTGTCTTTTATCTTATTGATGATTTCTGTTGTTATCCATGCTTTTTGTTGTCGTTCCGTTTTCCCGAGTATTTCTTCACAAATCTCATTCCATACCGTTTTGATTTGCTGCCAAAAGTCTTCTGTATTC
Source organism: Oreohelix idahoensis (assembly GCA_024509875.1). NCBI lineage: Eukaryota > Metazoa > Mollusca > Gastropoda > Stylommatophora > Oreohelicidae > Oreohelix > Oreohelix idahoensis. The sequence continues at coordinate 272,968 of JAMPIV010004197.1, forward strand.
TCTACATCTTCCAGTTGTTGGAGCACTTGGAATTTTTTGGATATTGTGACCGCAAATTTGTCTCTTGTTTCTTGATTTCTTAGATGTCCTACATTAAATTGTTGTCTATAATTTTGCATTGTTGGATATCTCTTGAGTTTCATTTTTACTTTGGCTATCAGAAGGTGGTGATCTGATGCCACCTCTGCTCCTCTATATACCTTTACATCCTGCAATGATGATCTAAACTTCTTGTTTATGCATATATGATCTACCCTATTCCACTTTGTTTCACACAGTCCCAGAACCTCGATTTTATATTCCCTCATTTCTGCTGCTACTTGAGCCACTTTCCCTTGTTCGTTTAATGTCCGAACATTCCAGGTGCCAAATCTGGAAGTTCTTCTAGAAGAAAGAAGGTTAGTCAGTAACACAGACTTCTTTCGGCTTTCTCTGTGTTGCATCATACGCCTCCCTGCGAGAGGACTTTCCCCTAGCTTGGATGGCTGTGTTTTATTTTCCTTAATTGACTTGTGCATATTTGTTGAAGTTTTTTGTGGTTTACATTTTTTACAGAAGGGGTAACCAGCCCCATGCCCAACCCTCCTTAATCGCTTTCTACGACATGCATGGCAGGGAACAGTGTTACTATTCTTTGCTCCCCTTTTGGGCCCAGGTGACACACGGGTGATGAGACATGAGTACACTGGACATAATTCCAGCAACTTGGGAGGATGAAGCTGCCGATCGTACCATGTGGCAATGCTCTATACGGCGCCCACTCAGATTTGACGAAAAAAAGCACTCACATCAATCAGAAAAGAGGAGAAAACGTCGAAACGAACTCGAAGGAAAAATCAGCGAGGGCTGTCACCTCGAGGGTGCGTTTCCATGGCCTTTTTTTCTCCAATGCGTATGGAATCGATACCATGTGAGAGACGGTATGTGAATGACGACCTCGTCAAAAATATAAACCATGATGGTCAGACTTCCACATTTACTTATCTTCTTCTCCGCCTTACGCCCCTGCTGTTATAACGTGTATCAAGTTTTCTTCATCTGTCTTGTATATATATTTCAAATTCTCTTCTCCAAATGTTTTGGGTGGGTCACTGTTACGGCAGATTTATTGGCATGGTCTGCTAGAGGTTAACAGCATCTGATTTTAGGGGTTACAACGTGTAATGTAATGTAAAAGTATTATTGGTCTAGTGAACGCTGTGACGTTTCAGCGTTAGTTGTCACGCACGGTGACCAAGAGACGAGACCCTTTTCTAGACGACCGTCGAACCGATAAGACGTGTCCTTGGAATGTTTTATTGCCGGGCTTATATTGCCGCACAATTATAGTACATTAAATAATGGACATGGGTCAGTCCAATGTGATAACGAAGAAAGATGAAGGTACAGGTTAGTAATTAACTAAACCTTGTCAACGTGAATCTATAGTCCGTCCCTTAGTTTTATTCTCTAATGCCAGACGCATAATCTCACTGTCGGTGTATTGGATTTTCCAACCACGCGTGCATACAGTTATGCGGTTCTGACTACTATGTTTTCAAGCTAGGAGACAAAGGACTGATTTGTAAAGGAATAATATTTGAAGTATGAACTGCAACTTATTATTTATAATTCTTCATGATGACCATGTGTAAACTGTTCTTGTATGGAATCGATATAATAAATGTTTGTGGACTCGAGAAAGGACTTATCAAATCTATAACGTCAGAATTTGACTGTATGATGAAGTTGTCAATATTATATCCCACCTTCGCGTACTTCACCATCAAGAGCACGATCTCATAATTTACTGAGAAAAGACAATGGATAATTATATGTAAACGTAAATAGAAGAGCCAGTATAAACCAGCCCCCATTAACAGTGTTAACGGCAACAGTGAGAAGCCAACGGTAACAGTGGTTGGCCATCGCGGGGACGAAAAAAAAAAAAAGATTTTCTTGTTTACATGTGTTGCCAACTGTTTACCATTACAAGCAAGTCACATGATCTGCATAACACTACGTTGAACACATGACTACGCAATGCAACTCTGACGTCACTACATCGTGCGTAGATGCCGCGCTTCGAAAGGAACAACCGTCAACTCATTCCAGTTTTGATTTAATATTTGCTTAATCAAGAAGACCAGACAAGAGAAATACTGTGATCAGCCAATCATGAGCAAAAAGAACAGTACTAAGCACTAGTCTAGTCCGTTGACGAATTTGCCATCGCCGGAGCCTTCTAAAAAGATAAGTTTAGACCTAGGACGATTGTCGTTCATTAACACACTAACGAGTCCATACCATTTTGCAGGCATGTCCTCTCTATTAATTGCTTATCGATGTTCTATCTGTTTCTTTTTGTCCGTTGATGTTGTCCGTTATTTGCGGGTATGGATGGGCGGCGGTTCATAATGAATAAAAATGGCTCTCAGGATGCCGATATTCATTTTGAATGTTCCTAAGGCTGTGAATTAATAGCACCTCGCGAGAAAGCGTCGAATTATCGTTATCGGTGATCGTTCGGGTTCGGTCTTGCATTAATTCACTTTGCATGTTAGGTGTATAGTCATGTTTTAACTGTTGTTTTCATGTGTATTTGGTTCTTGGATTTTATTCATTTGCAGTCCTATGTTCGTAAGCTATCTTGTTATTCTGATCTAGCTATCTTTTATTTTAATTAAATGTATTGTATTAACGTCAAATGAGTCCTGTGACGTCATCTTTCATAGTACAAAATATGTTCGTTTCCTCAGTTAACCTTCACCCTTCTACATTTCCGGTTAGTACACTTGGTCTTATAATAGCATTTATTTTTTGTGAAAATGTCACTTTTGTATTGTGCTCCTGTTCTGTAATCCTTGGTTAACCCATTTGTATTGTTTGTATTCATTACATATTTTATTAATTTAATATTAATGGTATAATTTCTTCATTCATTATAGTGTAGATGAATATGATGACATTTTTATACGCTTTGATGAGGAATTAGGGACTTTGCACATATTTGCAGTAGTGGTCCTAGAAATGGGCAATGCACTTTATGCCTCATGATTAAGGCATAAATTATAATGATTAATTATTAAAAACTTTATAACATATTAATACATATCTAATATAACTTAGTACACTTTCTCAGTACTATATTGTGAACTTAGTGACAATTAAGACTAATTATTTGGGGATAATTAACATAATTATTAATATTAAGCTCTTGATAGAATTTCAGCAGCTTAGATAGTTAACTATCATAACTATTTATGATAGATATTCATTGAGTATATATATATAATATTTCTCTACAAAATATTATAGTTTGTGGAACTTATACATAGCAATACAGTAATATTATTATCGACATAGATTACATTGTCGATTACAAGACATAAGTAATTAAATACTTAAATAATTAAACTCCAAGAATGCTTACCTTGGACCATTTCATTAAAATTGGAAAAGATTGTAATAAAAAGGGAGAGGCACTCCTTGAATTTGCTGAACAACAACTGTCAAGATATAAGGCAGAGATGGAAGAACTTGAAAGAAAGGAGGCTGAAAAAGAAAGCTGAATTAAGACAAGAAGAAGAAAGAAAGGTGGCAAGAGATGAAATCCTACGGATTGAAGAAGAGAATAAATTGAAACGACAAGAAATCATACTGCAGCAAGAAATGGAACTGCAACGGCTTAAATTGGAAACAGCAAAACTTAATTCGCAGAGTGCTGCATCAAGCCAAAATGATAATGCTCAATCTGGATCTTCATCCACCCGACTTAAGGGCAATTATTGACTTTAAACTACCACCATTCAAGTTACACATGGATGACCTTTCATCGTGGCTGGCGCGCTTTGGAGGAAATATATGTAAAGTCAATAACTTGACAAGACTGCATGGGCACTTAAACTTAAGGAATTTCTGGATGGCGAACCTGCAAGTGCAGCACAAAATATAGATCCAACATTATCCACAGACTATGAGGCCATTAAGACGTTGTTATTACGCCGTTTCCACTTGAACGAAGAGTCATGTAGATTACGTTTTAAAAGTTTGTTGCCAGATAACAATAAAGATTTCACAGGTTTTATTGCTAACATACGCAATACTTTTAACAGATGGGCTGAACTGGCAGGTGTCAACAAATCTTACGACAAGTTAGTCGATTTGTTATTGAGGGATAAAGTATTATCTTCTGTCAGCCCACCATTCTTTGCTTATCTGCAAGAAAGAAAACCAGAATCTATTGATGAGTTAGAAAAAATTTCTTTAAATTACTGCACAGCTCATCCGAATGCTAATAATTCTGGCTCGTTGACAAGAGAACCACTTCCTGTAGCCTCCAATATGGCATATCATAATCATAACAAACCTAGAACACACAGTGTGGACAGAGGTAGGTTCAAAGGAAACTATGACATTAATTTTCATAAGGGACAGAATAACTTTAACAATAACTTTAATAGAGGAAGACAACAAACCAGAAATTATTCACCTCAGTCAAGATACAACAGTAGTCCACGTAACTCAAGTTATAATCGTTCATATAATTATAATAATGGTAACAAGTGGAACAATAGCGACAATTATAACTCGAGACATCGGGATAACAGTTACAATAGAGGACAACGGGATAATTCAACTAATTATTCTCGTCATCGTTCTCATTCTCATAGATCGACAAATTATAACCATAATACAGGGGCAGCCGTTACTACTGCTACAACCCCTGGTGTTGAGAGTTCACCTACTGATAACAAAATACAGTCTTCATCTACTTGTTTTGCAATGAATTATAACGTGGCAAATAGTTGCCCAACATGTAATCTTATATTTCAGAAAGCAAGAGACAGTTCTGAACTGCGGACACATTCATTCTACCAGAAGTCAGTCTAGCAGTCAATGATGGAACAGGCTCGCTGATCTTCAACAGAGGAAAAGTTAATGGATCCATCGTCTTCAGTCTTAAGAGATTTCGGGATCGACACGATCGGAATCGAAGTGCCTCAGACACACTTGTTCATCCGAATTGTGCAACTGGAGAACATGGTCAGGTGTATGACCTTTGGTGGAACCATAGAATGTTATCCAACTGCTATTATCTATCTTGACAAACACCCTTTTTCACAGGCAACGTTAAAGCATGCATGTTAAGAAACCCAATTGCCGACCTTATGGTGGGATGCATACACGGGAGTAAAGATTGCACACCAGAAGAGATTATTGAATGGGAAAAAAATAATCTATGCATCGGAAATGCAGCAATAACCAGAGCACATACAAAAAAATTAGAGACTATGGACACTGAAAACAAGGAAACAGACGATCATGAAAGTATCGAGATTCATTCTGCTATTGACCGAGTATCCTTTGCTGCAAAACAGAGGGAAGACAGGTCACTAACAAAATTTTTTTCACTGGTCAACAAAGCTGACAATCTTGCTATGAACAAAAATAATAGTCATTGGTTTAGCATTAAAAAATGACATTTTATTAAGATGTTTTATGGATAAAACTCAGATAAGACAACAAGTCATGGTACCTTTTGCTTTTAGACGGTACATACTTCAACACGCACATGATTCTAAGTGTGCAGGTCACATGGGTTATACTCGTACACGTTCGCGAGTATTATCGTCTTTTTTTTGGCCGGGAGTATCACGAGATATTTCACAGTACGTACGCTCCTGTACGATATGCCAAGAAGTGAAAGCACGGGGAGCCTTTCACACGGCGCCTATTCAGGCTTGTGACATATCTGTGAGACCTTTCGACAAAATGGCCATTGATATCATTGGCCCACTTTTACCATCAGCCAGAGGACATAGATTTATTCTCACTTGCATCGATTTATGCACACGATGGCCAGAAGCCATCCCATTAAAAACAACCAACACCACAGATGTAGCTGATGCACTACACCTTATCTTTTCTAGAGTAGGTTTTCCTAGAAAACTTTTGTCAGATCATGGTTCTCAATTTATATCTGAGACTATGACAGAGGTAATGAAGACTTGGCAAATAGATAGAAATCTCAGCAGCATTTATCACCCAATGAGTAATGGTGCTGTAGAAAGACTTAACCGCACACTCAAACAAATGTTACATAAAGTTACAGTTAACCATCCACACGACTGGGACAGAGTTCTACCAGCTGTGTTATTCGCTTATCGAGAGGTGCCACATGAACAAACTGGCTTCTCTCCATTTCAACTAGTCTTTGGCGCTCCACCAAGAGGTCCTATGGGACTAATAAAAGACTTATTGATTGACTCCGAGATGACTCAGGATACCCAGTCATCCTATGAGTATGTAATTAATCTCCGGAATAACATTATTGATGCCTGTAAAAATGGCAACAGCTTCATCTGAGGCTGCGAAAGAGAAAGCTAGAACTTTCCAAAACAGTAATAGACGATTACGTCAATTATTTCCAGGAGATCAAGCTTATGTGTTATTGCCACATAACAATAATAAACTACTAATCTCGTGGAACGGTCCTTACCAGGTTATCAATAAGATTTCTGATGTTGATTATGTCCTGGACATTAAGGGACATCACAAAATATTTCACATAAATATGCTCAAGCAATTTCATACTCGACCTGAACATCTACAAGCTATTTTTTCATGAACTAGATGACACTTTCGTACCTAGATGTCACTATTCTAATTTGTCTGTTATCCAGGAAGAAGAATCATCTTTTCCTGAGGTACAGTTAGCATTACCTGTACCTGTAGTACAGCCTAGTGAATCTTGGCGGGATGTAACCATCTCCTCGTCAGTTACACCACAACAGCATCAACAGATAGCTGAACTTCTACAATCCTATCAAGATGTGTTAACCGACATTCCAGGTCGCACATCAGTCATTAATCATGACATCACTCTTAATGATGATACTCCAATTCGGGTACATCCATATTCTGTTCCTCTACACTTTCTTACTAAAACTACTAAGGAACTTGAACAGATGTTATCTTTAGGAATTATCGAAACTAGTAATTCCCCATTTTCTTCTCCATTAGTTATTGTCCGAAAGAAGGACAATAACATTAGACTATGCGTCGACTATAGAAAATTAAATGCACAAACGATAGTTGATAGCGAACCACATCCACTTCTCGATGACTTACTGCCACGTCTATCGACAGCAACTATATTCACTAAGATAGACTTAACTAAAGGTTATTGGCAGATACCACTAACCGAAAAAGCTAAATACTACACAGCGTTTTCAACTCCGCTAGGTCTATACCAGTGGAATGTGGATGCCTTTTGGGCTTGTTAACGCTCCAGCTACCTTTGTTCGCATGATGCGACACACTATTTTTTTCAGGTAGACCAGACATTATTACATACATTGATGACATATGCTTATTTATTTAGTTCATCTTTTGAGGAACATGTTTTGGGTCTCGAATACGTTTTTGGATACATTAAGAAATAACAATTTAACTGCTAAAACCCACAGAATTACTAGTAGCGTTGCACGAAATAACTTTTTTGGGTCACCTTATTGGAGCAGGATATATCCTAACACTACCCAGTACAGTTTCAAAAATTTTAAACATTTCCGTTCCTCAAACGAAGAAACAGGTTAGAAGCTTGTTAGGTCTAGTCCAATATTACAGTAGATTCGTACATAACCTGTCATCCATCACGGCTGTATTGTCCTCATTACTGAGGAAGGACATGCCAGTGAAGGTGACATGGACTAATGAGTGAAATAATGTATACCTTAATATTATTAATATCTTTTCAAACCCACCTATTTTGAGACTTGTTGATGCTTCCAAAAAGTTTATTCTCCGCACAGATGCGAGTAACTACGGAATTGGCGCATGTTTGCTCCAATACCATGACGACATCCTCCATCCAAAACTTGTACGTGTCACGAAAAACTGAAACCACCAGAAGTGAAAATACTCTACCGTTGACCGCGAACTTTTAGCCGTCGTGTGGGCGATAACCAAACTTGAGAAAATTTCTACTGGGAGCCCCTTTCGTAGTACAAACTGATCAAAGGGCCGTTGTATCAATCACTACGACGGGCGAATCATAAAAGTCCAAAGCTCACCAGATACTCTATTCTCCTTCAACCATTCAACTTTACGATTGAGTACATCTATGGGACAGACAATATCGTCGCAGACGCACTATCTAGAAATCCTTTGGATGTATAGCAATCAACACTGACACTTTTCTAATACGTCAACCGAAATTACGTGTCACAGAAGAATGAATCCTATCGCGAAATTCTTAACATGGAGATAAACCTTTGCTTACAATTCAACTAAATAACTTGTACAGACGATTGCGAAAACGAAATGAACTAAATCAAATGACACTATGGTCGTATTTACACCAGAACTTTGTGTGAATTTCATTTATGACAAAACTATTGGACACATTTCCTTGCATCAAGTGAAAATAATAGAAAACACTATCAAAGTAACTCAGTATGCGACATGAACAATTGTCAATAGCTTCGATTCTCATGAACTGAAACATTTAAATATTTGTTTGTTAAACGGAATTCACAATGATCAAGCCTACGTATGGATCATCATATCCAACTTTCATTAATTTTAAGTAAGTCGTTAAAATAATGGAAAATAAAATGAAAGGTGAGATAAATATGAAAAAACGAAAAAAGAAATGAAATGAAATTTGGAAGACAAAAAATGAAAGAAGAAAAAAAATAAGAACTCACATGATTCTTAGATAATGTTTTATTGTATGTAAAATATTTATGTTTATTAATTAGGTTGATACATTACATACTATATTATTGTTTAAATTAGTTAGATAGGTTTTAACAACTTAATACTACACTTATTTAATTTCCAACACACATAATTAAGTTAAATTTATACATTACTGTCTTTCGCTACTTTATTTTTCATTTATTTATTTTTCTACTTAACATATCCCTTCAGTTCTCTCACATTAGATTTGCAATAACTTTATTTTGATTACACACTCAATATAATTAATTAATTAAATTTTAACTCGTTAAATTAGTCTGACATGACAGTTCATTGCGACATATTTTAATTTAATTATTTAATAGATATCAACATTAGTCATTTATGTATAACACTTATGTATAATATGATTATTAATATATTAGATGACTGTTACTGAGTCGACATGACCACGACACTGTTCTAGACAGAACATCGTAGTCCATATGCCGCATTGTTGGTTAAATTTTTCGATATTGTTAAATTTTTTTTTTTGGTATTCATTCAGATAGGTTTTTGGAAAAAAAAAAAAAAAAATCTATCTAATAGATTTTTTTTTTTTTTTTTTTTTTTTTTCCCCCAGTGGACAGGGAATTGTTACGGCAGATTTATTGGCATGGTCTGCTAGAGGTTAACAGCATCTGATTTTAGGGGTTACAACGTGTAATGTAATGTAAAAGTATTATTGGTCTAGTGAACGCTGTGACGTTTCAGCGTTAGTTGTCACGCACGGTGACCAAGAGACGAGACCCTTTTCTAGACGACCGTCGAACCGATAAGACGTGTCCTTGGAATGTTTTATTGCCGGGCTTATATTGCCGCACAATTATAGTACATTAAATAATGGACATGGGTCAGTCCAATGTGATAACGAAGAAAGATGAAGGTACAGGTTAGTAATTGACTAAACCTTGTCAACGTGAATCTATAGTCCGCCTTAGTTATTCTAATGCCAGACGCATAATCTCACTGTCGGTGTATTGGATTTTCCAACCACGCGTGCATACAGTTATGCGGTTCTGACTACTATGTTTTCAAGCTAGGAGACAAAGGACTGATTTGTAAAGGAATAATATTTGAAGTATGAACTGCAACTTATTATTTATAATTCTTCATGATGACCATGTGTAAACTGTTCTTGTATGGAATCGATATAATAAATGTTTGTGGACTCGAGAAAGGACTTATCAAATCTATAACGTCAGAATTTGACTGTATGATGAAGTTGTCAATATTATATCCCACCTTCGCGTACTTCACCATCAAGAGCACGATCTCATAATTTACTGAGAAAAGACAATGGATAATTATATGTAAACGTAAATAGAAGAGCCAGTATAAACCAGCCCCATTAACAGTGTTAACGGCAACAGTGAGAAGCCAACGGTAACAGTCACTTCTTGTGTTACTTTACTCCAATAATTTATTCTCAGTTCTTTCCGTCTTAGATCAAGGGGAGGTATGCCAAGAGCTACTTCTAGCGCTTCTACTGGTGTCGATATAAATGCACCTGTAATGGTTCTCATGGCTGCATTTTGAATCCTGTCCAGTTTTGCTTTGTTAGAAGCTGCAGCTGAGTCATAGACTATGCTGGCATAATCCAGTTTCCCCCTGATGAAAGACTTGTAGAACATAAGCATTATTTTATTGCTGGCCCCCCATCCATTACCTTTGACAATCCTTAGTATATTTAGGGGTCCCCTACAGCTTTCTACCAAATTGTCTATATGTTTATTATAATTTAGTTGTTTATGCATTTGTCAAAAACCAACCAAGTGTATGGGACGTCCCCTTAAATAAAGATAGATATCCAACAGGGTGGAGAACGATAGAAGACCTAACGCAGTTCAAAGAACTATCAAACACAATTGAAAATAGTAATAAATACAGAAGCAAAATACCACCCTGGGAACTAAAAACACCAATCATAGACTACTCACTTACAGAAAAGATCAAACAAAACATAGAAGATAAGGAAGCCAAAATGATAAGTAGAGAGTTCATAGATCAACTAACTAAACAAAGTCTGGCCGTATACACTGATGGATCGAAGGGTGATAGTGGCCAACTAGGTGCCGGAGTTGTAATACCAAAATGGGGAATAAAAAAGAGCTACAGTGTAACAGAAGGGGCTTCAATTTTTACCGCAGAGATGGTATTAATTCTTAAAAGTTTAGAAATAATCGAAGATAACCCACCAAAAGCTGTTACGATATTTACAGACTCACTATCATCACTACAAGCACTAGAACACCCAGGTAAATGTAGCCAGCCAGACATAAAGGAAGAAATTCTAGCAATTAACACATCACTAGGACACAGAGGATGTAGTGTGAGGCTAGTGTGGGTTCCAGCACACATAGGTATTGCTGGCAACGAGTTGGCAGACCAGAACGCCAAGAATGGAAGAACAAGTAAAAACAATATAAAAGCAGTACTAGGAAGGTCGGAGATCAAGAGCCAAGTGAAGATAACTATAAATGAGGAATGGAAGACAACATGGAAGAAAAGTAGAAAAGGCAGACACGCGTTCAAACTGCTGAAAGAACCAACAAGGACGTGCCAGGTCAGAGAAGAATTAAAGATACCATCAAACAAAAAACTGTGGCGTCTCCGACTCGGTGCAGCATACTTCATGGTAGAAGAACCACACTGCCAAGAATGTCAGGAATAGAATGACATAGACCACTACCTGATCCACTGTAAAAAGTATGAACAACAAAGGCTTGAATTAAAAACTTACTATAGAAATAAAGAATCACATATAGACTTAACAGATGATAAAGGTTTTAAGTATAGATGCCACAAGAGATGACCAATCAAAAAGATATATACAGAAAACAAAGGAAAATATATAAGATTAGTAACTCAGGAAAACCATCCAACTAAATAGAAATTAAGCAGCAAGAACTAACAAAGCATTAACAAAAACCTAACTACTCATACGACAAGGAAATACAACAAGGAAAAAAAAAGGGGGGCAACAACTCAAAAACAAATAAATATTAATACAAAATTAAAACCAAGCGTAAAGGACAAATATATATCTATAAGCAATACAAATAAATAAATAAAATTGACAAATACTAATATAAACAAAAATCAGCAACTGCAAAAAACAATAGTTAATTAAATTGAATGCAAATTAGTAAATAAAATGACACTAAATACCCCAATTATAACCAACTTTCAGGTTGAACAGGGTAGACCAAGATGGAACGTAAAGAGGCAATAACGATCAGATGTTAAATGCCGATCTACACCTATCAACCCATCAAAACGACAACAACTCCAAATGTTTTTGCGTCTGTCTCTACTTTAGTGTGACTGCTTCGGTTTCTTTGGGTCTGCCACTGTTTTTGTTTGTCTGCCTCTAGTTTTTGGATCCGCCTCTAGTTTGTGTGCATCAGTCTCTATTCTTGTGCCTGCCTCTATTGTTAGTGTTTGGCTCTGTTTTGTGTGGATCAGTCTCTGTTCTTTTGCCTGCCTCTATTGTTTGTGTTTGGCTCTATTTTTTGTGGATCAGTCTCTAATCTTGTGCCTGCCTCTATTGTTTGTGTTTGGCTCTATTTTTTGTGGATCAGTCTCTATTATTGTGCCTGCCTCTATTGTTTGTGTTTGGCTCTATTTTTTCAGTCTCCCTCTAATTCTTTGGGTCAGTCTCTACTTTTGTGTCTGACTATTTTTGGCTCTTCCTCTATTTACGTTATTTCATAAACAAATGTCTTATAACTACGGTAACACGTTTCCAGGCTTTGTGGACTTGAGTCACTAGCTCTCCTGTTAGAGCTGTAGAATTTTGATAGAACTGATATTATTTAAACAACATTACACAAAACGTGAAGATGTTAACGGATAAGGACAAGGCGTTTGAATTTATGGTTAGTCGATAACGCGACGCACTAATGACGACATAATAATGGAAACGTACGGTTACGTGTGATTCATCCACTGCGGATTTTAACGTCTTCGTTGTTCTCTACGTTTCAGTCACACAATGAGACTAAATGTGTGGGTTGAGAGACTCTTATATTTTAGTTGGACTCGATGTATTTTAATGCCCCTTCAAGCCCCAATGCAATGAAAGATCCTCCTGTCACCTCATGTTATAATATTTGGTGGAGAAAGTTGGTAAGGACTTATGGTCATTTTCAGGCTCACAAGAGGACTCGCCAAACACATCGTCTCTCAACTTTAGTTTAGGCAGCACTTTGTGCCGGCCAAAAAATACATAAACGCACATGCTGATAGGAGTTTCATTTTAAAAAAAGTCGTGTTATTAATATCACTGACAAACAACATTTTTCTTTCTTATATAAGAATAAGTGTTCTTAGGTCAGTTTCTTGCGCTGATTTCAAATCTGAAATCTGTTTATCTCTATCACGTCGGGTTCTTAAGATATTTGTGAATAAATATATTTTTGGGAAACCGTTAATTGCTTCGTTTCATTTTTACTACATAACTTATTAAAAATTAATAAAAAGCAACATAATTCTACTTTTTATACTGCTAAAAGATGCATGACATATGTTACGCGATTTTTCAAATAGTTACTGTATTTTGAAATAATTCTGAGCAAAATATGGCTTCTAGAAGTTGTAGAAATTCGGCTGATCTGTTCTGTTACGTGTGCGGATATTTTACCGATCGTGTTGACCAGAAAAACTTTACACCATTACTAAAGAAAGCATATGAACTTTATTTCGATTCGAAAGTTGATGATGCAAATAAATCTTGGAAGCCAAATGCAGTTTGTTTGATACATTGGCAGGTTGGTTACGAAAATCGCCGAAGCATAAGTCGATGCCTTTTGGAGTGCCAGTAATATGGCGTGAACATACAAATCACACTACTGATTGTTACTTCTGCTTGACAAATATCCATGGTTTCACTTTTAAAACTAGAAAGTCTGTGGTTTATCCAAATATTGAATCGGTTTCGAAACCAGTGCCTCATGATCCAATCACGTGTCCGATCCAAGTACCACCAGAACAATATCCGTTGGACGTAAATGAACCATCAGAAAGTGATAGTTTACCTTCTTTAGAAACTAATTAACCATTCAGAACTTTCAGATCTAATACGTGATCTCGCTCTTACCAAAGGACAAGCGGAATTACTCGGTTCGCGACTCAAAGAATGGAATCTTTTAGCGCCCAATACTCCGATATCTAAATTTCGTCATAGACACAGAGAACGTGTTCAATACTTTGAGATGGATGATGACATTTGCTATTGCAAAGATGTAAACGGTCATGAGCACATAGTCAACGAATGGCGATTTTTCATCGATTCTTCCAAGACTAGTCTAAAAGCCGTGTTATTGCATAACATAAATTTTTTTTCATCAATTCCAGTCGCCTACTCTGTTTATATGAAAGAAACTTATGACAATATGGCCTTACGTTTGGAAAAAATAAAGTACAATGACTACCAATGGCGGATTTGTGGAGACCTAAAGGTCATTGCAATTCTCATGGGCATGCAGACTGGGTATACTAAATTTTGTTGCTTCCGATGTGAATGGGACAGCCGCAACAGACAGGAACATTATGCAAGAAAGGTGTGGCCTATCCGGGATCGTATGCAGCTCGGGCATAAAAATGTAATACGCGAGCCATTAGTTAACAAAGACAGCTTCATTTTACCACTGTTACATATAAAGTTGGGGCTCATGAAGAATTTTGTAAAAGTGTTAGATAAAACGAGCAAAGCTTTCACTTATCTTCGAGAAAAGTTTCCGCAAGTTAGCAATGCAAAGATAAAGGAAGGTATCTTTGTAGGACCTCAGATTAGGAAAGTTATTGCAGACAAACAATTCGAGAACTTGTTACATGGTAGTGAACTTCGCGCATGGATGACATTCAAATCGATCGTCGATAACTTTCTGGAAAATCACAAATCTGTCGACTATGTTGCATATTGTTAAGCAGTGCATAGATGCATATAGAATTATGGGCCGTAACATGTCCCTCAAAATCCATTTGCTCGATTCGCATCTTGACTTTTTCCCTGACAACCTTGGCGAAGTCAGCGATGAACATGGAGAACGATTCCATCAAGATATCGCCGTAATGGAGTCACGTTATCAAGGACGGTGGAGTGTGACCATGCTTGCCGATTATTGTTGGATGCTTCATCGCGATGTACCACATGCCATTCACCGACGAAAGTCGACTGCAAAGAAATTCAAGCCTACATAACTGTTATACTTCTTGTACGAATGATGTTGTAATACTGTATGCGTTGTTAAAAAACTTCAATTGCGTATTTCTAGAGATCCCGACCTGATTGAGAAAAACGGTTTGCAGATTTTAAAACAGCGCATTGAAATTGACCAGAAAAATATAGAAATGTTAGAGAAAGAAAAAAAAGTTTTCTTTTGTTAGTCAGTGTGTTTACTGACATGGTTTCAACCTAGCGTGCATTTATTTATCTCATATAAAGTATAAATTAATATTCCTATAACAGTAATAAATAACAGAAAATCTCTCTTCGGAATTTGATAAATATTGTAATATTCTTTTCGCTGCAGAGGAATTACAAAAAAGTACATAAAATAACTATTTAATGTGTTAAAGAATATAACTAGCTTTTAAAACATTTTTACTCCCCTTGTAATAAAAATACGTCCCTTAGATAAAACGCTTAAATGTATCTTAACGTTTCAGTATGAGGGAAATAGCAATGCGATAGTAGAGCAACATTGATAAGAGTTCCCGACGTCAATGTCTGGTTGTGTAGCGAATACAGAAAGTTAGTTAAAAGTTAATGTCTTTACATACTTGTTGCATATGTGGGTACTGACACCCCCCGCCTTTCTTTTTCTCCAATGTGTATGGAATCGATACTTGCCGAGTTTGTATATGTAACTACCAAGCACTCCAAAGGAGGTAACTAACAATCATTTATGTGACTGCCAAAATACAAAAGACAGAAAGTGCTATATATCTCTCAACTGGATTAAACTGAATATTGAACCCAATCTTGCGCCTTGCCTCCCCCTTCTCCCTTCCACCCCTAAAATAATTTAAAAAATAAAAGGCAACCACAGCTGAAGTTTGAAAGATGTGTACAAGAGAGACATGAAGAGATAAGTCCAGGATTCTGGGAGGACGGAGATGCCGATTATAGCAAGTGGAGATGTTCCCTAAGATTATGCGAAAAGAGACTCTTACAACATCCAGTGGAAATAGCCATTTAACGAAATAGGTTCAGTTCAATGCGTTAGCCGAATAGCCAACAGTGGGACCTCTGCCATCAAATGTCAAGGACGATTACATGATCACAGTATACGATATAATATTTCTACAAAGTGACTGACAAGTCAATGTCAAGGACGATCAAATGCTCACTGTATACGATATAATATTTCTACAAAGTGACTGACAAGTCAATTTCAAGGACGATCACATGATCACAGTGTACGATATAATATTTCTACAAAGTGACTGACAAGTCAATCTCTTCTTTTTAAAATATTACTATCAGCACTTATACCTACGGCATATATGCAACATGCGTGTCAAAACAAGGTGTAATAACTGCCATACGACAATTGACAGATACGTTGTATTTTTTTTTGTTTTTTTGTTCAAACAACTAAACAAAATAAACTAAATTCTAAAATGACCTATAAACTCAACGTTACCAGAGAGAGAGAAAAAATTGTGCCCGCCACGATGTTATGTGATCTCCATGTGCGCTGTTGTGTTAATGTGACTGTCACGATTTGCCTCCTCTTTCCTTCGGCAGTAGTGATCCAACCGTGACCAAAATCTAGAGTATCAAATTTGGGCCTTCAAAGGGTCTACGTTATGTGTAAAATCATAACAGGTTTTATCGCACTCAACATGGTTTGTATACATACTTCCTTGTTGATATGCGTTGCCCGGAATACTCCGGAAGTACGTCACATAATCTGCTAATATTTGGCAGACGATTCTTTGCCGACCTTGCGTGGCAGATTTGAACTAGTATTGGGGGTCTTTCGCTGTGTATTACTGTATGTGAGAAGACGTGCTTTTGACGAGCTCCAGAAAGTATACTCTTGTGATAGAGTCTTTGTAAATTTATGTCAGCTAGGTCGTCCTACATTATGGAGTCTATGCTTGATTATGATTAAAGGGACAAGCAATGCTGACTAGAAAGAAGTGAGTGTGGAACTATTTCATTAAAGATTTCAGCAGTATGCATAAGACATCTTGTCCTTAGTCTACGTGACGATAGACTGGTTTCATGGATGGCTAGGAATGCCAATGATTAAAATTATATTTGGATGCAAATATATAAGGAGCTTCGTCCTATATTAAAAGTGAATATGTGTTCTTCCACGTTCAAACTGGCCCTATCAAGTTTCTGACTGTTGAAGACTGATTACACGTTCTTAGGCTGTTTAAAAAGTTGGACTTAGAGGCATGTTAATATATGGGTAAAGTGGGATGATATAAATACTTATAGGGGACTTAGTGTACTGACTGAGATCAGCTGTGAAGGTATCTGTATCTAATAGGTGTAGTGTTTTACAGATAACCTTACTTGCTACCACATTTATACCTCAGTCAGAATTATTCTGGAATATTGTGATGACTACGTTAAATGTCTAGGGTTATGTAAATGATGAAGTGTAAGTCAAAACAACAACAGACAGATAAACAATTTAATTTATTCCACCACACTTGACAACACTGTGACACTCACACACATATAACACTCTATAAGACTATCTTAAATGAGTCACTGGTAAAGTTTCAAATATATATGTATTAATTACTTTCACTAATATATATCCTGATTCAACTACACAGTGAACCAGGAATCACAATCAAATGTAATCACAATTTATATGTACATAATTTATAAATATGAACCTTGTAGTGACATATTTTATTAGTATTATCCTATGTGTGTCAGTTGTGTAGTAGTACTATGAGGTAATACTGGTTTTGTTTTTCAAGCTATGTTGTTATTTGTCATCATGACTTCAAGTGTTTGTTTATCTTGGAAATAGTATGGGGAAAAGTTCACAGTTCCTATCAATTTAAACAATGTATTGTCCCTCTGTTTTACTATAATGTCAATTTTAGAGAGGGACACATAATGTTGAGCTCCTCTGGCCACAGAAGCTTATCTTTCGTGATGGCGGCAGGAAAAGACTCCTCTGCTCGATAGCTTCCCTGTGTTCTGGAGACACCTCACTGGTCGCTATCTGGACCCAGGAGTATGCTGTCAGCCTCTAGATTCAGCAAAGCTCAGACCAGGTGCTGCTCAATAACTTTAGGACCACGGTCCCTGAAACAAGAAGGTTGTACCTCCTATTTCAGAACTAATTTATAATCTATTTCCAGACTGAACACAATACACACCAAACACTGAGTTCAGAGCGGTAGGCCAACTGCTATCTTCATCTGAAACAATTTACACCAGTATACTCCTCCCTAATGGTTACTACGCCTCTGCAATTCCAGCATTAGTTCTTTCTAGTCAATAAGATAGGTGTCAGTGTACTGTTTGGCAATTCCCTGCAGTTTTACTTTTCTCCGACACGTCCTGTTCAGGTTGGAGCACTATCTAGGCCTTGCCTCATGTTTGCTACTGAACCACACACATATACAGACATAATTATCAATTTACATTGAATTTTCATTAAAAAGATATCAAATATTTCAAGCTTACCACAATTCATGGAAATAATACAGAATTACGTTGACTGGCAATGAATATAGCACAACTCCGATCTGCCGATGTCCCAGGCTTTTATTTTTGAAAAATATGATCTGGCTCTCAACGCACTGTTTTCTGAGTAAGTTTATTTTAACATGTGGCACTGAACTGACGCTCCTAATTGCCTATATTGGCGGGTCTAACCAATCGGGCCATGTTTACACAGCTTTTCAAAAAAAGTACTCCTACTCACGTTTCCCTAACAACAAAGAATTAGTATTTGTAGCCCGACTAATCGTGTTTAGCCTTACATTTACTTCTATCCAATCAAATAGGATTTTACATGGTGGCCCATTTCCCGTAAAATAGTGGTTCCAAAACATGCCACTGTGCGATTATTATTTGGTGTTGTCTGACACCCTCACTATTTTCTTTTGGCTATAATTTGTTAATTCCTAGACTATTTGCGTAACACTTAACATATTCTTTGTCAGCAAGTCCTAAGGAACCCAACTATATAATTTTATGGGGATAAGGGGCTGCGTTCAAAATATGCAATTTCTTCTACCACCCGTTCACTTCGATACGATGTGGTGTCTGGGTACTGTCAGGCTTTCAAACGTAAACCAGTATAATGTCATATTTCCTAATAAGCATTTTTCAGGTTTTTTAAACCTAACTCTCGTATGGGTATTGTTTTTTATCACTGTCGATTTGAAAAAAAGTTAGTGCTTGTGGCCTTACACGCGTGATGGCATTAATTTTGTATCGCGAGACGCGGGTTAGTGTTGCATGCGTTCCTGCTTTCAGCCCTCCCTCTCTTTCTATCCTTAGTCCATCTGTCCTTTCGTTTATGTTAACGTAGTGTAATTAATGCTAGTATTAATTTAGGTCATTACGCAGTGTGCCTAGCTCAAGGTTTTCTTAGAAATACAGTACACACGTTTTATTGTAGAAAGCGTGTATGATGCAGTAGGCTTTTACTATCAACGTGAAGGCGTGAGAAGTGGCAGACGAAGCATAAAAAAGGGGGATCTCGAGTACCGTCATTGTGACAGCACTGTTCTTTACCATTCTTCTTTCCTTTTATTGAATTTATTCGTTAGGCTTTACATTTACTTTTTAATTTATATATGTGGATTTAGAATGTTTCACGACAAATTCTCCCCTCTTAAAACAGACGTTATATGTCAGTCTATAATTCTATATACACATAGAGAAATTTATTATTATTTCTGGGGCTTACGGTGATTCTCATCACACGGATGGCGGCTTAAAAAATCCGCTCCCAGATTTGTCTTTCCAGATATATACTCTATGCTAAACACAAATGGCTGCATCAGTAATGACCAACGGAGTAATCTAGAATTTTCATGTCTAGCCTGCGTTAGAAACGACATGGGTTTGTGATCCGTTTGCAACTTAAATGCCTTCCCATACAGATAAATATTGAATTTCTTTATCGCCCATATTACTGCAAGACATTCTTTTTCGCTAGTTGAGTAGTTGGTTTCAGCTTTATTCAACTTTCTGCTAGCATATGCCACTGGGCTTAATTCCCCATCCAATGCATCTCATTTCTGTAGCAGAGTCGCACCTAACCCAATATTACTGGCTGTAGTGGGTTTGATGGTATTGTATGATGGTGATATTACTAAATGTAATGTATGAGGCCAGCTGTGAAGGCTCCTGAGATAAAATGTAGTTGTGAATTGTCAGAAGGCCTTTCTTGCTACCACTACGACCTCACACTCAATTTTTTTCCTTAATGAATGTAGCTATGTAAAATGTCTAGGGTAATGATATGTAATGTGGTGTGATAGTTATAGATACACCCACAGATATTTAAGCAGACTAATAATATTTAACAAATATTATAATACACTGAACTAACTCAAGAGTGTAAAATTTTTGATAGAATTATATTACATTTATTTGTTCTGGATCAGGTTTTATGTTGACCAGAACTTTTTTAAAAAAAAAGATTTAAAATTTATGACAGTGTCCAGTAAATTGCAGGAATTTTTGGGGGTATTAGTAACTAAAAGGCGTTGGTGAACTTCCAGCAGACCAGAGGCTCACTCATCTTGCATATGTAGCTCTGGTGCTGAAATCTGGTGGTCCCACCTCTCCGTGCTGGTGGGCAATAATAGTGGTCTCTGTCACAACGTACTGCACAGATACACTCGAGTAAAATCACCAACTGAATGGACACCGCCTTGTTCACAACTGAAACTCACAGCTCTGCAATCAAAGTATTGGCTATGTGTCAAAATTCTATTCTCTACCCACGTCTGGACACAACACGGACACAACAACCACATCATACAGACAGGTCAGATCTCTCTGACCAAACAGCACATTTACCATGGTGGTTTTACATCAGATAGGTCCTCCCAGACTATAGATTCTGAAAAATATTTATTAGTTTCCTTCCCTAAAAGTGGATAGGTAATATGTTTCATTATTCTCAACACTTGATCTGTCTTTCCTAACCCTTGCTGGAGTTTATGTATATTGTTGGTCCCTAGACCCTGACTTGGGCGGGGGGTCTAGAGCAAATCCCTACTTGTTTGTAAGGCTAGATTATGATATGGCAGTATCAAATCACTCGAACATTAAACAATATTCAAAATATACAAAGAAATAATTTCAATCTTACCAGATTATGAATAAAGAACACAGAAATGCTAGCAAAACTCAGCTGAGCTGCTGGCTATAGTATGGCGTCCCTGAACTTATTTCACTTTCTTTCATTTGGAAATCACCACACTTTAAAATACTGTGTCTATCATCGAACAACTATTGAGGAATGGCCCCACTTGCGCGTCTGAGCGCCGATAAAATGATTGTCTGTGGCCAATCACTGCCTAGGTTTATTTCAAATTCAAATTTCCTACCCTAAAGTCATTTCAGTCATGCTTCAGTCAAGTATGGATGTTTATCTGTTACTCTGTCCGTCTCTACTTGTTTTTTTTTTCAAAACGTACTTGATTTTTGAACCAACCTTTCTCTCCCCTCCAAAATTTTGTCGTTAAAAGTTATATTTAGACACAGCTCCCACCAATGTCCCTTCGCTTCCCTACTAAGTAGATTTGAACACCTGCGTCACGAGGTCGTGTTTTTGTGTGCAAATAGCGACACTTTTTATTCCATACAGTCTGTCGCTGATGTGAACAACACTGTCTTTTGTCATTATCTTCAATATTATCTATCCGTCTGTAAAATTAAGAACATATTAGTTCACTGCTCAGAATGGGCCATCCGGCCAGCTAATTTTTATATTCCTAACATTAATATTACGAAAAAGTTACTTTTTAATTTTTGTAATATTCCAAACATCTGCGTTCTGCCGCTGAATTCAAATCAAAGGCTTGGTATCGCAAAAGCGACCAATAAATGACTGTGGCGTAACATATCCAAGGTCCCTTCTGTCGAGTTCCTTACTTTATGTCAACTTGGGAAACGTGACTTTTCTCCGTTTTTCCCCCCAATTGCGTCTCCTTAGCCTTTCTAGTCTCACGCAATCTTTCCAGTCATATTTTTTCCTTTATCCGCCGTTCCCCTCCTGTCTAGCAAGTCAATTTTTATGGAGGGTGATGACCCGCGGTCTGGGCGATCATGTACTATCAGCAGCCTACGCATTATGTTTTTATCCTTACATGTTATCTTTGGAGGTATTTTACCGTTGTATCTCTGTCAATTTCACTACACATCTCCCCACTTGAAAACATGCCTATGGCAAGTTCCAAAACCAGCGATACACATAGGTAAAATTACTCCTCACGTCTGCCACTACTCTAATTTTGATCACAGGGGTGCCGACTGAGGAAATCTGCACCGACATTCAATTTACGGCTTGCATAAGCGACTGGTTTCAGTTCCCCATCAGGTGAAAATGATCTTTGCAACAAAGCCCCTCCTAGTCCTACATTACTTGCATCGGTTCTTAAGACAAAGTCCTGTGTCAAATCAGGCAGTTTGAGAATAGGCTTGCTAGTGAGTTTTTCCTTTAACTCTTGGAACGCTAGTTCACATTGTGCAGTCCAAATAATTTTATCTGGAAGTCCCTTGCGAGTCAGATCAGTCAGAGGAGCACAAATAGCGTTAAAATTCTTGATGTATTTCTGATAAAATCCGCATAACGACACAAATGATCGCACGTCCTTTTTTGTTTGCGGCCTAGGTGCTCTCTGCAGTTTTTCCAAGTTCTTAGGATCAGGGGTCATATTACCCTGATATACAGTGTGTCCCAAGAATTCCAACTCTTTGCATCCAATACAACATTTTGTTGGCCTAGCAGTTAAGTTCGCCTCCCGAAGTCTATCAAGCAACATCTCCAGAGCTTCAATGTGTTCTTCAAATGTCTCTGTGGCGACGAGAATATCATCCATGAAATTCGTGATACATGGGTTATTCAGGGGATCCAACAATTTGCGCATCATCCTTGAAAACACACTCGGAGCATTTTTCAGTCCGAATGGTAGCATATTGAATTCATAATGTCCATCCGAAGTGCTAAAAGCCAAATAAGGTCTCACTTCAGGCTTCACTGGGATCTGGTAATAGCCTTTACTAAGATCCACCTTTGAAAAGTATTTTGCCTTGTTCAGTCTGGCAAATAACTGTTTTGTGTCTGGTAATGGATCCACTTGTCCTTCTGTGACAGCATTCAGTTTCCTGTAATCTATGCACAGTCTGTGTTCCCCAGACGGTTTTCTCAACAAAACGACACTAGAACTAAAAGATGATTCACTGTGCGAAATAATCCCCTCCTTCAACAAATACTCTATTTCTTCCTTCAATGCCTTCTCCTTCGCGAACGGAATAGAATAGGCTCTCATACAGATTGGGTTTGAGTCTACCAGTTTCATGTCATACTGTAGCAAATTTGTATGGCCTGGTTTATCTGTTAATACATCTGTATGTTCCTCCAGAACCTGTTGAACTCTCTCCCTCTGGTTTTTAGTCAGGTGCTTACTGACTTTTACCTGTGCTGCGGTTTCACAAGGATGTAATGGGTATTCATGTGAGGTGAGTGGTTCTTTTTGCATCTGGGTTGCAATAGCCAAGGTCAATAAGGGGGTGCTTTCCTGGAGTGGTCTGTCCAGATACTTCTTTAACAGGTTTACATGATAAACTTTCTCCTTCCCCTTTTTGTCAATTTTATAGTTTGTTCTAGACACCTTCTCTAGAACCGTATATGGACCTTGCCAACCAATTTGTAATTTATTCTGGCTTCCGGGTAGTAGAAGCAGCACCTTCTCTCCGACTGCCAGTTCCCTGTCCTTTGCCTTCCTATTAAAATATGCTGCATGTTTCTTCCTGGCTTGCTTCAAATTATCATTTGCCAGTTTCCATCCAGCTTTCAAACGAGTGGTCAGTTCGTTCACGTATTGATACGATGAGGTAACAGTCTCTTCCGCCTTCTCATCTGTCCAGGTCCTTAATAGAGCTTCTAATGGACCTTTTATTGGCCTCCCAAATAGCAGAGTTGCGGGAGCCATCCCGGTTGAACTATGTGGTACCTCCCGGTACGCAAACAATGCGGCGGGCAGGGTTTTGAATCAATTGATGGCAGGGCTACCGCCTCTCCCCACATAGAACAAGTGTCCACCAGAGTAAGGATGAAACTGTTCCTCCTCTTGGTCCGAGTGAGAGGTCCTACAATATCCACTGCAACCCTCTCAAAAGGTGTTCCCACTATGGGCATTTCCCCTAGAGTTGCAGGAGCAGTCCAGTGCTTTGGAGCTACCCTTTGACATTCTGGGCAGGATTTGACATATCTTTTTATATCCTCCGTTATCCCTGGCCAGAAGTAATGACAAGCTATACGCTGTCCTGTGGCGCTGATCCCCATGTGACCACTGAAGGGAATCGCATGCCCGAGTTCCATCACTTTATCTCTATATGAAGTGGGAAGAACCAGCTGGTTGTGACCATTTGTTCCAGTTCCGGCCTTCCTGTATAAGAGTTTGTTCTTCATGAAATATTCCCCCTTGCTCGGAGGTGTGTGGCATTTGGGCAATTTTTTAAAACAGGGCTTGAGTGTCCTATCCTCAGCCTGCGCCTTCCTCATCTCCTCTGGATGAGCATTTATAGGTTCACCTTCTTCCGCCTTCTTCTGTGACCTGGTCTGCACTGTCGCCATGATCACAGGTTTCTCGGGATTCCCCAAGAAGACGTATCTACACCCCAATATCAGAGGGTAGATTGGTTCATCTATCACTGCTGCTCTGATTTCTCCCTCCACATAGCGAGTTTTCACCGTTATCCTTGCGATGGGAAGTGTCATGAGTGGTATGTCCTTAGTCGCCCCTTGTATTCCACTGTTTCTGTGGTATACTGACTTGGGTCCACTAGGCTAGACTTCACAACTGAATCATAATCCAAACCTGTATCATTGTCGTAGATTTCCGATAGGAGAATTAAGACTAGGTTTGGTCCCTTCTGAATAGGTTTGAATAGGTGATAGACTCAGTGAGAGTTAGTGAAAGGTAATAGAATTTCCACACACGTGAGATGATAGATTTGAGATAGTGGCTGTCTCTGAAAGCGAAAAGAATTCTTCTCTCTCTCACCTATCTTCTACAACAGTTGTTACAGCGTCAGACAGACTACACCAATATACATATTACGTATATTTCTATCACTCACAAG
>JAMPIV010004198.1:0-37500 GCA_024509875.1 Oreohelix idahoensis
CAGTCAGCTAAAACAATCAGCTGAACACTCATTTAAAGCAGTCAATTAAAAAAGAAATCAGTTAACAGTCAGTTACAGCTGTCAACAGCCGGTTACTCCAGTCACTTAAAGCAGTCAATTAAAATCTTCAGCTACAATTGTCAGTAAAACAGTCAGTTACACCAGTAACCTAAAACAATCAGCTAAACACTTAGTTACAACAGTCAGTTATACCAGTCAGCTATAACCTACGGCTGAACATTCTGTTAAAACAGTCAGTTAAAACATTCAGTTAACAATCAGTCACAACTGTTAACAGTCGGTTAAAACATTCGGATACAACAGTCAGATACAGCAGTCAGCTAAGACAATCAGCTAAACACATTTAAAACAGTCAGTTACACCAGTCAGCTAACACAATCAGCTAAACACTCAGTTAAAACAGTCGACTGAAACATTCAGTTACAACGGTAAGATAAAACAATCAGATACAGCAGTCAGCTAAAACAATCAGCTAAACACTCATTTAAAACAGTCAATTAAAACATTCAGCTACAATGGTCAGATAAAACAGTCAACAGTCAGTTTAAACAGTCGGTTAAAAAGTTCAATCAGCCATTTAAAAAACAGTTATTTAAAACCGTCAAGAATATTCAGTTTAGTTAAAATCTAACCATCATTTCTTACGAGAACAGATTGAAGGTCTAGTAAAACCAACCTTTGATGATGAGACAAGAGTTATTGATCTGAAAACTGTCTATATTCTCTTTGTATTATCCTACTCAATTTGTACAAAACTCTGTAATGATGGCGCTCTGCAGTTCTCAGAAATGTTCGGCCAGTTTATTTTGTTATCCCCTTCTTATTTTCATTCAGCTCTCCTTTCTTCCAAGTCATGTTTCTCCACTTGGTCTTTATATGTGATTAGTTCACTCCTCTACGGCAGTATATGCTAGCGGACTACCTTTAAATTTTTTTTTACAGTTATTCCATGGCGATACACCGGTAGGTCACAGAAAATCATTTTCTAGATTCATCTTCGGCAGATAAGAGCGTCCGGTTGATAGAGTGGTTAGAGCACTGGTCTCTCGCAGCAAAAGTGCCGGGTTCGAATCACTGTACCGACACGCTCCAGTCTACCCAGCTGTAAATGGGTACCTGACTCTGCTCTTTGAGTTAGGGAAGGAAAAAGCAGTGATGAAGGAATCTGGTCATCCCGCCTCTTGATGCTGGACCTGGTATCGTGAAGTCTCTAATACTTTACTTCCCTACGGCAGTATCTGTTATGGGACTGCCTGTGACCTGTGACCTTTCATGGCAGATAAGAACAACGTAAAGAGTTGTTTTTAAGCTATGGTAATTTCTGACAAACCATCTTCTGCCGGCATTTAAACCCGCGGATAAAAAGATATTCTTTCTCAGTTCTCAGTGAAAACCTAAGAGCTAGCTGATTAGATTCACTTTATTTGTGAACTGCTTAATAAGACAGGAACCTATAATTTTCTTTGTGAAAGAGAACATGACTTTTTTCTAAAAACCTGAAGTAAACGAGAAAAATGTTCACATACAGAGCAAGGCATGTGTCACAGTTGGCAGGGTAGGTGATGTTGAGTGACAGTTCAGAACAAAGGCACTAGAAGCCGTAGAGATGTGGTTTTACAGAAGAATGTTAAAAATACCATGGTCAGCCAAAAAGAGTAATGAGGATGTCCTGAAAGAGGCTAGTGAGCAAAGGAAACTTATTTCACAAGTTAGAAAGGGGCAATCCACTTTTTTGGGGCAAGTTATGAGAAGAGGAAAGCTGGAGTATATCGTAACAACAGGTAAGAGAGTATATCGTAACAACAGGTAAGAGAATATATCCTAACAACAGGTAAGAGAGTATATCGTAACAACAGGTAAGAGAGTATATCGTAACAACAGGTAAGAGAGTATATCGTAACAACAGGTAACATTAACGGAAAATGAGATAAGGGAAGACAAAAAGAAAAAACACACCGTGTCGGCATGGAAAGAAGTCAGCAGCAGAATTGATAAATTGAACTGGAGACAGGAAGTTGTGGATATACATGATCTCCTACTCCACTAGGCATGGTACTTAAAGAGAGAGAGAGAGAGATCTTTAGACAGCACAGTGTTTCTAAAGCATATCCCTCAGTTCCTGGGTTGCCTACTGCTATTCTAGGACCTTGTCTTGCCACTTGGACATTAAACATCAACATTCTATATCAACACTAAACATCAACATTCTATATCAACATTAAACATCAACATTCTATTAGGCGTCGTCACGGGAAGCTGAAGTTTTTTTGTTTGTTTCTTAAGTCAAGTGTGGCCCTTGGCTGTTGTGAGTCCGTGTTTTTATTGGATGTCTTGAATATTGTCTATCCAGCTGTTTCTTGGTCTTCCTTGTCCTCTAGCCCCAGATTTTCTGCTGTTCTCGCCATGTATTGAGAACTACTCGGGCACCATTTTGATAAGATGACCGAACCACTTTATCCTACATTGGTGTACTATAGCACAGGTTGGAAATCAAATTGACTTCTTTGGTCACGAGTATGTCGAATTAAAATGTCAAATTCGCCACACTACAAACGTATTTTTCCCGTGTAATTCCCGGGGTCTCTGAAGGGACAAAGAAGGAATATGCCTACTGAACCGTAAGGGTTGTCGCACAAGGCGGCTTATATGAGGGTGTGCATGGAGCCGGTAACCTAACTATGTCAAACAAATTGTGACAAAAACCACCACTGAAGGATCATGTGAATGTTTGGTGCAGGTTTCCTGAAAGGGCATCAGCTGTCATGGTGGCTCCATGCTTCAGAAGGAACGTAAAAGAAAATGATGAACACGCACATATTTATAGAAAATGTATTTCATTATACCAGCGCAACACAAACTTTTAAAAGATTGTAACTCAACCAATCTTTGATTGTACTTGCAATATAAAAGATTAAAAGAATTTCCAACAATACTTTTGCCTCATTTTGTCTTTTTTGTGCTTCCAGAGGAACAGGGGGAACCTCGCATTCACCAGGAATATTCAAGCAGGCTGATTAAATGTCTGCTAGTCTGACAGGGTGTGATAATTTATTTCTGAGTCAGTGTGAGCTAGATGAGTGTTATCTTTGTTACCCTGTATGCGTGTGGAGATAAAGGGCGGAATGTGTGATGGGATTTGATGGCTGAATGTGTAATGGGATGTGGATGATGGCTGAATTACCAATCAATGTAAAATAAATTGTATTTGTTTTTCTTATATCTATCTATCTATCTATCTATCTATCTATCTATCTATCTATCTATCTATCTATCTATCTATCTATCTATCTATCTATCTATCTATCTATCTATCTATCTATCTATCTATCTATCTATCTATCTATCTATCTATCTATCTATCTATCTATCTATCTATTTATCTATCTATCTATCTATCTATCTATCTATCTATCTATCTATCTATCTATCTATCTATCTATCTATCTATCTATCTATCTATCTATCTATCTATCTATCTATCCGTCTGTCTGTCTTTCTGTCTGTCTGTATGTCTATCTGTCTGTCTGTCTGTCTATCTCTTGTTCTTCTTCTTCAAATGTCATGATGTCAACATGTCAAGTATCTTCTCTCAATGTCAACATATATCTTCTCTGTCCTTCAGTTATTCCTGTTTAGTTATAAACTAATTCAACTTTTCTCTTCTCAACACGTGCCCAAAGAAAGAAGATTCTCTCTTTCTATTGTTATAGTGCGTTTCACAATGTTTGCCGCTGTTTAATATTCAATATCTCTGCAACCACTTGAACGTAATTGTTGCAACTTTGCATATGACCTAATGATCGCTATGTCCCTAGGGGGACATTTTTTTCCTCGTTAACAAACTTATGGTTTTAAATTTTCTTTATTTAAAGTATACAAAATCGACCACCTCCTAGTCCAACCGTGTATTGAGAGGGCTTACCCCTTTAATATTTGTGAGCTATTTCGATTTCACATCTTCAACGCATTTCACGTGATTTTTCCCCGTGTTTCAGCTCACTATCGCACTGTTTTGAACATTACATTGATCCTTCCGGTGCGTTCAGTTACCGTTCTACTGATTGTGTATTTCAGTGCATAGGCGTATCTTGCGGTATTCTAGGTCAGTAATGCAATGGGTATGAAAGTCAAGTTCCTTACACTGCATACAATGGCAGTGAAGATGTATAAATATTTCTGCAGAGAAGCTAAGCGTGGTAAACTGTATCGGAGTCTCTCAAATCCTGAAAAGAGAACTATTCACGCTTTGGGTTTAAGTAAACGCTCATTTCATCAATTACTCAAAGCTAATGGAATTTTCAGTTCAATCAATACCAGGACGCAAGGAAGAAAGGAAGTAGTAGATAGTTTTGACAGGGATGTGATTAGAAGAGAGATTTGTAGAATGTTAAATTCCAAAGAAACTGTGACACTAAGAAAACTGAAAATTCGTCTGAGAACACACAATGACGTTGATGTGTCGAAATCAACATTATGGAGAACTGTTAGAAGCATTGGCTTTACGTTTAGGAAGTACGCTAGTGGAAGAAACGTCATCTACGAGATGCCGCACTTAGTATCTATGAGAAGTAAATATTTATGTGAAGTACGAGAAATGCGTAATCAAGATTATGATATTGTGTATGTGGATGAAACTTGGATCAATGCTCACCACACGAGTGAAAAGGAATGGCAGTTATCAGATGGAACGATTAAAAGATGTGTACCCAGTGGAAAAGGACAACGTCTGATAATGGTACATGCAGGCAGCAGACGTAATGGGCTAGTGAAAAATGCTGAACTTATTTTCACTTCCAATTATACGGACAACCGAGACTATCATACCGAGATGAACGGTAACATATTTAGAGAGTGGATTAAAAATACTCTTCTTCCGTCCCTAGACAGACCATCCTGTCTGATAATGGACAACGCATCATACCACAACGCTGTGGCAGAAGAAGACAAAATCCCGACATCTTCGAGTACAAAAGATGCTATAAAGATTTGGCTTAGAAAAGAAGACATTCCATTTAACGAGGGGTTTATGAAACCTGAATTTCTGTCCCTTGTTAAGAAATCACAAAAGACCAAGATATTCCATATAGACAAGTTGATTCAACAGCATGGTCATATGTGTTTGAGACTGCCACCTTATCATTCACATTTAAACCCAACTAAACTCGTTTGGGCAAAAGTTAAAGGACAGGTGGCAGCTGAAAATAAAACTTTCAAACTATGCAATATGAATGAACTAACATATGCCGCCCTCTCGCAGATAGACAAAGATTATTGGTGTAAATGTGAAGACCATGTCTTGAAAGAGGAAAATGACTATTGGAAAAAAGATGGACTGTCGTTCGTTCAGCCGAGAATAGTCATCAATATGTTAGACTCGTCTGACTCAGAATAAGCGGGTAAATACCTTATATGTTTTATATGTTTTCTCCTCCATCTATGTGTATATGTAAACCAATTCATTTCCTTTTTATCTCCACGATTTCACTTTTATTTTTAACATACACAGTACTTTCACCTCTTCATGCATCCATTCACGTTTTAGTATAAAAAGTAACATTTACAACGAATAGGCGTTATTATTCTCTCAAATATTTCGAACAAATAAAAAAGGACCTCACGTAGTAATCAGTTAACAAACCCCTCTAACATTCGAATTGTATCGACGCCTATGCCGAAAATATGCAACTTCCGTCATTTACGGTAAATTATTTTCTTCCAGGACAAAATAATTACTTCGTTAAAAAAGATCAAAGGAATTAGCTGTTGCAAGAAAAGAACACTAATGGCAACATTGAATTTTATAAAAACTTTGGGACATTGAAAATATAAGAACACATGAAAAAATCATGTTTATCAGTGCAAGGAATATGGAGATATTTGAAGTCAATCGTCGACCGATCTTTTTGAAACGCACTATAGTAATACGCTCCCTTGTCGAACTGGCATCTTTCAGGACACCATATTTACTCTTTTTAGCCGCCTATTGTATTCTCTGACATTCTTCTGTGATACAATATCAATGTGGTTTCCAGAACTTTTCATGTTTGTTTACAAATTGTCCATGACTTACTTCTACATGTAAGGATTGTCTCTATATGTATTGAAGAACTCTGTTACTTCCATTGCCAAAGAGTTTTTTCATAACATACTTTTAATTTTACTGAATGCTGCTTTTGGCTGGGCTTTTTTACTCTTCACCTCTGAGGTGCATCTTTCTTCTGATCTTATTTACGTGCATAGCTAGCTGAATTTATTGACTCCTTGACAGTGCATTCTAAAGTCATCTTATTTACGTGCATAGCTAGCTGAATTTATTGACTCCTTGACAGTGCATTCTAAAGTCATCTTATTTACGTGCATAGCTAGCTGAATTTATTGACTCCTTGACAGTGCATTCTAAAGTCATCTTATTTACGTGCATAGCTAGCTGAATTTATTGACTCCTTGACAGTGCATTCTAAAGTCATCTTATTTACGTGCATAGCTAGCTGAATTTATTGACTCCTTGACAGTGCATTCTAAAGTCATCTTATTTACGTGCATAGCTAGCTGAATTTATTGACTCCTTGACAGTGCATTCTAAAGTCATCTTATTTACGTGCATAGCTAGCTGAATTTATTGACTCCTTGACAGTGCATTCTAAAGTCATCTTATTTACGTGCATAGCTAGCTGAATTTTTTGACTCCTTGACAGTGCATTCTAAAGTCATTTTCTTCGCCCAAAACCAGTTTAAAAATAGGGGTAGTCAAATAGAGATACTGCCGTAGGTGAGCGAAGTAAGGACAAGCTTCCTTGTACTATATATATATATATATATATATATATATATATATATATATATATATATATATATATATATATAAACATTTGAGGCCAAACGAGCTGTTTGCTTAGCGCGCCAAATACCCTAACATCGGCCCTGAGTAAGACACCCACTATTTATTGTAGTTCACCACACAGTTTACCGTAGGATTAATACCCTTGCAGGGTAGAGGGACCATCCTTCTATGCCATTGCATACACGCCAATTAGTGGGACTAGAGTGACCTCCATCAGCTGCGCCCGCTGAGTTTGGGAAGTTCTCTGGGTTTGCCAGAAAACCCAAATCGACATCCCTAAATTACCGTAAGCGTAAAAGAGTGAATAACTCGAATCCCTGGAGTTGTAACAACAACACTACATTTCTAAATGTATTTTATTCCGGCAAGAGTTTGTTTACGCCTAGTAGTCGGTTACGCAACTGTTTCGAGATATTCGTGTGTCTCTGTATGTTTATGTAATATTAATTGCAGCTGCCTTCGCGTGCATATAAATAGACGTATACTAAAAATATAGAAGAAACAGTTGCATTGAATCAGAAAAAGAAAACAAACAATAGTATATACCAAGTAAGGCCATTTTAGAATGTCAGGTTGAAGGTTGCGGTCAAAGGGAGAGAATGTTTGCTTAATAATGGGTGTTGTGGGTTTTGTAAGTTGCAGAACTTGTTTAACATGCGTGTAAGTCAATAAAGTAAGCATGAGCGATAGTCTGGCAGTTAGGTTCCATGTAAGTACATCACAAAATTATAGTATATACCTTGTAGATGAGAAATAGTTCCGCGAGAATATAATGTGTGTAAGGTTTGAGAACTATTGCGAATTTGAGTTGAGTGATAAGGTCATGCAAGGAATGTGATCTGTGAATGGTTGTCTTTGGTCACATGTTTGAAAATTGAGAGACTATTTTTCATTGGGCGTTTGAAATTCAGAGAAAGTCTGCTGGAAAGAAGTTATTTATTTTGCTAGTGTTAAGAATAGCATGTTTTGAGCGAATGTGTTGAATTTTTAAGTCAAGCAGATTATCATATGTGTTCTCGATTAATTCAAGTGAGAAGTGTTCCTAAAGATGTTTATTCAAATATTTGCATTGTTGTGATAAATTTTAAAGGGTAAACAAGGTAGATAGAAGGATCGTTAGAGTGCCCATGTAATGTCCCATCTTAAGATATTCTTGCAGTATTAGTATAGCCTGGTTTAATAAATGGATCAATTAAAACAATGATTTGAAACTATCAGCTAAAACCTTCAGTTTTACAGCCAGTTACATCAGTCAGTTAAAGCTGTAAATTAAAGAATTTAGTTAGAACAGCCAGTTACAGCTTCAACAGTTATTTAAAACATTCAGTTACATTAGTCAGACAAAACAGTCAGTTGTACCAGTCAGCTAAAACAATCAGCTGAACACTCATTTAAAGCAGTCAATTAAAAAAGAAATCAGTTAACAGTCAGTTACAGCTGTCAACAGCCGGTTACTCCAGTCACTTAAAGCAGTCAATTAAAATCTTCAGCTACAATTGTCAGTAAAACAGTCAGTTACACCAGTAACCTAAAACAATCAGCTAAACACTTAGTTACAACAGTCAGTTATACCAGTCAGCTATAACCTACGGCTGAACATTCTGTTAAAACAGTCAATTAAAACATTCAGTTAACAATCAGTCACAACTGTTAACAGTCGGTTAAAACATTCGGATACAACAGTCAGATACAGCAGTCAGCTAAAACAATCAGCTAAACACATTTAAAACAGTCAGTTACACCAGTCAGCTAACACAATCAGTTAAACACTCAGTTAAAACAGTCGACTGAAACATTCAGTTACAACGGTCAGATGAAACAGTCAGATACAGCAGTCAGCTAAAACAATCAGCTAAACACTCATTTAAAACAGTCAATTAAAACATTCAGCTACAACGGTCAGATAAAACAGTCAACAGTCAGTTTAAACAGTCGGTTAAAAAAGTTCAATCAGCCATTTAAAAAACAGTTATTTAAAACCGTCAAGAATATTCAGTTTAGTTAAAATCTAACCATCATTTCTTACGAGAACAGATTGAAGGTCTAGTAAAACCAACCTTTGATGATGAGACGAGAGTTATTGATCTGAAAACTGTCTATATTCTCTTTGTATTATCCTACTCAATTTGTACAAAACTCTGTAATGATGGCGCTCAGCAGTTCTCAGAAATGTTCGGCCAGTTTATTTTGTTATCCCCTTCTTATTTTCATTCAGCTCTCCTTTCTTCCAAGTCATGTTTCTCCACTTGGTCTTTATATGTGATTAGTTCACTCCTCTACGGCAGTATATGCTAGCGGACTACCTTTACAATTATTTTTTTAACCGTTATTCCATCACAGATGTTGTTCATTTTCAAATACTTGTTGATGAAATTCTAGAGAAGGGTTTGGTCGAGGGCGATACACCGGTAGGTCACAGAAAATCATTTTCTAGATTCATCTTCGGCAGATAAGAGCGTCCGGTTGATAGAGTGGTTAGAGCACTGGTCTCTCGCAGCAAAAGTGCCGGGTTCGAATCACTGTACCGACACGCTCCAGTCTACCCAGCTGTAAATGGGTACCTGACTCTGCTCTTTGAGTTAGGGAAGGAAAAAGCAGTGATGAAGAAATCTGGTCATCCCGCCTCTTGATGCTGGACCTGGTATCGTGAAGTCTCTAATACTTTACTTCCCTACGGCAGTATCTGTTATGGGACTGCCTGTGACCTGTGACCTTTCATGGCAGATAAGAACAACGTAAAGAGTTGTTTTTAAGCTATGGTAATTTCTGACAAACCATCTTCTGCCGGCATTTAAACTCGCGGATAAAAAGATATTCTTTCTCAGTTCTCAGTGAAAACCTAAGAGCTAGCTGATTAGATTCACTTTATTTGTGAACTGCTTAATAAGACAGGAACCTATAATTTTCTTTGTGAAAGAGAACATGACTTTTTTCTAAAAACCTGAAGTAAACGAGAAAAATGTTCACATACAGAGCAAGGCATGTGTCACAGTTGGCAGGGTAGGTGATGTTGAGTGACAGTTCAGAACAGTGTACTCTAAAATTGAGACCGATTTTCCACCTAGCCCTGCAGACATGACTTTACTAATGTAGATCTTTAGAAGAGTATCTTATTCAACATTTTATTGTTAATGGAAGTAAGGAAGAGAGTTCTTCAATGTTATAACTTATATAGAACCGATCCTGAAATATGGGAGTTATTCATGGACAATTAATGAACAATGGAAGGCACTAGAAGCCGTAGAGATGTGGTTTTACAGAAGAATGTTAAAAATACCATGGTCAGCCAAAAAGAGTAATGAGGATGTCCTGAAAGAGGCCAATGCGCAAAGGAAACTTATTTCACAAGTTAGAAAGGGGCAATCCACTTTTTTGGGGCATGTTATGAGAAGAGGAAAGCTGGAGTATATCGTAACAACAGGTAAGAGAATATATCGTAACAACAGGTAAGAGAATATATCGTAACAACAGGTAAGAGAATATATCGTAACAACAGGTAAGAGAATATATCGTAACAACAGGTAAGAGAGTATATCGTAACAACAGGTAAGATTAAAGGAAAATGAGATAAGGGAAGACAAAAAGAAAAAACACACCGTGTCGGCATGGAAAGAAGTCAGCAGCAGAATTGATAAATTGAACTGGAGACAGGAAGTTGTGGATAGACATGATCTCCTACTCCACTAGGCATGGTACTTAAAGAGAGAGAGAGAGAGATCTTTAGACAGCACAGTGTTTCTAAAGCATATCCCTCAGTTCCTGGGTTGCCTACTGCTATTCTAGGACCTTGTCTTGCCACTTGGACATTAAACATCAACATTCTATATCAACACTAAACATCAACATTCTATATCAACATTAAACATCAACATTCTATTAGGCGTCGTCACGGGAAGCTGAAGTTTTTTTGTTTGTTTCTTAAGTCAAGTGTGGCCCTTGGCTGTTGTGAGTCCGTGTTTTTATTGGATGTCTTGAATATTGTCTATCCATCTGTTTCTTGGTCTTCCTTGTCCTCTAGCCCCAGATTTTCTGCTGTTCTCGCCATGTATTGAGAACTACTCGTGCTCCATTTTGATAAGATGGCCGAACCACTTTATCCTACATTGGTGTACTAGAGCACAGGTTGAAAATCAAATTGACTTTTTTGGTCACGAGTATGCCGAAATAAAATGTCAAATTCGCCACACTACAAACGTATTTTTCCCGTGTAATTCCCGGGGTCTCTGAAGGGACAAAAAAGGAATATGCCTACTGAACCGTAAGGGTTGTCGCACAAGGCGGCTTATATGAGGGTGTGTATGGAGCCGGTAACCTAACTATGTCAAACAAATTGTGACAAAAACCACCACTGAAGGATCATGTGAATGTTTGGTGCAGGTTTCCTGAAAGGGCATCAGCTGTCATGGTGGCTCCATGCTTCAGAAGGAACGTAAAAGAAAATGATGAACACGCACATATTTATAGAAAATGTATTTCATTATACCAGCGCAACACAAACTTTTAAAAGATTGTAACTCAACCAATCTTTGATTGTACTTGCAATATAAAGATTAAAAGAATTTCCAACAATACTTTTGCCTCATTTTGTCTTTTTTGTGCTTCCAGAGGAACAGGGGGAACCTCGCATTCACCAGGAATATTCAAGCAGGCTGATTAAATGTCTGCTAGTCTGACAGGGTGTGATAATTTATTTCTGAGTCAGTGTGAGCTAGATGAGTGTTATCTTTGTTACCCTGTATGCGTGTGGAGATAAAGGGCGGAATGTGTGATGGGCTTTGATGGCTGAATGTGTAATGGGATGTGGATGATGGCTGAATTACCAATCAATGTAAAATAAATTGTATCTACATTTCTATCTATCTATCTATCTATCTATCTATCTATCTATCTATCTATCTATCTATCTATCTATCTATCTATCTATCTATCTATCTATCTATCTATCTATCTATCTATCTATCTATCTATCTATCTATCTATCTATCTATCTATCTATCTATCTATCTATCTATCTATCTATCTATCTATCTATCTATCTATTTATCTATCTATCTATCTATCTATCTATCTATCTATCTATCTATCTATCTATCTATCTATCTATCTATCCGTCTAACTGTCTTTCTGTCTGTCTGTCTTTCTGTCTGTCTGTATGTCTATCTGTCTGTCTGTCTGTCTATCTCTTGTTCTTCTTCTTCAAATGTCATGATGTCAACATGTCAAGTATCTTCTCTCAATGTCAACATATATCTTCTCTGTCCTTCAGTTATTCCTGTTTAGTTATAAACTAATTCAACTTTTCTCTTCTCAACACGTGCCCAAAGAAAGAAGATTCTCTCTTTCTATTGTTATAGTGCGTTTCACAATGTTTGCCGCTGTTTAATATTCAATATCTCTGCAACCACTTGAACGTAATTGTTGCAACTTTGCATATGACCTAATGATCGCTATGTCCCTAGGGGGACATTTTTTTCCTCGTTAACAAACTTATGGTTTTAAATTTTCTTTATTTAAAGTATACAAAATCGACCACCTCCTAGTCCAACCGTGTATTGAGAGGGCTTACCCCTTCATATTTGTGAGCTATTTCGATTTCACATCTTCAACGCATTTCACGTGATTTTTCCCGTGTTTCAGCTCACTATCGCACTGTTTTGAACATTACATTGATCCTTCCGGTGCGTTCAGTTACCGTTCTACTGATTGTGTATTTCAGTGCATAGGCGTATCTTGCGGTATTCTAGGTCTGTAATACAATGGGTATGAAAGTCAAGTTCCTTACACTGCATACAATTGCAGTGAAGATGTATACATATTTCTGCAGAGAAGCTAAGCGTGGTAAACTGTATCGGAGTCTCTCAAATCCTGAAAAGAGAACTATTCACGCTTTGGGTTTAAGTAAGCGCTCATTTCATCAATTACTCAAAGCTAATGGAATTTTCAGTTCAATCAATACCAGGACGCAAGGAAAAAAGGAAGTAGTAGATAGTTTTGACAGGGATGTGATTAGAAGAGAGATTTGTAGAATGTTCAATTCCAAAGAAACTGTGACACTAAGAAAACTGAAAATTCGTCTGAGAACACACAATGACGTTGATGTGTCGAAATCAACATTATGGAGAACTGTCAGAAGCATGGGCTTTACGTTTAGGAAGTGCGCTAGTGGAAGAAACGTCATCTACGAGTAGCCGCACTTTGTATCTATTAGAAGTAAATATTTATGTGAAGTACGAGAAATGCGTAATCAAGATTATGATATTGTGTATGTGGATGAAACTTGGATCAATGCTCACCACACGAGTGAAAAGGAATGGCAGTTATCAGATTGAACGATTAAAAGATGTGTACCTAGTGGAAAAGGACAACGTCTGATAATGGTACATGCAGGCAGCAGACGTAATGGGCTAGTGAAAAATGCTGAACTTATTTTCACTTCCAATTATACGGACAACCGGGACTATCATACCGAGATGAACGGTAACATATTTAGAGAGTGGATTAAAAATACTATTCTTCCGTCCCTAGACAGACCATCCTGTCTGATAATGGACAACGCATCATACCACAACGCTGTGGCAGAAGAAAACAAAATCCCGACATCTTCGAGTACAAAAGATGCTATAAAGATTTGGCTTAGAAAAGAAGACATTCCATTTAACGAGGGGTTTCTGAAACCTGAATTTCTGTCCCTTGTTAAGAAATCACAAAAGACCAAAATATTCCATATAGACAAGTTGAATCAACAGCATGGTCATATGTGTTTGAGACTGCCACCTTATCATTCACATTTAAACCCAACTAAACTCGTTTGGGCAAAAGTTAGAGGACAGGTGGCAGCTGAAAATAAAACTTTCAAACTATGCAATATGAATGAACTAACATATGCCGCCCTCTCGCAGATAGACAAAGATTATTGGTGTAAATGTGAAGACTATGTCTTTAAAGAGAAAAAATGACTTGGAAAAAAGATGGACTGTCGTTCGTTCAGCCGAGAATAGTCATCAATATGTTAGCCTCGTCTGACTCAGAATAAGTGTGTAAATACCTTATATGTTTTTTATGTTTTCTCCTCCATCTATGTGTATATGTAAACCAATTCATTTCCTTTTTATCTCCACGATTTCACTTTTATTTTTAACATACACAGTACTTTCACATCTTCATGCATCCATTCACGTTTTAGTATAAAAAGTAACATTTACAACGAATAGGTGTTATTATTCTCTCAAATATTTCGAACAAATAAAAAAGGACCTCACGTAGTAATCAGTTAACAAACCCCTCTAACATTCGAATTGTATAGACGCCTATGCCGAAAATATGCAACTTCCGTCATTTACGGTAAATTATTTTCTTCCAGGACAAAATAATTACTTCGTTAAAAAAGATCAAAGGAATTAGCTGTTGCAAGAAAAGAACACTACCTGAAACATTGAATTTTATAAAAACTTTGGGACATTGAAAATAAAAGAACACATGAAAAAATCATGTTTATCAGTGCAAGGAATATGGAGATATTTGAAGTCAATCGTCGACCGATCTTTTTGAAACGCACTCTAGTAATACGCTCCCTGGTCGAACTGGCATCTTTCAGGACCCCATATTTACTCTTTTTAGCCGCCTATTGTATTCTCTGACATTCTTCTGTGATACAATATCAATGTGGTTTCCAGAACTTTTCATGTTTGTTTACAAATTGTCCATGACTTACTTCTACATGTAAGGATTGTCTCTATATGTATTGAAGAACTCTATTACTTCCATTGCCAAAGAGTTTTTTCATAACATACTTTTAACTTTAGTGAATGCTGCTTTTGGCTGGGCTTTTTTACTCTTCACCTCTGAGGTGCATCTTTTTTTGATCTTATTTACGTGCATAGCTAGCTGAATTTATTGACTCCTTGATAGTGCATTCTAAAGTCATCTTATTTACGTGCATAGCTAGCTGAATTTATTGACTCCTTGACAGTGCATTCTAAAGTCATCTTATTTACGTGCATAGCTAGCTGAATTTATTGACTCCTTGACAGTGCATTCTAAAGTCATCTTATTTACGTGCATAGCTAGCTGAATTTATTGACTCATTGACAGTGCATTCTAAAGTCATCTTATTTACGTGCATAGCTAGCTGAATTTATTGACTCCTTGACAGTGCATTCTAAAGTCATTTTCTTCGCCCAAAACCAGTTTAAAAATAGGGGTAGTCAAATAGAGATACTGCCGTAGGTGAGCGAAGTAAGGACAAGCTTCCTTGTACTAGTACTCACTTGTTTATTTTATGATATATATATATATATATATATATATATATATATATATATATATATATATATATATATATATATATATATATATATATATATATATAAACATTTGAGGCCAAACGAGCTGTTTGCTTAGCGTGCCAAATACCCTAACATCGGCCCTGAGTAAGACACCCGCTATTTATTGTAGTTCACCACACAGTTTACCGTAGGAATAAGGTAGTAGGCTACCTTGATAGGGTAAAAAACTCAAATTGTCCTTTCAGAATCAAACAACCATGGGTATAGTGTTAGTATGGACTTAAAATTTTTGTCCACATAATGACCTCATTAATTATGCAAATTAGCTATCCAATATGGCCGCCGTAGTGAACAAATTATACACCTTTTTCAAAACATCATAACTATGTTATTTGTACAAGGATCTGACTGAAACTTGGCAAATTGAATCATTATATATAGCGTGAAATCATGATTTAAAATGACAGAGATTGACTGAAAGGTTAATTTTTAATGAATTTTCAAAATTTATATTTCTGGAATGTTTGATATTTGTGCCTCATTATATATGCATGATGGTCATAAAACTAAAACTTTGAATTCAATTGTATCCATTTTAGGTCAGAATCTGTAAGATTATATGACAACCAACTGTGTTAATTTTCATGTCAATTGAATGTACAGATCCAGAGATATCTTGTTTCAAAGATTACCAATTATGTTAAAAAGACAATTCCGAGAAATCGAAGAAAAACAGAAAAAGAGCTCACAAAATGAAGTTTAATGAGCTCCTGTTGAATAAAGGTCTCTTTCAACTGCAGCTGCAGTGTCTATAAATCCCCTTTTCGGTGCTCTTAGGGTCTTTCCATTGCAATGTCCTTACTTGCTGAATAGATCCTGTGCAGCGTTCTCCTGTATGCTTTCTTTGCCATGGGTTGACTTGTGTTCATGTATATCGAAAAATTCTGCAATGCACTGTGGCCTTTCCCAATAGAACGCACAAATGCCACCATTCGCACATTTACTTCTTTGTGTTTGTGAGTAGCTGGAGATGAAACATCAGAAGTATTGAAATTGGCATTCCATTCGACACAGTTTGTGCACTTGATACTGATTTCATGACAAAAGCCATCCCGAGTCTCTTCGACGATCTCACAGGTCAGTGAGTACTGATAACATTTGTCACATCTAAAGTTAGCGCATAAAAACCCAAACAGCAGTTTTACATCCATAAGGATAAACACATTTCTTCTGTTGTCATTTTTAGCGTGTCCTTCACTTTCTTGGACCTTTATTTTCTTTGCTGAGGAGCACAGAGGCTTTATAGCGTCACTATCGACAATAGGTGTCTCATTTTCAGGCAACGGTTTGTTGGTGTACCGATTTCCAAGGAACTTACTTTGTCTTATTTCCCATTGTGAACAAAAGAAGCTCTGCTAACTACTATTATACAGAATCAGTATAAAACTAGCAATAAATAGAGTTGATGTGGGGGAAAATGCCCAATGCATGTAACAAATGCTGAAATTTACGATCAAAGCTTTCTAGATACACAATTTTGAAAAATTTATAAGAAATCATTGAGTGATTCCCCTTGGAAAAGTTATAAATATCTTTTTCCTGTTGCCTCAGTATAATTATAATTTCGCAGTTTTACAATTACGCACCTTCATGTTGGGTCATTATTCATATGGTAACCAACTATAAACATTGGTTGCTATGCAAATCACTCAAGGGGGTGTGTGTAGAAAAACACTGATTCCTATCATACCAGAGCATCTCTAAGCTTCTATGAATTATTTTTAGTACAAGAACATGCTGACGATGATTTAAAGCATGAAAATGAAAATTGTTGGATTTTTATTTTTTTAAATCTTTTGTGGGTAAGCTTCTACCTTAATACCCTTGCAGGGTAGAGGGACCATCCTTCTATGCCATTGCATACACGCTAATTAGTGGGACTAGAGTGACTTCCATCAGCTGCGCCCGCTGAGTTTGGGAAGTTCTCTGGGTTTGCCAGAAAACACAAATCGACATCCCTAAATTACCGTAAGCGTAAAAGAGTGAATAACTCGAATCCCTGGAGTTGTAACAACAACACTACATTCATAAATGTATTTTATTCCGGCAAGAGTTTGTTTACGCCTAGTAGTCGGTTATGCAACTGTTTCGAGATATTCGTGTGTCTCTGTATGTTTATGTAATATTAATTGCAGCTACCTTCGCGTGCATGTAAATAGACGTATACTAAAAATATAGAAGAAACAGTTGCATTGAATCAGAAAAAGAAAACAAACAATAGTATATACCAAATAAGGCCATTTTAGAATGTCAGGTTAAAGGTTGCTGTCAAAGGGAGAAAATGTTTGCTTAATAATGGGTATTGTGGGTTTTGTAAGTTGCAGAACTTGTTTAACATGCGTGTAAGTCAATAAAGTAAGCATGAACGATAGTCTGGCAGTTAGGTTCCATGTAAGTACATCACAAAATTATAGTATATACCTTGTAGATGAGAAATAGTTTCGCGAGCATATAATGTGTGTAAGGTTTGAGAACTATTGCGAATTTGAGTTAAGTGATAAGGTCATGCAAGGAATGTGATCTGTGAATGGTTGTCTTTGGTCACATGTTTGAAAATGGAGAGACTATTTTTCATTGGGCGTTTGAAATTCAGAGAAAGTCTGCTGGAAAGAAGTTATTTATTTTGCTAGTGTTAAGAATAGCATGTTTTGAACGAATGTGTTGAATTTTTAAGTCAAGCAGATTATCATATGTGTTCTCGATTAATTCAAGTGAGAAGTGTTCCTAAAGATGTTTATTCAAATATTTGCATTGTTGTGATAAATTTTAAAGGGTAAACAAGGTAGATAGAAGGATCGTTAGAGTGCCCATGTAATGTCCCATCTTAAGATATTCTTGCAGTATTAGTATAGCCTGGTTTAATAAATGGATCAATTAAAACAATGATTTGAAACTATCAGCTAAAACCTTCAGTTTTACAGCCAGTTACATCAGTCAGTTAAAGCTGTAAATTAAAGAATTTAGTTAGAACAGCCAGTTACAGCTTCAACAGTTATTTAAAACATTCAGTTACATTAGTCAGACAAAACAGTCAGTTGTACCAGTTAGCTAAAACAATCAGCTGAACACTCATTTAAAGCAGTCTATTAACAAAGAAATCAGTTAACAGTCAGTTACAGCTGTCAACAGCCGGTTACTCCAGTCACATAAAGCAGTCAATTAAAATCTTCAGCTAGAATTGTCAGTAAAACAGTCAGTTACACCAGTAACCTAAAACAATCAGCTAAACACTCAAATACAACAGTCAGTTATACCAGTCAGCTATAACCTACGGCTGAACATTCTGTTAAAAGTCAATTAAAACATTCAGTTAACAATCAGTCACAACTGTTAACAGTCGGTTAAAACATTCGGATACAACAGTCAGATACAGCAGTCAGCTAAAACAATCAGCTAAACACATTTAAAACAGTCAGTTACACCAGTCAGCTAACACAATCAGTTAAACACTCAGTTAAAACAGTCGACTGAAACATTCAGTTACAACGGTCAGATGAAACAGTCAGATACAGCAGTCAGCTAAAACAATCAGCTAAACACTCATTTAAAACAGTTAATTAAAACATTCAGCTACAACGGTCAGATAAAACAGTCAACAGTCAGTTTAAACAGTCGGTTAAAAAAGTTCAATCAGCCATTAAAAAAAAACAGTTATTTAAAACCGTCAAGAATATTCAGTTTAGTTAAAATCTAACCATCATTTCTTACGAGAACAGATAGAAGGTCTAGTAAAACCAACCTTTGATGATGAGACGAAAGTTATTGATCTGAAAACTGTCTATA
The DNA here is from genome assembly GCA_024509875.1 of Oreohelix idahoensis. Lineage (NCBI taxonomy): Eukaryota > Metazoa > Mollusca > Gastropoda > Stylommatophora > Oreohelicidae > Oreohelix > Oreohelix idahoensis. The sequence continues at coordinate 18,991 of JAMPIV010004198.1, forward strand.
TTCTCTTTGTATTATCCTACTCAATTTGTACAAAACTCTGTAATGATGGCGCTCAGCAGTTCTCAGAAATGTTCTGCCAGTATATTTTGTTATCCCCTTCTTATTCTCATTCAGCTCTTCTTTCTTCCAAGTCATGTTTCTCCACTTGGTCTTTATATGCGATTAGTTCACTCCTCTACGGCAGTATATGCATGCTGTTCATTATCAAATACTTGTTAATGAAATTCTAGAGAAGGGTTTGGCAACCAGTCGATCGCGTTACACCGTTAGATCACAGAAAATTATTTGTTAGATTCCTGTATGGCAGATAAGAGCCTCCGGTTGATAGAGTAGTTAGAGCACTGATCTCTTGCAGCAAAAGTGCCGGGTTCGAATCACTGTACCGACACGCTCCAGTCTACCCAGCTGTAAATGGGTACCTGACACTGCTCTTTGAGTTAGGGAAGGAAAAGGCAGTAAGGACGGAATCTGGTCATCCCGCCTCTTGACGCTGGACCTGGTATCGTGAAGTCTCTAATACTTTATTTCCCTACGGCAGTATCTGTTATGGGACTGCCTGTGACCTGTGACCTTTCATGGCAGATAAGAACAACGTAAAGAGTTGTTTTTAAGCTATGGTATAGCTGATTAGATTCACTTTATTTGTGAACTGCTTAATAAGACAGGAACCTATAATTTTCTTTGTGAAAGAGAACATGACTTTTTCTAAAAACCTGAAGTAAACGAGAAAAATGTTCACATACAGAGCAAGGCATGTGTCACAGTTGGGAGGGTAGGTGATGTTGAGTGACAGTTCAGAACAGTGTACTCTAAAATTGAGACCGATTTTCCACCTAGCCCTGCAGACATGACTTTACTAATGTAGATCTTTAGAAGAGTATCTTATTCAACATTTTATTGTCAATGGAAGTAAGGAAGAGAGTTTTTCAATGTTATAACTTATATAGAACCGATCCTGAAATATGGGAGTGAGTCAATTAATGAACAATGGAAGGCACTAGAAGCCGTAGAGATGTGGTTTTACAGAAGAATGTTAAAAATACCATGGACAGCCAAAAAGAGTAATGAGGATGTTCTGAAAGAGGCTAGTGAGCAAAGGAAACTTATTTCACAAGTTAGAAAGGTGCAATCCACTTTTTTGGGGCAGGTTATGAGTAGAGGAAAGCTGGAGTATATCGTAACAACAGGTAAGAGAATATATCGTAACAACAGGTAAGAGAATATATCGTAACAACAGGTAAGATTAAAGGAAAATGAGATAAGGGAAGACAGAGAGAAAAAACACACCGTTTTGGCATGGGAAGAAGTCAGCAGCAGAAGTGATAAATTGAACTGGAGACAGGAAGTTGTGGATAGACATGATCTCCTACTCCACTAGGCATGGTACTTAAAGAGAGAGAGAGAGAGAGAGAGAGAGAGAGATCTTTAGACAGCACAGTGTTTCTAAAGCATATCCCTCAGTTCCTGGGATGCCTACTGCTGTTCTAGGACCTTGTCTTGCCACTTGGACATTAAACATCAACATTCTATATCAACATTAAACATCAACATTCTATTAGGCGTCGTCACGGGAAGCTGAAGTTGTTTTTTTTTTTTTTTGTTTCTTAAGTCAAGTGTGGCCCTTGGCTGTTGAGTCCGTGTTTTTATTGGATGTCTTGAATGTTGTCTATCCATCTGTTTCTTGGTCTTCCTTGTCCTCTAGCCCCAGATTTTCTACTGTTCTCGGCATGTATTAAGAACTATGCGGGCTCCATTTTGATAAGATGGCCGAACCACTTTTTCCTACATTGGTGTACTATAGCACAGGTTGGAAATCAAATTGACTTCTTTGGTCACGAGTATGTCGAATTAAAATGTCAAATTCGCCACACTACAAACGTATTTTTCCCGTGTAATTCCCAGGGTCTCTGAAGGGACAAAGAAGGAATATGCCTACTGAACCCTCAGGGTTGTCGCACAAGGCGGCTAATATGAGGGTGTGTATGGAGCCGGTTACCTAACTATGTCAAACAAATTGTGACAAAAACCACCACTGAAGGATCATGTGATTGTTTGGTGCAGGCTTCCTGAAAGGGCATCAGCTGTAATTGTCTTTTTTGTCATCTACCAATTACACCATGAAGTGCTAAGCTCACAGTAACAAAATTTCATGCAAAAGTATTGTTTCCATGCCTGTTCTTCTCTCTTATTGTCTCTTTAACCTCATCTGTCCACCAAGGTGTCTTCTTTATCTGGTTCCCAAGTCGAACTTCACAACATGCTTCTGCTGCAGCTGTCTTTATGATGTCCTTGAATTTCAGCCAGAGTGTTTCCAGGTCATCCGGTTGTTATTAAGTGTTTATTACTGCTGTAGCAATAAGCCACTTAAATCTGGTCTTCACTTCTGGCTCTCTCAGCTTGTAGGTCTTAATGCTCGTTTCCCCTGGTCGTTTACTTAGCTTCTTGCGTGGTGTTAGACAGTTCCTAGGCCGAGTAACGCTTTCAGTTGTTCTTTTAATTGTTAACAAGTAGTGGTCACTTCCAATCTCTGGCATCCTCCACACTCTAACATCCCCGACATACTTGAATGAGCTCTTCCTAACTATGGCACAGTCGATCACTGACTTCTCATTCTTTGTTGTTTCACACCTGGTGTATACATGTATGCGCTAAAGAGGGAACTTTGTGTTTGTAATGATCAGATTCTGCTCAGTCCAGAATCTAAGGAGTCGCTTTCCATTGACATTAAGAGTATCTTCTCCATATCTTCCGATAACTCTACCCCATCTAGCATGGTCATGTCCAACTCGGGCATTGAAATCTCCGAACATGATAATTTCATCTAGGCAGTCGTCCACTGTCTTTTGAAGGAGCTCGAAGAATTCCTCCTTGACCTCTGCACGCTTATCTTCATTTGGCCCATACACAATGTCAAGGTTGGCTATGGTTTCTCCTTCTTTCAGTTTTAGGGCCATAATGCGTTTCGAGACAAAGTTCCTTCCCTTGATACTATCCCTTTGGTTTTTGGCCACAATACAACCCACGCCCCCTTAAGCTCTTTCAGATGTGGGGACGCCACTGTAGAGCAGCGTGTCGCCATCGAGATCCATAACTCCTTGTCCTTTTTTCTTTGTTTCTGTTAAAGCCAGGATTTCTAGTTTGGCTTTCCTCATCTCTTCTACCAGCTCCTCTTCCTTCCCTCTCAAGCTTCTTGTGTTCCATGTTCCGTATGTCGTAGTCCGTAGTCCGTTCCAGTTCGTCGCCTTTAGAATAAGTCCGGTTTTCTCTCTTATTGGTTTTCTCTCTTATGTTTCGCGTATGTTTATAAGACAAACAGGTTATTGGCCTGTTGTGTCTGTGCATGATGGAGGGGCTGCATCCTAACGGCCTCCATGCAGGCCGCACTCCTCCTTTTTCAGCCGGACTTGGGACCGGCCTGGGCGTAGTTATTTATCACGCCATATACTAGAAATCTCTCTTCACTCCTATCTCGCTGGCTTCTCCTCTCTGTCTGTGTGATAAAAGTGGAGGTCCAGAGTCTTTAAAACGCCAGTCTTATATCCGAAAATTTTGGGTACGCAAAGTATATTTTCAGAGTTAGGAGCCGCGCTGGTGTAATGGTTACAACGTTGTACTGGCGACCAGGTTTTCAAGGTTCAAGCCCGGGCGTCGGCGCTTGAAGGAGTGTCAATGACCGGGATTTTGACTGAATAACCTGAACGGCTCCTGAGATAAACCCTCTGTGGATGGGAAGGAGCGAAGCTCCTGGCCGGGTTGGAAGGAAAGTCCTCAGGTTCCCCAGCCTCGCAGCAATGACATGTCATTGGGCCGAAGGGCTGAAAGCCCAAGTGCCGCTGGTTAACCCTCTATTGGGCCATTTATGAAATAGTTGGAAAAAAAATTCTTGGAGTGGTTTTTGTGGCTGTCCCATGTCTGAAAAGTGGTGTGAAGGTTAATTTTGGGCAAAAAAATGTTTAGTTAGTGTTTTATGGGTATGTTGCCAATTGGCAACAAATCACCATTAAGGTTGGGAACATTTATTGTTGCCATTTGGCAACATATATCTTTTAACTATGTTTTTATGTCTAACAACATCTATTTCACCTTTTTTTACTCCCTACCTACATTTAATATTTAAACAGTAAATAGCAGACAACAAAATTTGTGAAACTTCATGAAGTTAAGTGTAATTTATACAGAAAATGCCACACATACAATGAAACATATAGTTACTGAAAAAAAAAATATCTTCTGTCTCGTGACTCAATCACAGCTCCACACTCATGTTTCATGAAATACTTTGAAACAGTTTGAATGTTTATTGAGGCACAAGTGTAGGTTACACTTCTCACAGACAGTTCTGGAGTACCCCTTGCATCCAGGAAGTTTGCATCTCCCTTTGTTGGTGACGGAATTGGGGCTGTGGCCAACATTGTCAGTTCTGACATGAAAAGGAGGTACATTTGCTGTTTGCCCTCTCTTCTTTTTAGCCACCAGCTGTGTCTCAGTGCTTCCTGATGGCCTTCCTCTTTTATTATTTTCACTTTTTCCTGCTTTTAGGAGACACAAAGCAATCTGCAACTTGAAATCAACTAATGGTAGTCTGTCCTTTTTTTCCATACCATCCTTACACACATCTGAACAATAAGTTAGCCAAGCTTGCACCACAGAAACATCCAGGAAATGAAACAATATTCTGTGGTACCATTTCTTGGATCTAATAGGTATACGATAGAGTGCCAGCAAGGAGTCCAGCAAATCTACCCCTCCCATGAACATGTTATATTCTTTCACAGCTGCAGGGCAAGAAATGTGTATTTCCTTCTTGGCTTTTCTGTCCCATCTTCTGACTACACATTCTGGTTCAACTGCTGCATAGGTGCTTAGCAGTGTGACTGCTTTATTGTCATACCATTTGATAGCTTTCAATGTGGCTCCGTTTGTTGCTGCAGTACAAACAACAGATGACCCTCTTCCTTTCGTTTTCAGTTCCTTATCGGAACACAGATTACACCCTTTCAGCCGGTTTGCGCGGACAGTGCCAAGACATGCAATGCCTTGTTTCCAGAGGCATGCCTGCAATGCTGGCGAATTAAACCAGTTGTTAAAATATACTTTATGCCACACATTTTTAGGGATACGTTGAAGAAGTCTCAGCACGATATTAGCTGATGCTCCTAAATCAGGTTGGCCAGGACACACGTCAATTTTTCCAGTGTAAATTTCAAAATCATGAATCAAACCAGAAATGCTTGAACAAACGAAGACTTTATAGCCCCACTTTTTGGGTTTCTTTGGGTTGTACTGACGCAGAGATGATTGACCTTTGAATGGGATAACTTGCTCATCAATGCTCAGCCTTTCTGCTGGTTTGAATGAATTGAATTTCACTTTCAGAGCGTCAACTAAAGGTCTTAATTTGAACAATTTGTCGCCTTCATTGTCTTGCTGCTTGTTGTTGTCATTGCAGTGAATGTTACTTTTGATTTCTTTAAACCTCTTGTTCGTCATAGTATCAGCAACAAGTCCATAGCGCGTTGTAGAGTCCCAGTACAATTTACAACTGGGCATTCTAACAATACTCATCATAAACGCAATTCCAAAAAAAACTGTTCCAGTTCTGGCTGGCTCAATCTGAGAGGCTTCATGATGTTTTTCTGGATGCTGTACTTGTTTGATTCAGTGACCATATGTGCCATTGTATCATCATCAATGAATCTGCGGAAGTATTCTATTGGTTCTGAGGTAACTGATACGTGTGCCGAATCACCAGAGAAGGGCGGAGCTTCAGAAGATACATCTGAGGCTTCACGGTGTCTCCATAGCATCCGACGACGATCAAAGGTTACATCTGTGTCCTCCAGCTCTGATGCAGATGATTCTGAAAAAAAAGAAAACAAAGATATTAATTATCTGGCAACATAAACAATCATTTATTGGTATACTGGTGTACATGTTATTATTCTGATAATCGTAATAATGATAAAAATTATTCTAATCCACATTATGGTATAAAGCGTTCCACAAGTAAGTCTCCGTCAGCCGATATTTAGTACCTGATGGACTAGGCTGAAACTGTACATAGGTTGTACACTGATGGACAAGGCTACAACTGCAGTCTGAAATAAAGTGGCCACATTAAACAAAAAACATCAATTAAATTCAACAAACCTGAATCGGTTGTGTCCGAGGAAGGGCCGGGTTGCCACGTGTTATCCAGGATGTCTTCAGCCTCACTGTCTGACAGCTCACTATCGCTAGAAGCCTCAGGTATTGGTCTATAGATTGTAGTCTTTTGGCTGTAAAACTTTTGAGGATCCATTGTGTTTAACTGTAAAAAAAAATTTAAAAAAAATGACAACATATACATTTTGTAATTCAAAAGTTTTTCATCACAAAATTGTTTAATCTCATCTGATGATACATTATGTTTTGTGATTACCGGCAATTTTAGTGGTTATCATGTGTAGTTTAGTTCTAAATGTCAAGTCTAGATGAAGTAAATATGTTTTATTCATTTACAATATTATTAGTAATTTATACTGGTAATTCTACTATTTACATTGACCTTTTTAGGATACATAAAATTGCAAATAACAACTTTTTTTAAAATGATGAAGTTTAATCAATTATAATGAGAATAAAATACTAATGTTGTTGATTACAGAGAAATACAACATTAAATATCATTTATTAGGTAAAAAGCAACTGTTGCCAATTGGCAACATGAAGTGGTTTTTATTCCTTAATCGACTTTTGTTGCCAAATGGCAACATACCTAAAATGTAAAATAAGAGTAACTTATTTTATTTATTTATAACTATTAAGAAGTTGGTGGTAGAGAGAAGAAAAATGAAGTCCAAAAAAGATACAGAAAATCAGGAGTTGTACAAGGAATACACAAAGCAGATTAAAAAACGAGTCAGACAAGACAAACAACAATACATAAACGACACCTGCAGGAAAATAGAGGAAATGCGCGAACAGGGATTGAGTAAGAATATGTTTTCTGAAGTAAGAACATTGAAAAACAGCAACTTTAAATCATCACCTCGAGCAATAAACGACAAGAAAGGCGACACTCTAACAGAACGTAAAGATATTCTGAACAGATGGAAGGAGTACTGTCAAGAAATGTATACGGAAATAAACAAAGCGGCAGATAACAACGTCATGAATGAAGCGGAACGTGAACCAGAACCTACCATAGAGGAAGTCCGGAATGCAATCAAACACTTAAAAAGTGGAAAATCTCCTGGTTGTGATGAAATAACAGCTGAAATGATACAGGCAGGAAGAGAAGGCAGCGCTCGTATATACCATGCATTATGCTGCAAGATCTGGCAAAGCGGAATTTGGCCCAAGGAATGGAAAAGATCAATTTACATACCCTTGCCAAAAAAGGGCAACCTGAAACTGTGCACAAACTACAGAACTATAGCTCTTATAAGCCATGCCAGCAAAATACTTTTACAAATCATAATGAAAAGGATGCAACAAAAGCTAGAAACAGAAGTAAATGAAGTACAGGCGGGTTTTCGACCAGGTAGAGGCACTAGGGATCATATATTCAACATGAGGATCATCATAGAAAAGTGTAGAGAATTCAACGTTGACCTACATACTTGTTTCATTGATTACACAAAAGCTTTCGATTGTGTACAACATCAGCAGTTATGGGCTATTATGAAAAATATGGGATTTCCAAACCACCTTATACAACTCATCGCACTGCTGTACCAAGAACAACAGGCAGCCGTAAGAATAGAGGGGGAAACATCAGAATGGTTTGAAGTACAGAAAGGAGTAAGACAAGGCTGTACCCTTTCCCCTTACCTGTTTAACATTTATGCCGAGAATATCATGAGAAACGTAAGAGATGACCAAGAACACACAGAGTTTGACTCATTTAACATCGGCGGGTACCAGATCCCGGAAATCAGATATGCTGACGACACAGTCCTCCTATCGACCAACCCAGAAGGACTTGAACAATTACTTCTGTCCACCAAAAAACACAGCGAGGCCCAGAATCTATACCTAAACACCAAGAAGACCAAAGTATTGACAACAGACAAAGTAAAGACCAAACCAGAAATTGAAATTGATAACGAAGAACTGGAAAGTGTCAATGAATTCGAATACTTAGGATCAATCATTAACAGCTCTGGCGACTGTGCAGTAGAAATTAAAAGAAGACTTGCAATTGCTTCACATAAGCTAATACAGATGAAAAACCTATGGCAAGGCACAAGCAAAGAAACAAAGTTACAACTGATCAGAGCATGTATATTCCCAGTAGCAACATACGGCTGCGAGACTTGGACACTCAATAAAACAGTTGCAAAAAAGATTACATCATTCGAAATGAAATGCTACAGAAGGATGTTGAGAATATCCTGGACAGAAAAAAAGACCAACAGAGAAGTACTGCACTCACTAAATGTACAGGAACATTGGCTCCTAAATACCATCGCAATAAGGAAGCTGAAATTTTTCGGTCATATAAAAAGACATAATAGTCTGGAAAAAACAGTGATGGAAGGCATGGTCCCTGGAAAAAGGGGAAGGGGTCGACCTAGACGACGGTGGACCCAGGACATCACAGAGAGTCTGAACTTGTCTTTGGCTGATGCAGGTCGACTTGCCCAGAATCGTGATGCGTTCAGAGCAGCTGTAATGGAGACAACGTTCTGGAAAGAATACGTCACATGATGATGATGATGATAACTATTAAAGCATTTGTTACAAAGATAAGTGGTTTAAGTTACTCAACATATTTTTTATACACCGTTTTCATAAGGAATTTTAAAAAATAATGTTAAGTAAACTCACCTCTCAATTCGATCTTGCAAACCAGCTACCATGCCTTGACAAAAGAGTGCGTGAAAAAAAAGTATTTCTCCGACAAATGAGTTACCCGGTAATTTAAAATTGGGAATGTTTCTAGAAAAAAATAAAACAAAAAAATTATTAATTTCAACGCCGGATAGTGAAATAGATGACTTTAAACGGTATGTTGCCAAATGGCAACAAGGCCCAATAGAGGGTTAAGAAAAAAAAAAAACATTTCTGAGTTAGTTTATTTACTATACTAATTACCACTATAGTGGTGTCTCAGTGTGTATCACTCAGTCCTACGCATCTTCTATTCTAGGGGAAAGGAGGCGGAGGGATATATTATTCAAACAAGTTGTATGTGTTTGTTAATTTACCTGGTTTGTGGGAAATCATTGCGACACAAATTTACGAAGGCAAAGGTACAGAGGAATGAATACACCTGGTCATCCAGTCATAAGCTGGACGAAGTATAATGAAGTCTCTAACACCTCGCACAGCTGCTACCGTACCTGGAATGGAAATAACTTTAAGTGTTGTTTATGTACTGAATGTGTGAGCACGTTTCTTTTTGGAGGGGAAATTATTGCGGTATTTTTGTGGTGACGGGAGAGAACCTCACCAGAATAAAGGAATGTATATTTAGGGCAAGTATTTATTGCTAACCTTTTTCTTCCAGCAGTTCATATTAATTTATAATGCACAGCTCGTACTATTTTTATACTTTACTTAAACTATTTATATTTTAGTAATTTTAAATTGTATTCTGGCTCTTATCTTAAACAAATATAATGTCTAAAACAAACGTAGGCTTTAGCACATACTTTTATTTATTAACAAAAATCTTTTCATGTAACAATGATCCTTGAGGTCCGGTTAGTCCTGGTGCCTATCTTGTTGAACTTGTACATGCGTTTTACATCCGGCGAATGCGCCATCAATAAAACCTTGAAACATACCGTCTCTCACCATCACCCGCCACGCCTGGTCGGCTTTGATTCTTCCTTGCTATGTTATTGTAAAATAGTACATCTTTATCTGCGTCTTAATTGTCTCTCATTCTGACACTGTCAATATACATATATACTGAAGCACATTAAAAACGCACCACCTGTATAATCCAGGAACAGAGTGTGAAATGTAAATATACGTGTTTACATATTTGGAATCTTTATTCATTTTCTTATGAATCCATGCTGGTCATTAATTTGTACATTTGATTGTTATGAAATTCATTGCATTCTGTGCAGGCAAGGGAGAAAACCAAAAATGCAACCAATACAAAAATTCATTCACACTATCCTCAGTATCTGGTATGTCCACCGTGTGCTTGCAAACAAGCTTGGCAGCGGCTCCGCATGGAACGCACAAGTCTCTGAAGGAAATTCCGGAGAATCAAGTCCCATTCACGTGTAAGAGCAGCTTCGAGCTGTTGCAGATTAGCTGGAGAACCTTGCCTGTAGACTCTGCGTCCAAGCTCGTCCCACAGATGTTCTATAGGGGACATGTCTGGTGATAGGGCAGGCCAATCAATCATCACAATGTTCTGCTGCTGTAGATATTGCTGCGTAATGCATGCGGTGTGCGCACGTGCGTTATCCTGCTGGAGAAGCTGCAAGTCTGGATAATTTGTGATCGCAGGAGCAACCAATGCATCCAGAACCTCATCTCGATATGTGACAGCATTAACATTTCCACGGAAGACGTGAAGAGGCAAGCGATGGTGAAAACTGAATCCTCCCCAAATGTGAATACTGCCACCTCCAAATCAGTTGTGCTGACGAACAGAGCAATCTGCAAAGCGCTCTCCACACCGTCGCCAAATCCGCATACGTCAATCAGCAAAGGATATGTTGAATCTGCTCTCGTCTGTGAATAGGACAGCATTCCACTGCAGTCTAGTCCATCTGACATGTTGCTCTGCCCATTGCAGGCGCTGCTGACGATGTCTGTGAGTCAAGTTTGGCCCAACATAAGGTCGTCTTGCAGTAAGGCCAATATCTCTGAGTCGTCGTATGACTGTCATTCGAGAGACTTGCCCACGTCTACCCACTATTGCTCTTGCTGTTTGACTTGCCGGGAGAGAACGATTCCTTAGGTGACTCAGCACAATATGACGATCTTGCGCAGGGGTAGTAACTCGTGGTTGGCCACTGCAAAGTCTATCCCGGGCACTGCCAGTGGTTCCATAACATTCATTGAGACGTACAATAGTGCTGTGGTGGCAATTCATCCTTCTGGCAATGGCCCGCGAGCTCATTCCGGTCTCCAACATACCAATGGCTTGTTGGCGGTTGTTTTCAGATAGTCGTGGCATTTCAAGCACATGTAATGGGTGTTTTGTCTCAACGGCCTTTTTATACCGAGTATACTGCCACAACGCGTACACATTTTCAGGGTCATAGCTGTTGGGAATCGTGTTGCACGTGAAACTTTTATTGTTTTCATGTAGTCTGTACACACACCGTGGGTTGAATCATGCACTTTCCATTCCAGCAGCCATTTGCTCTCCACCTCATGACAAACACGAGGAAAATTCAATCCCACTCTTTTTTTTTCAGCTTCTCGGCATCAGTATATATAATAGTGGTGCGTTTTTAATGTGCTTCAGTATATATATATATATACACACATATACTCTGACAATACGAAACTGACGACGCTTTCTCTGTGACAATTTTCCATAGCGCAATACTGACAACCGTTCTTTTTTTGTGTCCGATAGTATATGTTGGGTAAAATTGATAAAAGTAATACACCCACTGACTCTGAGACCGGCATAAACACTGACAGGGATTAAAAAAAAGGTAAAGGATCCCGTTACACGCCCATTGAGAAATATTTGGAATATGGTGTTAGGCCCATATTTTCTTGACCATCGGCACACTAGGGATGATGTGGTCAGCATCACGCCGGCCGCCTTAATCTTCCCAGAGTTGTTCTGGTACCCAATTGGGGCTGGGTCGACCCAGGAGCCGTTTGCGGCCTAAAAAAAATCCCACCTCATCTGGGGATCGAACCATAGACCACTGAGCTAGGAAGCCAGGGCACTAACCACTATGCTACCGCGCCATTCACTGACAGGGGACAAGACATACATTTCGTTTTATAGGTAAATTTCTAACTGGTGACCGGAAGTAAATTTCATTCAGTCTCTGTTGACACCAGAAGCTGATGTATTACAACCATGTATGTGGGAACCAGAGAAAAATTGTCTAGGAAAGTAAACACATTGTCCCGATAGCACATCGTGGAAACAGATCGAGGGGGTTATAGGAAAAGAGAATCAACCCAAACTCTCTGGCAATACACAAACATAGTGATGGTAATACAACCATAAAGAAAGGATTAGCAAAACGCTGATACGTCTCATGGGACTCAAGAACAACTAACGGCGACTTGTATTTCAACTCTACATTTAAACTCTACACAAGCAATTATGATATAATTTCTCTAAAATTAAAACAATTACCATCCATCATCCCCTGTCTAGGATGATCTAATGTAATTTAATATTTAGAGAAAACAATAATTATAATATATTTAGTTTGATTTTATTGTCACATGATCTCTAGTTTGAATTAATGTTCTTATTTTATTTCAAATTGTTGAACAATAATTAATGTAAAAATCACGTTTTGTTATAATTCTATAATATAACTACAGAGTAGTGTCCCATTCATAATTGGCAGTTGTTAATGTTTTGTTGTCATTATTTAATACCCATCTCATCAGTAGAACACATTTTACCAATCCTTGACTCTAAACCTTATATTCTAATCCTCAACTACAGGATTAAGAAGGGGGCACGGTAGAGTCACAGTCTATCAGAACTAATTTTCCAACCTGAACCACATGCAATCATCATTCATCATCATTCTCCCTTGGCCATCGACCGACCAAGCAGTCTCCGGCCATCACACCTTGCGGCGTCATAGGGCAACAAGAAATTATCCATTGTTCCGTCACACCTAACGGCGTTTATTGGTACAACAGACTTATTAATTGTTGTTTCTGTGATCAATTGACAAGCAAGCGGTTGATCAGTCCGCATCCACATGCAATGGTCTCAGATAATTCAGGAATAACCGTGATAGAGATACAGACCTGGAACAGGTCGTCTATTCATCGTTCTCTTTGTCCATTAAATGTCTGCTAGTCTGACAGGGCGTGATAATTTATTTCTGAGTCAGTGTGAGCTAGATGAGCGTTATCTATGTTACCCTGTATGCGTGTGGAGATAAAGGGCGGAATGTGTGATGGGATTTGATGGCTGAATGTGTAATGGGATGTGGATGATGGCTGAATTACCAATCAATGTAAAAAAAAAATTGTATTTGTTTTTCTTCAATCTATCTATCTATCTATCTATCTATCTATCTATCTATCTATCTATCTATCTATCTATCTATCTATCTATCTATCTATCTATCTATCTATCTATCTATCTATCTATCTATCTATCTATCTATCTATCCGTCTAGCTGTTTTCTGTCTGTCTGTTTTTCTGTCTGTCTGTCTGTATGTCTATCTGTCTGTCTATCTCTTGTTCTTCTTCTTCAAACGTCAAGAAGTCAAAATGTCAAGTATCATCTATCAATGTCATCCTATATCTTCTCTGTCCTTCAATTGTTCCTGTTTAGTTATAAACTAATTCAACTTTTCTCTTCTCAACACGTGCCCAAAGAAAGAAGATTCTCTCTTTCTATTGTTAGTAATAGGCACCCTTGTCAAACTGGCATCTTTCAGGACACCATATTTACTCTTTTTAGCCGCCTATTGTATAAACCCCTTGAGCAGGGTAGAGGTACCATCCAACTAATGGCCAATGCATTTGCCTACGTAGACCAAGTTTATAGTGGGATCTGTAGAGTGTGGACCTCCATCAGCTGCGCCCGCTGAGAATTTGGGAAGTATTACTCATGGGTTATGCCATACAACCCCAAAACAACATCCCTAAATCTACTTTTTTTACTTGAATTTAAGAAGTGTAATAAACTAACGAAATCCCTGGAGATATGTAACAACACAACTACTACAGTTCTCCTAAATGGATTTTATTCCTGCAAAGAGTTAGTTGATAAACCGACGCCCAAGTAATCGGTTACGCAACTTTTATAATAATTAATTCGTATATGGACACTTATGTTATAATTTTTAATAAAACTTACATTGCAGCATGCCTACGCGAGGCATGTATAATAGTACTAAAATCAAAAACAAATATAGAAGAAACATTATTTTCAATTAAAATAGCAAAATCACCAAACCCCTTAAACAACAGTATATAACCTTTATAGTAAACGGCCAATTATTTTTATTAGACAACCCGTTAATTGCACTGGTTTCGGTCAAAGGGCGAAGAAAGTTTAGCTTAATAATGGGTGTAAGTTGTATTTTTGTAAGGTTATACAGATACCGCTGTATTAACAAATGGCGAGAAACGACCCAAAAAGTTCACTCTGCAGTCTATCGAACTTCCAGTGCCAATAGTTCGAAGCAATATTTGCCAAAAGTACATACATCACACGTATAAATAGTAATAATACTTGTTACGCTGAACCGAATAGATCCGCGAGAATCCATAATGAAAAACAGGTTAAATTTCGAACCTCATTGTATCTGAATCGGAGTTGTCATTCTGATCACTGGTACCATGCGATAGATAGATCTATGATAGATGTGATATAGACCCATAGATATGGCTAGAACATAGTAAGATAGCAAAATTAGACAGGATATCTATTATATCAAGGCGAAATGTAGTAGATACATCAGAAGAAGTTAGCTGGAAAGAAGTGTATACAAATAGATAACAATAGATAGTGCACGAGAACAGGGCCAATGTTCACTCACCCCAGCGTAACCATCTACACCACAGAATCTCACTAGACCAAGTCTAATCGCCACCGTCAACACCAATAGAAACTACACTGAAATACAAGAACGCCTAGAATCTGTTATGTCCGGTACAATAGTTCAACATCACAACACACCCAATGAGGTTGGATACACCCAAGTTTAAACCGCGTCATAGGCCATTCCCCTTGATCGGCATAGAGTGGGTAGCACGAACGTTAGAAGCCCCAGTGAAGCGGCCCCACATACATAGTCCAACATTCTTAGGCGGGTGGGGGGGGTTGGGGGTAGGGGGGGGTAGCGCCAGAGGATTTACATGGGGGGGGTGGATCACATGAAACCCCCCCACCATTAGCCCCACGTATCGGTCGAAACGGCGCTATCCGCAATTCTAAAATATATCACGATCACCCACTCCACGCACGTTCGCACGCAGATCATGTAAACACGCACGGTACATTACACGACTCACTAGCCCGACACGCACCCACGCTCACACCCACCTCCGCATTTAAAACACCTTCACTGTTACGTTTGGTCAGCACACACACCGACATGCAACCTACGCCCGTCAGCTAAAACAATCACGTACTTAACACTCATTTACTCGCAGTTAATATTAAAAAAAAAGTCATTTAATCTCCAGTTACAAGCTGTACCGTCATTCTATAATAAACCAACCCCCCCCCCCCCCTCAATATTAAAAAACTTACCTTTAATCATATAAACCCCTACCTGTCAAGTTCGTCCCCACAAATCACAAAATGTCCAAACCGAAACCCCCGACCGAGTACATAAAACTCACCACACATACCCCCACCACACGTTCCATCCCCCCCCCCCCCCCCCCCCCCCCACCAATCCCAACCAAAACCCCCCACTAATACCCCCCACCCCCCAAAACCCCCCCCCCCCCACCCCCAAATCCAACACCACCCAACAATACACGACACGGGGACCGTCAGAGAGTCCCTGATGACCAGAATAGATAGATATGATAGATTAGTTAGAGATAGAGGATAGATAGATAGATATAGGGTATAAATTAGAAATAAAAGATACTTTAGATAAATAGACTAGAAAATAGAAAGGTTAGGGAGGGTATAATTTAGAAATAGATAAATAAATCAAAATAGATAAAGAAGAGAAGAATTAGATGAGTAAGTAGGTAAAAGTAAAAAGGTAGGTATTCAACAAACCACCCCCACAACCTTTTAACCTCCAATAATCCCCAAACACAACCCAAACCACCAAATTACCAAAAAACACACCACGCCAGCGGGATACTTTACCGCTTTAGTATACCCCCCCCACCCACCCCTATCCCCTCAATGGATTAAGGTATATCCGAAATGTATAGATGTATTTCTTTATTATAAACAAACACACAAAAATAAAAACCACTAAACATTTTATCAAAAAATAAAACAAAGCAATAAGAAAATTTAGAGGCGCAAATATTTGCTAATTGGACTTTTGTACGTTATGCTAGATAATAAAATAAAAAAATGTTATAACACATGGACTATATAAAATAAAAAATACAAAAAAAAAAAACAAAAAAAAAAAAAAATTCCCCCTTCGGGCCAATCAAACAAATAAAATCACTCCTTCCATACCTAGCGAACCAAACACTCCTTAGTCCACACTCGATATATCATGTAATATCTAACGGTTCAGGGATGACATTCTGCTGGCTGTTTGAATAGATTATCCCACCGCTGCCACCTTGGTTCTCTGCAAACTAAACTACAAACATAAGTGTGTATATTTTAACTATAATTCTTCCAATCAATATACTTCTCATCTTGTATTTGACAAAGGACTCTCTATTAAAAGATCACAATAAAAGTGGTGGTTACTGTTAACAACTCAAACCTATATTTAATTTACACCATACACTCGATCACTCGCTCCTTATAACAGACCCAAACCTATTCAACAAGCACCATTCACGTATCCAAGTTATTTTTTCTCACTAACCTACCATCGCAAGCAATATTTAAAAAAATATAAAAAGCAGAATACCAACTACCTCGTCGTGCAAATCACTACTGGCCACCCACAATTTTGCGTGTCACAGTAGCACACAATAAAGTTGCTGCTAGGTTAAAAAAAGAAAACAAAAAACTTAACAAAATTAACAACCTACAAACACAAACGAAAAACACTGAACAGCTCATTCTACTGGGCCTTCACCACACCTGCCGATGAGTAAACATACACCTGATACAGCGCGGTGACCCACCCAAACAAGTACTTATATGTTGTTTTTTTTAATTAAACTGATAGACACAATAGTGTTTTTTCGCTGCGAACACCACACTAAGAAATTTGGACCACCCTATGAAATTATGACCTCAAAAAAAACAGACTTTATTGTACAAAAGAAGACAAGCACCGAACGCCGTTGAAAACAAAGTAAAAACTGCCTCCTAGAGCTACAAGTTATTGGAAAGGCGCCCCGTCATCTAAAGCTTTTTTTCTTTTCCCTCTCATTTTCTTCTTTTCTTTTTTTTCCTCTCCTAACTCACTGCTGTGACAACACCATCACAATAATTTTGACAATAACAACTCACAGCCTCTGTGTAGTCGCTTAACAAAAAACAAAAAACCCCGGCCGCTATACACCCAAAATCCACCTATCCCAAATATCCCCATCTCAAATGCGCTTATCCGCAGAGATGATTATTGAATCGCAAGTAGCACCGCCACCCAGAACAAACAAATATTATGCTTGGGACCGCTTATGTGTAGACGTGCCCAGAACCCAGCCACAATCAACACCACAGTTCTTAAGAATTGATGCAAACAAAAACACCGCTATACCTAACAATTATCACGCGTTGCTAGAAATCAAGCTTGACACCAGCTAACATTAAACCCACACCCTAAACACTTACCACGTGACAAATGGGTCTGAGCATTCTATCCCCACCCCGTGTGAATTTCTTTGTAAACTCAAAAAAAGCAGAAACGGAAGCCCATTTTTTCTAACAAAAGAAAATAAGAACCATTTCTTTACTAAAATGCACTAATTATGTATATCAACATATATAAAAAAAAAAAAAAAGCTAAAAAAAAAAATAAAAAAACAAAAAAAAAAAAAATAAACTCAAAAAAAAAAAAAAAACAAAAAAAAACTCGACAACAACAAACCCCCCCCACAACACAACACAATCCCAACCCGAATAAGACACCCCGGACAAAGACAATAACCCAATATCACCACACCCCCTCCCCTTACCTCCCTACAATTACTCCCCACCTAATCCCTGCTATAATCCCCCAAGTACCTAAATACTCTATCCCCACCATGTCTCCCCCACATATGCCTCTCTACCTTCTCTATCTCCCCTCCATTTCAAGCCCTTTCAACCCACGTTCCACAATCCACTCACCATATTCCTCCCAACCCCATCCCCGCAAAATATAAAAACCCACACCCCCTGTCCCCGCACCTGGGCCCATAATACACCCAGGACACTCCCTTGAGACAAATTATTCTTTCTATTCTCACCCTCCCCCAACGCTCCTAGCGATGTCCTCTCGAACATCGGCCCGTATCCTCTAACACTGACACAGACGTCTGCACACTGACATTCCTCGCACCCGTAAGCTCCATACCACTCCCACAAACATCAAACCCCCCTCCCCCAGCGACTCCCCTCACAACCCGGCAATAACAAATCATTTACACAGAGTGTGTGTCCGATCCCAAATCCACCAACCCAGTGACTATCCAGCAAAATAGAACACCCCCCCACCCCCCCCACACCAAACCAATACTCGCTCTCACGAACCCCTCTCATGTCACTATCCAACCCCTACCCC
>JAMPIV010004199.1:0-61474 GCA_024509875.1 Oreohelix idahoensis
ATTAAAAAAAAAAAAAAAACTGCATTTTTTTTTTTTACAGGGGGGTGGTAGTAATGTTGCTGTCATTTTCGACGGAGTCATCTGTCAAGTTATTTGCTTATGTTTGTATCATAAGTATAATTGTGTCTTTACCTGCGATGTCAGGTTGATTAGGGGTTGTCTTCCCTTGTTTATTCATTCATTGTGTTTGACCTTTAGGGTCAGAGGTTGACAGTTCGGCGTGGGCCTATGGGAAGGGTTTTTTAAGCGGGAGTGAGATATACTTCCGGGAAGCCGGGAGGTCCTGTTTTTCTGAAGGGACCAAGAGTCCATTGTTTTTCGGGGAGAATCTTCGAAGTAACTGCTATGGCAGTTTTCCCCAGTGAATCTCTGTGCGTCGGGATGACGACAGAATTCCTTGTGTAGTTCTGAGGATTCATTTACCAGGTAATACCGACCTTTATGCATTATTACGCTTTTCGGTGGCAGAACATGTAAAGGATTACCTAGGGTGAACAGCAGCTCACTGATCCGCCATTTCAGAACTTATATATTTGTGCTCGAGGTAGCCATCCAAGACTGTTAGTCTTATATTGTCCAGAAATCCAGTGACGAAGATATATTGTGGGAGCCGCAGATTGGCGGAACTTCTATCTACAATAAGTATTACTGCAGGGTTGATGATAACCTATTTAACAGAAGTACACGGCCGACGTTAGGACGAGGCCTGTGCTTCCGGCTATTATACTACAGCCTGATATGTGCAATTGGCAGGGAGTGCCAAGTTGCACCTGTGTGTCAAGGTAACTAAGGCATCTGACGCGTTTAGTCAGAGACGCCAAGGGCGACGCTACGAACTGTCATTATGAAGAACTTTGCTATTGACCATGCACGTCTATTCTGATGTTTACCTTTTTGAATGCCAAATGTATACCTATCGATGTCAGGTCAGCATGACCTTGTTACACTGACTGTTCCTGTTGATATTATGTGTGTTCCCGTCAATAAATGTCTTGAAACATGCCTGCAGTGTCAAAGCATCCTTGATTACTGCATGTGAGAGTAGGGGTTGCAGGATCTACATCTATACGAGCCTAAACACATTCGCGTCTTCATTCGCACCCACACTCAACTCATCATATACGCTCGCACTCATATTATCTTGACCGTCGGCATACTAGGGGTGATGTGGTCGGCATCACGCCGGCCGCCTTAACCTTCTCAGAATTGCTCTGGAACCCATTTGGGGTTAGGTCGACCCAGGAGCCGTTTGTGGCCTTAAAAAAATCCCACCTCATCTGGGGATCGAACCATAGATCACGGCGCTAGAAAGTGATGGGCAGGCACCATAACACTGAATTATAGGAGATATCACTTATTACTTTCTGATAGAAACTTCTAGTGGTTGTGTGGAATCATTATATGCCTACTTGGGTAGTTAGACACCAGTTTAAAACTTTCACAGCAATCTAGAAAGCAGCCACCAGTTGGAGATATAATTATATCTTATGTTTAAGTCACAACTGTATTTTTATAGCAATAACATTGCATTTTCCATGTATTTATTCTGGGAGGTTCTTACTTTTTCCTTTTTTGTGTATCGACTCCAAGGGCGCATACCATTTATTATGTAATGTCAAATGCTGTAATTTTATGTAAATTCTCTTAATGTTGTAAGATGAAAAGCATATCCAGTCAGCTGGAACTACAGGGTTAGATATCCCTTATATTGAGTTGAAAGAAGACGGAGTAGATTTTGCTGTCAGAACATTTACTGACAGGTACATGTGTGTACAAAATATATTAGCTTATGCAGGCGCATGCTGATGATTAATAGAGTGGAAGTAACAGGAGGGCGACTCACGCGGATACCGACAGCCCGAGACTATCATAGCAATGATTAACATAATTATAAATCCCTTAGTGGAGCATTACTGTTTATTATAACGTTATTGTAATTGTATTGGTTGCTTGATGTAAAAGTCGTTTTTTTTATCTCAGTTTCAGAGCACCGCATTGCTATAGCAGGATACCAGTCAGGCGAAGAACGTCACATTCTCTTCGATCTCGCGGTTTCTGAAAGCAATTATCACCACGAGTTGTCACCGCTACCTGAAGTACAACCTTTTGTCAACGCTCATCCCTCTAACGGTAAATAAGCTCACGCAGTATTTAACGAGGCATAGCAAATCTGAAAATCATATTTGGCAGTAGTGGTTTCCTACTCGCCTCTTGATCACCTGTCAGAGCATTGCGGCTTCCAACATATCTATCAACCCAGCGTCGTTAGCAGAATTTAAATCACAAGACTTTGTATGCTTAAACGGTGCACTCAGTCACGAATAAGAGTTCAAGCCAGCCCAACCGGATTTAACACCAAATACGCAGGCTTCCTAGCGCTGTGGTCTATGTTTCGATCCCCAGATGAGGCGGGAATTCTTTAGGCCACAAACGGCTCCTGGGTCGACCCAGCCCCAAATGGGTACCAGAGCAACTCTGGGAAGGTTAAGACGGCCGGCGTGATGCCGACCACATCACCCCTCGTGTGCCGACGGTCAAGATAATATGGGCCTAACACCATATTCCCAATATGCCTCAATAGGCGTGTAACGGGTTCCTTTACCTTGTTTCCCTACGCATTTCTAACTTCACGCGCCGGGATAATAGCGCAATGGACCATTTGTCCTAAAATAACCTCCTCTTGGGAGTGTTTCTGGTCATTTAAAATCCCGCACGTATGAGCGGTCAGCCGAAGTTAGACAGAGCCATCTACAGCCTATCTCGTCATTAGGGTTTAACCAACGATAGCGCCTACAGTGGATTTATTTACGAGAGGCGTTCAGAAAGTAATGCACCACATCGTTTTTCTCAGCTAATGATGAAGATAGAAGCATGAAACTTTGCACACTTCAAATATAGCATGTGCCAATTGTGTGCACCAAATTGCACTGCAACCGGCCACATAATACGGCTGATCTAAACCGTTGAAATGGAGAGTGTTAGCAACTTGCGTTATAAACAGCGAATTGTGATAGAAATTCTCGTTGCAGAGAAGGAAACTGTTGTGAATATTCACAAGCGTCTATGTGATATGTATGGAAGTTTTGCAGTCGAAAGGAGTACAGTCAGTCGCTGGGTTCAGAGAATCATGGAATCAGGAAGTGGAGATACTTGATCGGCCGCACTGTGGACATCCTGCCACAGCCACCAACGCAGAAATGTTGAAATGCGCTGAGGGCATTATTCTTACTGATAGGTGAATCACTACTCAACAATTGGCCTTACAGCTGTCAGTCAGCATTGGTAGTGCAAATGCAGTTATAAAAACTCTCGGATTTTCTAAGGTTTGCGCAAGATGGGTTCCTCGAAGTCTCACAAATGACCACCGATTGCAAAGGAAAGCAATTTCTTCTGAATTGTTGGAGCGTTTCAATGCTGATGGAGAGAACTTTTTTGCTAAGATCGTTACAGGTGACGAAACCTGGGCACATCATTTTGAACCAGAGACAAAAAGACAGTCGATGGAGTGGCATCATCCGCAATCACCAAGAAGAAAGAAATTCAAGACAATTCCTTCAGCTGGAAAGGTCATTGTTGCAATGTAGTTATGTAAGTGAGTGGTGGAAGACAAATGTTAATTTTATGACTGATAAATACGATCAGCTCTAGTCGGGCTTACAGATGTGTAATGTGGTATCTACGCGAATGTGTATAGGTTCTTTCATCTAAACAGTCTGTAATCACACCTAGGAGTCAGGAAACGTTGTAACTCCTGGTAACGTTCTACACTGTTTATTAACACCACAGCAAACGATGACATAATAAATAATACACTGTCACAGGTACAAGTCACGGCATATCAAGGTACATCAAGTGAGCACTCATCCAAGGTAATTGAGCGTACAATCCAAAGATATATAATCATCAACAATTGCTTATTAACGAATCATCGATCATCAGTAAGTAAATCCTGAGAGATACAGTCACTGGTACAAAAAATATGCATTCACAAAACTGTCACGAAAATCGCTACTCAGTACAACTCAGTAACAAAACTACATGCGCGGATTCACCGCGTGAGAACTCCGCTCAGCTCAAACACGTCCCTACCCAAAAATCTCACTAGGGACTAGAACAGTTTTTTAAACGTATTTTTAAACACACTAACGACTAGTCAGTTGAGCTGTGTTCAACAATTTACTGCCTACAGCTCCCAACTAAGAAACACATCATCATCACCAAAAGCGTGTTTACAAGGGTGATTACTAAAAACTGACCTGTGCATACAAGTCTTTTAATGCTTAACTCCACTACATTAAAATATGACTTAACAGTCATGATCACTGTCTTATGGGACATTGAAGGTGTTATTCTTGTAGACGTTATGCCAAGAGGAGAGACAATCAATTCGCAAGCTTACATTAAGACATTGAAAAAACTCAATCAACGTTTTCGCAGAGTTCGGCCGCATAAGAATCCAGCAGACCTGCTTCTCCTTCACAACAATGCGCGCCCTCACACAAGTCTGGCAACACGGGAAGCAATCACCAAATTTGGTTGGTCTGTACCATCCACCCTATAGTCCCGATTAGTCACCCTCTGATTTTCATCTATTTGGTCCATTTCAAGATGCACTCCGTGGGACAAGGTTTAAAGATGATGAAGGAGTGATTCATGCAGCGAAGAAATGGCTACATGATCAAGACAAAATCTGGTACGGGCTAGGAATACATGCACTTGTTTCGCGCTGGAATAAAGTCGTACAAGTTGATGGGGATTATGTTGAATAATACCGATGTTTACATGACATATCCATGTATACCGTGTATAAATTTCATGCTTTTTGAATAAACAGCTCCTGAGAAAAACGATGTAGTGCATTACTTTCTGAACGCCCCTCGTATGTTATTCCATCACATATGGAGGATATCTACACGTAAAGACACTACCTGGAGTTATCGAATGTGGTTCCCCGAAAGCGGAAGGATTGAGAACTTTGTTTATTTATTTTCTCGGTGTTCTACTGGACAGGTTTTATGTTGGTGGTTTGTGTGTTCATTGGTGTGTAATTGCATAGATGTAAATTTAATGTGATTATTGATGTTTCTTATGTTGTTGTGCTGATATACATTATTTTCATATATATTTTCTTCTTCCAAGAAGCTTTAATAAATTTTACTCATTTATTACCGCGCTGTTCACGACCCTTTCATCCATACTTAATATTACAAGCTCTCACAATAGTCTCTATTTTTAGACAGGAGAAGAGAGAGAGAGAGAGCGGGTGGTGCTTAGACTATTTAAGTGTGTTGAGGCTTGGAGAGAGAGGTAACTTTAATGAATCCCCTTCCAGATTGGTTTCAAGTTCACCCTATTTACACATTATCTAAGTGTAATCTAAAATTTTGTCAGTTCACTATCATTGTTGATTTCACTACAATTGTCTAACTCGACAAATACTCTAACACGTCAACTCAACCACGACACATGCTAATGAGGAACAAAGGTGGAAAGCGAAAAAGTGGACGGATTCATGTAGTCTATTTACATAATCTGTCACATACACACATTGGGATTCTCGCTGCTGCTACGCAGTTCGTGTACTGTGGTGATGCACAGTGGTTTAAAAAAATACTTTTTGAATAAGAAAATTTGCCGATAGGTATTGGTGCTTTTGAATTTAATTCCCAACTTATGACGGGCTTTTACACAAGAATGTTAATTATTTATTTATTCTTTTTTTAACGTACGCCCGCTATTAATAGAGGCGAAATCTTAGGTTAGTATGTCTAACCTGAGACTGATTTTACGTGAGTATCCTATTTTCCCTGCACGCTGACAAGTGTCCTCTCGCCATTCAGGCAGAACACTCGCCGTCTTCGGAGAGTACTCATTAGAGTTGGGTCGGCTCAGGAGCCGTTCAGGTTATTCCAGTCCCTGGTCGACGACACGACTTCAAATGTCCTCGCCAGGGCTCAAATTAATCCAGTCCAAATCCCGGTCGACGACACTCCTTCAAATGTCCGTCCCTGGGTTTAAACCTGGAACACCCGATCGCCAGCGCAGTGTGCTAACCATTACACCAGCGGGGCTCCCAGTATGTTAATAATTTTTATCTATCTTTGTCTTTGTCTTCCCTGAATTGAAGTTTGATTCAGTTTTACGTCAGTTTTAGATAATTTATTCATCCATTCACATTTCCTTACCGAGCAAGGAGATACCACTTCAGCTGGTCCCCGGGAAGCCTGCACCATGCAGACATATGTGCTTGCAACGGTGGTTTCCTTAGAAATGTGTTTTAAATGATGAGATTGCCAAGCCTATGTACAGCCTCATATTATTCACCAGATGGTTCAGTAGCCATATTCTTTCTGTGTCGCTTCAATGACCCCCGGGAACTACACGAGGATTTTTAGATTTGCTTCACCTAAAACATAAAGAGCAGAAAAGCCCAGTCAAAAACAACATTCCAGAAAATAAAATGAGGACGAAACAAGAAGGATTCAGAAGAAACAGGCAATGTGCAGACGACATCTTCACCCTCAGGAATATAATGGAGCAGTGTTCACAATGGCAGTGACAACTGTACATACATTTTGTTGATTTTGAAGAAAAAAATAAAAAACTTGACAGCATACACAGGAACAGCCTATCGAAAATACCGAGGGTTTATGCCCAGCTGCCTTGTTTCCACCATCAAAAGCCTGTACGCTAATTTTAAATACAATGTAACTATTTATATGAAAACTGGAGTGTGGTATGGATGCCCCTTATCAACCACTATGTTTTTAACTGTCATTGACTAAGCGAGGCGCCAGACAACAGAGGATGCTCCTAAGGGAATAAGATGCACAGCATTCTCTACACTGGAAGATCTGGAGTATCATATAGCATTGCACATTTCGCACACCCACATCAACACATCCAATAAAAAACAGACAAACTAAATAAACATAACCAACAGTCGGGACTGAACGTTAATCTCAAGAAGACTTAAATCATGACACTTATTTAAGAAATCCTGTGCCCATAAAAAGGAACCAAAAAGTAGAAAACAACCCATTTACATACTTAGGAAGCATAGTAACACTAGATGATGGAACAAGCGAAGACACCAGTAACCGAAAGAATAAAGCCAGGGGGGTCCACTGGGTCCAACAAGCCGGTTCATAAGCTACCTGCCGGAGAACTGTGGAGGCAGAGATGCAAAATGGACCCAGAGTTGGGGCATCACCTGAAGGGCTGGGCACCACGGGACCGAGAAAAGTGGAGATAGTTGGTTGATGCCCCACAAGACGCCACCAGGCGTAATGGTCATTGATTGCTTTGTAAGTCAGCGACCAAGGACCAAAGAAGAAGAAAATTAAAAACATATATAACGTGCAACACATTTATCGTAAAGAAAGGAAGCTATTTTAAAAAAAAATATTTATTTATTTAAAAATACACATGGAGAAGAGAACTAGAGACGACATGAATAGAGACAAGATATGGAAGCGCATGCGCGGCTGCACAGGAAAGGGGGCTTTGGCGTGGACTGAAAAATTGTCTATGGTCTACAAGTAAAAGGAGGTATAGAATCTCGTTCTCGTTACGTAACCACTGAGGCATATTAGGAATATGGTGTTGGCCCATATTTTCTTGACCATACTGTACACTAGGGGTGATGTGGTCAGCATCAGGCCGGCAGATGGTCTACAGACAGGCTCATTATTTCTCATGAGGTTATTTCATTAATTTTCATTCCATCTCAGCTTCGTTGGATATTTGTAGTTAAACTCATCATGAGTTATGGTCACTGGTCAATACACCATGACAAAATTTGAAAAGCCTGCGTGGGTGTTAAAAAAAGCTTTCACTGTGCAATATGCGATGCTTCCATTTTTTCCAGAAAAGTGACCGTGAAAACATTGTAACGTTTCAGTGTTCTTTTAATGGGTGTTCAATTTAGTTCAATGGGGGTTTTTACTGTTGTTATTATTATAGTGGTTGAAGTAACAAGAAGCGACATGGTCCGCAACCAGACGATACGTCAAGGCCTAAAATCCCACCCAGTCCGCTGGGAGGACAACATTAGACAGTCTTTGAAGGACCGAGGACTAGAATGGAACCAGGCCAGGAGGAAGTCAGCCGATAGGATAGTCTGTCGCTCTCTCTCTTCCAAACCTCTACACCTCACGGTAGAAGGGGAACGACTAAGTAAGTATTAT
Source organism: Oreohelix idahoensis (assembly GCA_024509875.1). Lineage (NCBI taxonomy): Eukaryota > Metazoa > Mollusca > Gastropoda > Stylommatophora > Oreohelicidae > Oreohelix > Oreohelix idahoensis. The sequence continues at coordinate 8,190 of JAMPIV010004199.1, forward strand.
TATAGTCTTCGTATCATTAATATTGGTATTTATTGGTCTCGTAAACTCGTAAATATACATAGCGTCGCCTTAGTACCGCTTTTTCCATTCCCATTTTTGGCAAAAATTGACCTCAGGTCAGAAATCGACGTCATGTAGTTTAATCTAACATCCTACACAATATCTTAGTTAATCATTTGGATCAACATGCACAATTTTCCATTTTTTTTTCGTACGTCCGCTAATACTCGAGGCAAAATCTCAGGTTATTATATCTAACCTGAGACTGATTTTACGTGAGTATCCATTTTTTTTCTTGCACAGAGACAGGTGTTTCTCGCCATTCAGGCAGATACTCGCTGATTTCGGAGGTACCCATTAGAGCTGGGTCGGCTCAGGAGCCGCCAGTCGCTGGTCGACGACACTCTTTCAAATGTCGTCGCCAGGGCTTGAGTTAATCCAGTCCAAATCCCGGTCGACGAAAAATCTTCAAATGTCCTCGGCCGGGTTTGATCCCTTGTCACCCAGTCGCCAGTGCCGTGTGGTAACCACTACACTAGCGTGGATCCCTCATGCAAAATTTTCATTTTAATGTGATATAATCTTCTTTTCACACAATAATCCAATACATTTGAACTCGTATTTCTCAAATCAAGCTGAAGTGGAGAAGGACTAACAGAGAACCTTGGCGACAATTGGCTATATGCTACACAGATAGAAGCATGTGAGTGTAGTGAAGTGTAACTGTATCACCCCGCGCTCAAATTTCCCACTTCAAAACCCTAGCAAACGTATTTTTACAATCTATAAATAACTACAGTGTTTAAAATTTGTCGGAATGGCATAGTCAAAAACCGCCAACATTTAACTAAAGAATTTGAATTTTTCTACTACCACGAGTTAAAAGTTACCACCCACCCACACACCCATACACTACTCTTCCCAATAGTTATCGAAGGACGTATAAATAACAAAGATATATAATAAACAAATGTAGTCAGATTAACAAACACACTGTTGTGAGTGCAACCCTGGTGCCACATGACCTGAATACTACAGACAAAGTGGAGATACAAGGGGCATTAAAGGATACAGCCACCATGACACTTCCCGTAGCCAATATCAATGTCAAGACTAGGTACGTGGAAGGAGTGATTAGAGCAGCAGCGTGCAACGAACCTAATTACCCGCTGGTGTTAGGAAAGAGATACATGTTTCTAAGGAGCCCTATAAAACCTGTGATCATGGCAACGCTCCAGGTCAGGTCGACCCCTAGTAAGGAGGAAGAACCACCACTAAAGATTCATCCAAGAGAGATGAGAAAGGCCCAGCTAAAGACAAATCATTGAAACCTTGCTTTGGCAAATTGCCAAATAGCCATAACATCCCTGGAAAAGGACAATTCTATTTGAAGGAGGGACTGCTCTACAAGAAAGCTGGCGCAGGACCCAAAGGATATGGACAGTTAGTACTGCCATGGAGTTATAGGAAACAAGTTATGGCACAAGCACATGTTGATCCAGGCGGTGGGCATCAGAAAATTGGCACCACCCGTCAAAGGACATCTGTGAAGTATTTCTGGCCAGGCGTAGCGGCAGACATTGCAAAATTTGTGGAGGCCTGTGACCAGTGTAGCAAGGTACATTCCACACGTTGGAAGGAAAATAATAATCAGATGCTACCAAAGCATTGTGGAGAACATTAGCCTAAAAACAAAAAGGGAAATAAAAATGATAAGGTAGATAACGTGAATAGGCATGCACCTTTTCACACACAGTCTTCTAATAAAACCTTTAAAATGGCAACTCTGTGTATGGCACAAAAAATAAATCGAAATTCTTAGAACTGGCTAAAAATATCAATGAGGTTAATTGGCCAACATTGAAACCGAAACTGGAGGGAAACCATAGAAGAAAAGTGGGGAGCGGGCGTTTGAGCAATTTGGAAAATGTTCATCTCGCTTCACAATACGGATATTAAGTAGCATTAGGAATGGCACCGGTGACTGTGGTAGTGACCGGCCCTATACAGTCCATTGGAAGTATTGTACGGACATTGGATTGAGATCACACATAGTATAGCAAATGCTAAAGTGGAATTGATTCTTGATGCAGAAACTCATTTCCCCATATTATATATATTATTTCACCAATTGTCGTTGGGCTGAGAAAACAGCTGGTGAACAGGGCCTTTATCTGAATGGCAGATTAAAGAGTCATATATAAATATTAGTAGAGGGTTTTTCCAAATTCCAATCAAGCTTGAGCTCAGACCAATTGTTGGCTGTGAACATTTCGGAGGGTCACATGTAACTTATATGTTGCTTTTGGATTGGAAATACTCCGAGTGTTTTATCCAGACTGATGAGGAAATTACTGGGTCCCCTACATAACTCAGCTATCACCAAATTCATAGATTTTCTCCTCATAAATATTGCAACCTTGAGGAACATCTCAAAATCTCTGGACATGTCATGGAACAAACTCAGAGTAATGGTGAATATTGATTGATAATCAGCAGGTGACAGGGAGTAGCACCTGCAGCTGTTAATTAACTCAACCTGCAATAGATTCTTGGATTGCAGAGGCCTGGGGCAGTTTAAAATTTGTTTGAATGGCATAGTCATAAACCGTCAACATTTAACTAAAGAATTTGAATTTTTCTACTACCACGCGTTAAAAGTTACCACCCACCCACACACCCATACACTACTCTTCCCAATATTTATCGAAGGACGTAGTTAAAAATTTAACAACCAATAAAATCGTTTCCGTTACTTGTAGCAGTGAGAAAATTTTGGTTAAAGTGGAAATCAGGCCTAATTTGTGTTTTTGAATAAACTTAAATAATTTATTTCTCAATAACTAAAGGGAATTAAAATGAAAGGGATATCTTGAATTATAGCGCTGACATTGATAAATACATAACCATAAAGATTTCCACATAATAATATTATATTGACATAGTAAAATTTAATTTAGTAATATTTTCAGTTCAGGGTAAAGGCACATTTAAATACAAAAAAATTACCCCGATGAAAATGCTAAGAAATAATTAAAGGAAACCTACAAAGGGAGATAGAGGGAAATTGGCCGTTTAATTATCACTTTTGATAATTAAAATCGGTTCATAAATAACAAAGATATATAATAAACAAATGTAGTCAGATTAACAAACACACTTAAAATCGCTCATTTTGACAGTCTCCCAAAAATATTTAACTTTTTTGGACTCGGCTTCTGATTGGTCAAGTGTAGATAATAAAAATTAACACCTCCTTGTAAGATCAGCCCATTTGAATTTCAAAAGCCATAACAAGTTGACATCAGAGGAAAGACTTAGTGATCAAGCCTTTGTCGTCTGGACGATAAGCAATATAGACACCCATTTACTGCTAGTCAAGCTTGTTGTGTGTGCATATTTCTTACTTGAGGGTAAGGCAGAATAAGTTTATTTGTAAAAATTTTGTTGACATGTAAGCCACAAATGTGCGCCATAATTTTACTTCGATACTGCCATATTGGGAAATATGAGATCACGACGCCTTATGTGGGAATGTGCCTAAACAGACTTCTTGGGAAGTGAAATAAATGTATAAAATAAGTTTGCAAATTGGTTTTACAAATTACGACTGTAAGTAAGTGTTAATAAATTGGTAGTGGCTTCTGAAGTGCCACAATGTTTAAATATTATATAAAATCATGTAGGGAATGTTAGAACGAAATTATTAACAGGTCACAAGAGATATTTGTACACCCCTGCTGATGGTATGGAATATAAACAATGCTTAAGTGGCAGTGGCGTTGCTGCCATATGGGAAAAAGAATGAATCCACAGGACTGATGGTAGTCAATGAAATATAAAGTCTGGTGCGAATGGTCAGCACACCTGGCTGACCCAGGTAAGCTTAATATTGATTAGTTGTGGAGTTGTTATAGACAGGCTTTATAGGGGAGGAAATTTGCCTTCTTATTCCAGGTTGAATTACCAGTTAAAAAGTTGTTGCAGTAACCTGGAAAAGGAAGAAGCAGTGGGAGTGAATGCTTCCAGTACACAGTGAAGCTACTTTCCTTGTCTTTATCCAGGAGGCTCCATAGTGCTGGTGATCTAAATATTCTTTAGCCAACAGTATCAGACATGCTGAGAAGTTAAGTCCTGCAATACATGCACATGAGAGGTCATCTAAATAAACACCACAACTTTTAATTTAATACCTGGGAGTGATGAGAAAAACAGATTTTCAAATAGTAGACTAGTGGATATACCAAGCATTGAACAAAGACAGAGGGGTACTCATTCTAGTGACAATTTTATTTTGTTACACTTCATGGACAGAGTTCCACCTTATTTATTTAAAAACTGTAAATAAACATTTTCTTGATTTTACAAGTCCTGTCCCAACAGATTGAGGTTCAGGACATTAAATTGTATATATTCCCATATATATATCAAAACGTTACCACCAGTCTTACTTACTTACATTTTGTTGAATTACAGTTCTAGTTGAATTTATTCATTTAATATAGTACATACATTACCCTAGACACTTAGCCACCTGACATCACAAGAAATACTTTACACTGGGTGAGATCAGAAGAGGTAGCGAATAGGGACCCTGAGAATTCATCATCACCATTCTTACTCAGGGAACTTACATAGCTTGACCTCACCTTGTTAACCTTTAATTCTATTAACATCAAAACCTCTTATCACAGTGAGGCACCTCAAATTCTGTGTACGGAGGTAGGGGACATCCAGACGATGAAACTTAACGGAACTCTGCGTCTTGTATGTCATACATTTAATATTTGCAGTCCTTTTTATTGCATGTCCAGGCTAATTTGATGTTTGTCGTATGTAGTGTGTGACAACAGGATTTTCCACTGATAACACATGCTTTGTGTCTTTCTCGGTGGCAATACTCTTACTATTTACGGCAGTACTTTAGCTTCACGCATGTCTTAATGTCATTTACGTAAGGCTAAATATAGTTTGCCTTAAAAAAAAAAACCAAATTGTTAGACCTTTTTTTTTGCGTGTTTTTTTAACATTAAAAAATTAATACAACGGCTCTTCTCCCATGTTGTGAATTTACATAGTTTCATTATATGTTTGTATTTGACATGCTAACGATATTGAACTGTTTAAGTAGCAGAAGACGCAGTAGAAGAAGAATACATTGATCATAATGATGATGATGACGACGAGAAAGAGGAAAAGGAATAAGAGTAAGACGATGAATAAGTCTGGCAGTACAGTTTATACCTGAAATGGGTCCGCATAAAAAATACCAGGTGAGTTTGGTGACGTGTTTAGGTTGGTGATTGCTCCGACTCTCTTTGACAAACGAGCTGCAACTGGCGACTCCTGGTCATATACGAATGAACTGTAACCAATCATAATGTAATCTGATATCAGCTTTGTGTGACATATTTCATTGCATCTACCAACCCACCACACACACATGCAAACACAATAGGAAATCTGCAATCAACTTGAGCACACCAATTAATGAGCAATGTCATATGCAGTTGTATTTCTGAATAAGTGAGTTCGCATATTCGTCGTCGGATTCAATTTTTTAAAAGTGTCTCCAAAGGCGTGAAGCTTTGAGGCTAACATTTATTTCGTCCGCTGGCTTTGATTGTGGAATAACTGGTAGGTTTTGCCGAAGATCACGTTATGCACTACCACACAACGTCACACAGTATATTCATACTATCTTTTTGTTATCTGTGTCAAATATGGTCCCTGACCAAAGTGTGGTAAAGTGGGATGATATAAATATTTATAGGGGACTTAGTGTACTGACTGAGGTCAGCTGTGAAGGTATCTGTATCTAATAGGTGTAGTGTTTTACAGATAACCTTACTTGCTACCACATTTATACCTCAGTCAGAATTATTCTGGAATATTGTGATGACTACGTTGAATGTCTAGGGTTATGTAAATGATGAAGTGTAAGTCACAACAACAACAGACAGATAAACAATTTAATTTATTCCACCACACTTGACAACACTGTGACACTCACACACATTTAACACTCTATAAGACTATCTTAAATGAGTCACTGGTAAAGTTTCAAATATATATGTATTAATTACTTTCACTAATATATGTCCTGATTCAACTACAAAGTGAACCAGGAATCACAATCAATTGTAATCACGATTTATATATACATAATTTATAAATATGAACCTTGTAGTGACATATTTTATTAATATTATCCTATGTGTGTCAGTTGTGTAGTAGTACTATGAGGTAATACTGGTTTTGTTTTTCAAGCTATGTTGTTATTTGTCATCATGACTTCAAGTGTTTGTTTATCTGGGAAATAGTATGGGGGAAAAGTTCACAGTTCCTGTCAATTTAAACAAGGTATTGTCCCTCTTTTTTACTAAAATGTCAATTTTTGAGGGGACACATAATGTGGAGCTCCACTGGCCACAGAGGCTTAACTTTCGTGATGGTGGCAGGAAAAGACTCCTCTGCTCGATTGCTCCCCTGTGTTCTGGAGACACCTCACTAGTCGCTATCTGGACCCAGGAGTATGCTGTCAGCCTCCAGTTTCAGCAAAGCTCAGACCAGGTGCTGCTCAATAACTTTAGGACCACAGTCCCTGAAACAAGAAGGTTGTACCTCCTACTTCATAACTAATTTATAATCTATTTCCAGACTGAACACAATACATAACAAACACTGAGTTCAGAGTGGTAGGCCAACTGCTATCTTCATCTGAAACAATTGACATCAGTATACTCCTCCCTAATGGTTACTACGCCTCTGCAATTCCAGCATTATTTCTTTCTAGTCAATAAGATAGGTGTCAGTGTACTGTTTGGCAATTCCATGTAGTTTTACTTTCCTCCGACACCTTCTGTTCAGGTTGGAGCACTATATAGGCTTTGCCTCATGTTCACTACTGAACCACACACATATACAGACATAAATTATCAATTTACATTCAATTTTCATTAAAAAGATATCAAATATTTCAAGCTTACCACAATTCATGGAAATAATACAGAATTACGTTGACTGGCATGAATATGGCACAAAATCCGACCTGCCACTGTCTCAGGCTTTTATTTAGAAAAATATAAGCTGAATCTCAACGCACTGTTGCTTTAGAAAGTTTATTTGAAAATGTGGTGCTGACCTGACGCTCCTAATTGACTATATTGGCGGGTCTAACCAATCGAGCCATGTTTACACAAGCGTTTGAAAAAAAGTACCCTTCCTTCCGTCTCCCCTAACAACAAAAGATAGTATTTGTAGCCCGACTAATCGTGTTTAGCCTTACATTTATTGCGCTCCAATCAAATAGGATTTAACATGGGGACCTATTTCCCGTACAATGGTGGTTTTAAAATCTGCCACTGAGCGATTCTGATTTTGGTGTTGTCTGACACCCTCACTATTTCTTTTGGCTATAATTTGTTAATTCCTAGACTATTTGCGTAACGTTTAACATATTCTTTGTCAGCAAGTCCTAAGGAACCCAAATATACAAATTTAAAGGAGCTAAGTGGCTGCGTTCAAAATATGTATTTTCTTCTAGGATAGTCGTGCTGTTGCCACCTCCTCACTTCCAAACTTTATGGTGTCTGGTGTACTGTCATGTTTTCAAACGTAAACCAGTATAATGTCATATTTCCTAATAAGCATTTCTCAGGTTTTTAAAACCTAACTCTCGTATGGGTAGGGTTTTTTATCACTGTCTATCTGAAAAAAAGTTAGTGCATGTGGCCTTACACGCGTGATGGTAGTAATTGTATAGCGAGACGCGGGTTAGTGTTGCATGTGTTCCGGCTTTCAGCCCTCCCTTCTCTCTATCCTAATTCCATCTGTCTTTCGTTTATGGTAACTTAGTGTATAAAATGACATGAATGGAATATTAAATATAGGTCAGCTTGCGTATCTCAAGGTTTTTCTTAGAAATGCAGTACACGTTTTATCGTAGAAAGCGTGTATGCTGCAGTAGGCTTTTACTATCAACGTGAAACGTTACAATTTGCAGACGAAGGAGAAAACAAGGGGGATTTCGAGTACAGTCATTGTGACAGCACTGTTCTTTACCATTCTTCTTTCCTTTTATTAAATTTATGTGTTAGGCTTTACATTTACCTGATAATTTATATATGTGGATTTGAATTTCTCACGACACAAAGCACATGAAGGGAAAATCACACCCTGTGAGATGAGATGTTTACGAAAATTAAATATACTACTGGACAAAAGTTAAGGGCCGCCATTCAGTTTAGACATGGTTTATATAATTGACTGGCAAACTGTAAAGACAAGTGAAAATGTCATTAAAACTGAGCTCAGAGAAATGTGTATACATTTCCGTGTGCACTAGGTTAATTTTTTTTAAATGTAAAAAAACTGGGTCACTTTAACCCGCACGTGAAAATTGCCATTGTTGCTGCAAAAACTCGTGGTTTTTGCAACACGCCCCACTAGTTCAAAAGGTGAAAAAGTGAGTTGAATTTGAATGCACGTGGAAAATGATCATCGGTAAAAAGTGTTCACCGTTGGTATGCAATAAATCAGTATGACAAGTGGTCGAAATGATCACTGCATAAGCCGTGCCACCAAGGAGAAGTCTTAGCATTGTAGACCGTGGTCGAGCCATGGCATGGATTCAGGATGGTCAATCTGTTCGTCATGTTGCAAGACGTTTAGCAGTGTCCCACTCTACCATTCAGAGACTTCTTGGGAGATTTCAAGCTACCGGACATTTGGAAAATCGACCCTGCTCAGGAAGAATTATATACACCTTGTTTAAACTGAATGGCGGCGCTTAACTTTTGTCCAGTAGTATAGTATTACCAGGAGAGACAGAATGAGAAATGATGACCTCGGAAAAATTGTAGGAACTACATCCTGCTCCAAGTATATAGAGAGACAGAAAGTGAAGTGGTTTAGCCATCTCATGAGAATGGAGCGCCATAAATTACCACTACTCTCCTACAACACTAGAAGATCTTGGTTCATAGCACGGGGAAGACTATGAAGCAGATTGATAGAGAACATCACAGACATCGTCCAGCAACATCACAGACATCCTCCAGCAACATCACATACATCCTCCAGCAACATCACAGACATCCTCCAGCAACATCACAGACATCCTCCAGCAACATCACAAACATCCTCCAGCAACATCACAGACATCCTCCAGCAACATCACAGACATCCTCCAGCAACATCACAGACATCCTCCAGCAACATCACAGACATCCTCCAGCAACATCACAGACATCCTCCAGCAACATCACAGACATCCTCCAGCAACATCACAGACATCCTAAGCAACATCACAGACATCCTCCAGCAACATCACAGACATCCTCCAGCAACATCACAGACATCCTCCAGCAACACGGGTTGACAGCAGGCAAGGCGACATACTTGGTTCAAGAACGCAAACTTCACACTACGCTTCACCGCAATAGTGCAATGAAAAAGTGAAGTAAGTAAAGTAAGTTTACGGGGGACGTTACCTTTATTATGCGTTAAAGATGTTCAATATTTGTATGCATTTTCTTGCGTGGTAGCACAGTGGTTAGTGCACTGGCTTCCTAACTCAGTGATTCATTGTTAGATCCCCAGTGGACGTGGGATTTCTTTAGACCGCAGACGGCTCCAGGGTCGACCCAGCCTCGTGATTTGGGTACTAGTGCAACGCTGAGAAGGTTAAGGCGGCCGACGTGATGCTGACCACATTACACCTAGCGTGCAGATGGTCAAGAAAGTATGGGTTTAACACCATATTCCCAAAATGCCTCAATGGGCATGTAAAATGATCTTTTACCCACCTTTTTTTCTTGTAATGCTATGACATAGATGATATAATGAATAAAACTCGGAAACTACAAAGAACTATCCATATCAGTTTCTCTATACTGGCTGTTGAACGTGATGACGAGGTTCCGTTTGTCCAAATTAATTGATATTAGCTTTAAGTAATTGATGTTAGCTTTAAGTAATTGATTGATGTTAGCTTTAAGAAATTGATATTAGCTTTAAGTAATTGATTCATTAATCACCTTTAGGGCTCCCAAAGGAGAATCAACCGTTAACAAACTTATGTCAAATCTTCCTGTCCTGTGCCATCAGCTCAAGGTCTGTCCATGTCTGCTTCGCCCCTTCATGCCTGTCTCCAGTTCTCTTATGTGTTCCTTGGTCTCCGTCTCCCTCTCTTTCTCTGGGAATTCCAGAACAAGGACTACCTTATAATGCTATTAGCAGATATCCTAAGTAATACCTATTTATATATACGCTAGTCGAAAGTTCACGATCCTTTAAGATTGTTCTGTAACTAAAAGAATGTTCTTTGTGATTTCAGATTGTTCCGTAAAGTAATCGATGGATGCTAATCACATATATTCATTAATACTTTTATAGTCTGATTATCTTCCATTCGCAGTTGGGGACCAGATTACGCACAGTTTGCGGTTTTTAAGCACCCAATGAATATAACAGGACACATTACATTCAGTTGTGTTTTTCTGCGCGGCTTCTTCGACACTTAGAATAGGTGTCATATTTTTCGTAGGATAACACGGTGTAACTCTGCAAAGTTTGGTCTCCATAGGTCAAATATGTGGAAATACATAAGGAACACTCAGACATACATTGATTTTTATGGATATAGATTAATGAGGAGTAATTATTGAATGTTATAAAATGACGAAAGAACTTACAGGTCGCTTGTCCTGGCCTCGTGAACAAAGCTCGCACCATCCAGTACAACATGTTCCCTTTGAAGCTGTAGACAAGGAATTTGACAGTAAAGAATACAGCACTTTATCAGGACTTCGTATTCAAATGCCGGTACAATTAAAACTATCTTGAGAGATCAATATTCGGGATACAGATGTCCATGCGACATTATCGAGTGTGACCATTAAACAAAGACTTTTGTGGGTTACGAAATGAAGTCAGAACATTTCTGTTAGCTTGCGAACTGCCGTGGAATCCATGCATATATTACAAGTTAAACTGCCTTTATTTTCATAGATCCCATCTCATTGTAACATCTCCGGCAATGAAGAGGCTCACATATTGGTCAAGGAATGTGGAAAGCTACTTCAGCCTAATGCAAGCATATCTTTCAAAGAGGCAAAGAGTTTTATGAAAATCAGATACAGAAATAACTGGGATGCAGAGCATCCAGGTTACACACAGAATGATGCATATTACCAGCTCAGCAGAATAGAGCAAGTGGTAATCTTCTGATTCCGCACGGCCACAACAGATTGGGATACCATCTTTTCAACAAGCTAAAGATGGGTACTACTGATGTTTCATCGAGGCACCGATAAAATTAATGCTGAACATCTGCTTCACAGATGCCAACATATGAGGAACAACAAAAAAGCACATATGGTTGTCATTAGTACCATTCCTGATACAACTCTATGGAAATACAAACAGCCTCAAGCTGACCACTGCTTTCTTTGGAAATATTCAAGTAGACGACGTCTGAGAGTGTACGAAGAAGTTGTCCAACAGAAACATTAAAGATACCAGTATATTTTCGCAACCAAACTGCAGCATTGTATAGTATTACTTTCTTATGTACATCTGTAGCATAATGTGTTGTTACAATCTAACGTACTGCATGTACGACAACGTTAAATAATTGTGTATATGTAGTTGATTGCGTAAGACTTGTCATTACGTTCCATATATCTGTACGTATTGTTACATTAATCATCGAAAAAAACCAACATGCGTAGTTGTAGTTTCTTTCACGGTACTATGTACATCGTTAGCGTTTATATTTTATCACATATTGTAAATACTTCACAAGCAAAGAAATTGGCCCTCTGAAATACATTTCGTCACATTATTATGTTGATCTGAAAAGTCTACTAAAATGAAACTATGAATAGATAATAATGTTGCAGTTCGCAAATTTTAACGACAATTGGCAACCGTTAGTTCATTCTCGCTGAAAAAGTAGGTTTCAACCAGCATTATTGATTGATTGGTTTGGTTTTAAGGACTATCTTCATAAAACACGGACAACTCCATCAGTGCTCCGATCTCCTCCCTTAGATCACACACGGAGGATATCAGCACAGTGCACGAACTTCATAGCACCGGCGAGAATCCCAATGTGTGTATATTGGAATAACACATTCTATAAATATATTTGGTGGGTAGGTTTCTAATTTTAAAATTTTGCCAGGGCAGCGGCCTTATGGCCTACTTTTTACGATTTCCAACTGCCGTGGGATTTTTAACGTGCGCAACTTGCACACGGGATCTCCTAGTTTTTTCGCCCTTATCCGAGAAGGCTAAGCATCCAATCTCACTACCCATGAAACCAGGGAAGGGGGGGGGGGTAATGACATGATTAGGACCACTGATTCAGAAAAAAATGTCCATAAATTACATCCCCTCTATTGGGAAACGAACCCGGTACCTCTAAAATTCGATGCCGACGCCATACCTCTTATCCACTCCGATCAGCTGCATAATTGAACGATATTAAAACAATTGAAAAGTTTGTTATATCACTGACACATAATAAGTAGTCATCTATGTTATTTCTCTCCTGGCATTCTTGGCAGTATGGTTCCTCTATCGTAAAGTGTCCAGTTCCAAGTCGCACTAGCTTTCTGTTTAAGGACACCTTCAGTTAATCTTCAGTCTGCTACTTCCTTGATTGTTCATTCAAAAGTGCATGAGCCAGTTTACTTTTGTTACATTCTTTTCAAGCTGCCTTCCAGCTAACAGAGGAATCTCTGTTATAATATTAGACAAACATAAAGGTATGTTTTCTGGCACTCGTAAGAAAATAAAGAAGTAGAACACTTGGACAACAGAAAAACAACAGACGTGAGTGGCTTACCCAGGGTTCGAACCCCGTACCTTCCGTACGACAACTCCGCCTAGCTATACAAGCGAATCACACTGACCCCACGGCCAGCTAGGCATCCCTAAAAAAGGATGCTTTACTGACTAGTCATCAGTGTGAAACACAAGACAACACCGCAAGTATACAGTGGGCAACTCAGCCCATTAATGACGCAATCACTTCTGTTGTTTCTCTATACAGCAGTATATGTCAGTCCAAACAAGACAAAGACCTTGATACTGTATCCAGTAAATGATAGAAGACTTAAGGACAGTAGTATAGAACAGAGGGTAGGTTTCTGGTATTGTATAAACATAAATAACACATAAGGAAGGGAAACCCGAGGCCTGTAAACAGTAAATTAATATTAGACAAACATAAAGGTATGTTTTCAGGCACTCGTAAGAAATAAAGAAGTAGAACACTTGTTTTTCTGTTGTCCAAGTGTTCTACTTCTTTATTTTCTTACGAGTGCCTGAAAACATACCTTTATGTTTGTCTAATATTAATTTACTGTTTACAGGCCTCGGGTTTCCCTTCCTTATGTGTTAATAATCTCTGTTATAACATGTTTTACCAGGCTCTTTGTCTCATATCTTCCTAACACTGTTATTACCTGGCTTTTACTTACTCTGCCCCTTTGGCTGCTAGGTCAGCTGGTTCGTTCCCAGCTGTTCCTATGTGAGCTGGAATCCATACGAGCCTTACAATACACCCGTTGCTTATTAATGCTGTATTGCTTAGGAATATTTATTCTTTGATATATGATCTGCGGCATCCCTGTTTGTGTTCCAGGGCTTGGAATGATGACAACAAATCTGTAAAAAGGCTATCATTATGTGGGGGGAGGAGGAAAAGACGGGGGTATCTGAGATATTTTATAATGCCTTTAAGATGGCTATCATTTTCGCAGTGAAGATAGATACATATTCTATAATGCTATAGCTTTTTTTTAGTTCCCCCACTGCGGTATCACTACCCATGCACCTAACTGTCCATTGTCGCTCTTGGATCCGACAGCGTATACGGCTAAGTTGTCTTGCTACTTAAGAAACGGAAACAGAAAATAAGGAAGAAGAATAATCATTTGCCCCAGCAATCAAGCGTCCGATTAGCTGAGCCGTTAGAGCGCTTTTCTCTGACAGTACATTTACCTGAGTCCAGGACCTGAACCCCGTAGCGTCACGTTCAGTTCTACCCAGTAAATGGGTACTTAACTCTGCTCTTGAGTTTAGGAATGCTAAAGAAGGGAGCAATGGAAATGACCCTCCTACTTCCTGGTGCTGGGCCTAGTATGATTGAATCTCTATCACTTATATCCCCTTGTGGCAGTTTCTGTGAACAAACTACATTTACCGCTGAGCTGGCAGATAGTAGGAAACTGTTGTCTGAAAAGGGTGTTATGTTTGTCTGTTATTCTTGTTTTCTTATCCCATATGTCCTAGCTACCTAATCGCTAGCAACATAGGCACATCAACACAAACGAATAAATTCCTAAATAACCTACCTTTTCATTCACAGAATTATTAATATTTTAGTCTCCTCGCTCGTGATAACTTCATAGAAGAGGGCGACGTAAGGTGACACTGAGACGAGTTCTTGTTTAAACCTGTAATATGGAAGTATGACGTCTCTGTAGATACAGTTTAGTCTCTGGTCAAACGTGCCCTGAAAAAAAGTTGAACCAAATACGTTTAAAAAATGTATTTTGTTCACAGAAAACTATTGTGTTTGTTTTTTCTTTGGATAGTGGATACATTTTACTGGAAGTTTACAAATATTCTGATCTGGCTTTTACAGACCTACTATATTCCGTCAATTAGTTTTTGATACACATCATCGTATATTTTCTTCCCCAAAGGCTCGAGGAATAGATGACAAAATGTCTTTCAGGCACTTTCTTGGGCTAATACTATCTTATTAAAGTGGGGAGGGGGGGGGGAGGAAAAAAGGGGGAGGGGGAGGAAGGGGGGGGGGGGGCTTAAGCATAGTCTTTTTTGTTTGCAATCTTGTAATCGCCTTTTTAAATAAATAATGAAGGAAACCTGAGACTTGGGAATAGTAAATAAATAAGTAAATAAAATAATAAAAGTTATTAACAGGCACTCGTTGGACATAAAGAAGGACTTCAGGCAACAGAAAAAATATAAGTAATATGCTAACTGGGAATCGAATCCAGGGACGTGAAGTGTTAGAGACATCCTTTACACAAGGGCGAGCTTTACTAGATGGGATGACCTATTCCATTTCTTGTTGCCTTTTTCTTTCACTAACTCAAGAAAGCAGTCAGGTTCCCATTTATAGCTGTGTAGATTTGAGCATGACGCTACCAGTGTTCGATATCCGAACCCGGCAACTTTGTAAGAATTACACTAGCTATTTTCATCACCTTTCGCTTTGCTATAGTCGTACTAAAGTTGACCATGTTTCCTTAGCTAATAGTTGGATGTATGGTTTGTTGTTTGGTTAGTTGGTGGATTGGCTGGTTTTACTGGCTTCTTTTTTAATGGCATTTTTGAAAACGTTTTTTTTATTACTTGTCCTATCGCTGGTTTGTGAAGTGCAACTGTCAGCGTTAGCCGGCTGTTTGTTTTTAAGATTACATTAGAATTTGAGTGACTTGTTTAAAACCTAGCTTCCTGACTACAGGTGTTGTTATTTCGACACGGACAAGGATGATATACACACATTGGTTACGATACCTGGGTCAGTATAATAGACACACATTAGTTACAGTTCCTGGGTCAGTGGTTACAGTACCTGGATCAGTATAAAAGACACACATTGGTTACGATACCTGGGTCAGTGGTTACAGTACCTGGGTCAGTATAATAGACACACATTTGGTACGATACCTGGGTGTTAAGTTATTTTCGCGGGGGAGTTAAATGTTTGAGATCCTCACACGTGAGTCTAGTATAGACGCACATTTGAGAGCTACTAAGTTAATTGTATGTTTAATTAATTGCGTACCACCGTGCACCATGTTTGAACGGGTATGGCGCGGTTTGTGGCGGCGATCTGTTGCCATTCAGCAAATATTCTGGAGGCAGATCCTTATATCCTCCGTCTGATATAGACGTGATATTCCCGTGCACTTATCCTTGGTTCGGAAAGACACGGTTATTATAATCATCTATAAGATGAAGATGTCGTTCTTGAAGAAAACATGCCAAGACGCGCTTGATTTGAATGTTTAGCCTAGCCTAACACGGCTCATTTTAAGTATCTCACTTTCGATACTTGGTTCTCCAGGATTATTTATTGTAGAGCTTCGACTTGACCAGAGAGGTCAAGTCGTTAGTGCGCCAATACAACGCTTGGAGTTATTGGATCTTCATATGTATGCTCGACGCTTTTAACATGATTGATTTTTATAAACTTATACATCCTACAACTTCGTTGCCGTAGAACTTCCGTTAACCTTCATGGGGTAACGGCTAGTGAAGTCAACCAAGGTCCAGGTCGTATATGATGGACCATGTACTTTGTCGGCCACGAATTATAATTCGACCATTTATGTTTATTTCAAATAATGACTGCCTGTATCGTTTCGTCAACATATTCAAGTCAGTACCTATTAAATGATGTCTCATTGCAAACTGTATCCTACGAGTCCGGCGTCTACTTTCTCTTCGGGTTGGTCACACAGTCTTGACCCATTGTAGTATTATGGTCATCATTATATGCCAAAGAAACGGCCCACATTATTCGCGTGATCCAAAGATACGAGTACGTCGGCCACAGACAGTAAGCCCGACAGGTCAGTAATCATGATGGAAAGTAGGCAACAGCTGGTGTCCAGTGAAAGGGGAAAACCTGTTCCACTGAAGAGATGTCAACATAATTCGTATGTCAAGTTTCCAGATACGTCAAGTTGCAAGAAAATGCCATCAACGACACCGCATTTTTTTAAGTCTCCTGTGTAACGGTCGACCGTGCTGACTTCTAGGTGATCCAGCCATATACCTTGTCATGGTCAACGTTGGACTGCTTCCACATTTTGTGCTCACCATACAGCGCCCGAGGCCATTCGACATTCTTGCTAGTGGAGACCGGGAATTTTTTTTAAAAGATAAGTGGCTTCATGTGTGTGCTTTTCGTAACCACTGCTGTATGTTTTTGGTCGAGCCTTTCTATGTGCCATGGGGTAAGGTTGGGCGGAGACCTACGAGTGGTACATCCCAGTTTCACACCAGGGCCCACGTTAGGCGTTCTTTAGGAACGTTTGCAGATTTCCCGCAGTGGAAATTCCGGCTTATATTTGCCGAAGGATTTCGGTCCATAATGTTTGGTTGTCTGTGACACCTTAGTGTTTAGACGTGACGTGCTGCTTTTATTGTTGTTATTGTGATATTTTTTCTCTGTGCCTTAGTTTACTAATTGACTTCGTTTGTTGCTGTCATTCTCAACCTTACTATCATTGATTTATATACACATTTTCTATTTATACACTGTACTGTTACTTGTCTCGTTTCTTTTCTCGCAGTGTCATTGCATTTTTTGTAATATTTTGTTTCTTTATTTCTATTTTATTCCTTCTTTGATTCTGCGAACGTTTTCATTCGTACTTCGGTATCTCGTCTTCCTATAATTTGTTCTTTGCATCTTCTTCATATATTACCTGTCTTATATGCTCTATTATTTTTTAAAATTCATCATTTATTGCTTGATTAATAATTATAATGTACTGTTAGCATTCCTGCCATTAATAGGAATTTATACATAGGTTCATTGGACTAGAACCTGTCACACATTACTTATGTGATAATTTTAATTTCTTAAAGAAATATTCGACTAAGTGAGTTAACTACTAATAAATTAGACAAGATATCTACATTGGACTATTTTATCAAGCAAGGGAAGGCGCTTGGTATGGACCCTGAGGAGTTAACACTATTCGCGACCGCTGAATATGCGAAAGCCCAGAAACATGATTCACAGAAATTTCAGATGGAGGAAAGAAAACTTCAGATGGAATCTGAAGCACAGAAAATGCATCTGAAAGCTAGTGAGAACGAAAACCGTCGACTTCACGAACATAAATTATTGTCTATATAACTTGAGAGAATCAAGTTAACGAATGGGAATACTGCACATAATGCTCCTGAAACTCAAGCAACTACACACAAGAACCACTCTGGTTCTTACAAGATCAGGTTACCCCCATTCAAATCTACGTCCTACGATATCGTATTCTATCTGAATAGATTCGAGGCCATATGTGAGTCCCATAAGATAGATAAATCGGAATATTGTACACGACTTATGGAACTTCTCACTGGAGAAGCTTTGACAGCAGTTTGTATGCTGGAAGGACCTAACAAAAACGACTACAATACTGTCAGGGGTATTTTACTTAAAAAATACCAACTTGACGAAGACGGCTATCGGCTCCGTTTTAAAACCCTATTACAAGAGAATGGAAAAGACTTCTCTGATTTCATTGCAAATATAAGTCTTACTTTTTCCCGCTGGGTTGAACTTTAAAAAATAGAGCACACTTATGAAGCCCTTATGGACTTAATGCTCCGGGATAAGGTGATGTCCTCAATCAACCCTCTATTTTTCTCCTTCTTACATGAGCGAAGGCCTGCTAACCTAACAGTTACCGAGGAAAGCGGTCGTCAATATTTAACCGCACATCCAAACATGGTTGTAAGCAACTTTAACGTCAGGGAAGCTTTCCCAGTGGCTTCAGCAATGCCTTACAATAATAACTTACGACATAGGTCACAAAGCGCTGATCGTAATTTTTGTAGGGGAGGTTACCGGAATTTCAGATCTCATAAAGGGAATCAATTCCGTAGCAATTCTCCTGCTCCAAGGAACTAGAGGCAATGTAACGTGCCACAACATTTTAGTGAAAATAATTCCGGAAATTGTAGACGTGATAGCCACGCTAATAATTGGCAACCTTACGGTAATTCTTCTAGAAGCCAACTCCATTCAGGTAATGGACATTTTAATCACAGGGAAAATAGGTCTCGTAACTATTCTAATTGGGGTTCTAATCTAAGCAATGTTCCCCTTAGAGATAATAGTCATGACCAATCTCGATATAGAGGTAGATCTCCACATAATGATAGATCTCTTCGACATGCTAACTCGGCTCAACCTGAGCCTCAGGTTATTTTAAATCAAAGTGACATTAATAATGTCAATAATGCTGCGGCTTCTAGTTCTTTTGATTGTAATCGTGCATCACAGTGCCCTGAGTCATTCATTCATAACCCTCCACTCCCAAAGGAGCATAGGCTATCAACACACACATTCCAAGTCCTCCTGTCACGTGCCATCATCTCAAGTTCTTTCTACGTTCTCCTTATCATTTTCATCTCTGTTTTTAGCTCTCTTCTCCATGTGCTTCTTGGTCTACCACTGCCTCTCTTGCCCTGGGGGTTCCAGAACAAGGACTGCCTTGTAATGCTATCAACAGGTTTCCTCAGTGTGTGTCCTATCCATCGCCAGCGTCTTCTTCTCATCTCTTGTTCCACTGGCACTTGTCTAGTTCTTGTCCTCAGTTCCACGTTGGTAACCTTGTCATACCATTTTAATCCCTCTATTCTAGGCAAGCACCCATTTATGAAAGTCTGTAGCTTTTTGGTTGTTGTTTTTGTTGTTCTCCATGACTCAGAGCCATACAATAGGACTGACTTCACATTTGAGTTGAACATTCTTATTTTCGTGTTGGATCCGATTTCTCTTGATTTCTATGTATTTCCCAATGCAATGAAAGCTCCTCTTGCTTTTTGTATTCTTATTTTGATATCACTGTCTGTCCCTCCAACTTTGTCTATATTGCTGCCACGATATGTGTACAATTCTACATCTTGTATTGGTGCTTCTTCACGTTCGACCCTGTTTTCATTACCCTGCATTTATTCTCATTATCTTTGTCTTTTTCCTGTCTATTTTCAGACCCAATTGCTGAGACCTCTCATTGAGTGTTTTCAATTTGTCCTGCATCTGATTACGGTTATGGGACAGAAGAGCCAATTCATCAGCAAAATCCAGATCATCCAACTGCTTAGTCAGAGTCCACTGGATTCCATTTCTGTTGTGTGTTGTTGGTGTTCTCATAACCCAGTCTATTGCTAATAAGAAAAGAAATGGAGACAAGAGGCATCCCTGTCGCACTCCTGTTCTTATCCTAAATGGTTCTGTAAGCTGTCCTTCATGAAGAACTCTGCATTTCATGTCTTCATATGTTTTCTTTATTAAATTAATGATCTTCAGGGGAACTCCATAATTTCTCATCAATTTCCAAAGTTATTTTCTGTCTACACTGTCAATTGCCTTTTCGTAGTCGACAAATCCGATGTATAATGGTGAATTCCATTCCAGACTTTGTTAAACTATTATTCTCAAAGTGGCTATCGGGTCTGTACAGGATCTGTTTTGTCGAAAACCTGCTTTTTCATCTCTCAGTTTCTTGTCTATGGACTCTTTTAATCTCTCAAGGATAATCCTATTTAATACTTTTCCTGGCACTGATACTAACATTATTCCTCTATAATTTGTGCACTCTTGTAAATTTACTTTCTTAGGCAACTTAACCAGATATCCTTCCTTCCATTCTGCTGGTATCTCTTCCTTTTCCCAGACTTTACCAAGTAATGTATATAACATCTCTGTAGCCGTGTCGATATCTGCTTTGATGGCCTCTGCTAGAATGCTATCAGGTCCAGACGCTTTTACATCTCTTAAAAGCTTTATGGCTTTCTTTATTTCTTCTTTCGTTGGTCTTTCACCGTTAATTTGTAGCTCTTCTTCTGCTGGCTGGATGTCCGGGGGGTTTTGTAAAGCTGGTCTATTGAGAAGGTCCTCAAAATATTCTGTCCACCTCTTCATTTGCTCTTGTATATTGCTGAGCAGTTTTCCACTTTTGTCTTTTATTAGGCAACTTGTTTGATATCATAGCTGGTAGACGCTGGAGCTGGTGTCACAGTGACTATTAACTATTAATATATTTTACCATCTCGTCCGATATTTTTGATACTCTAATGTTTTGGTTTCCTTGTAATTTGATATTTTCTTTTCTACCTTCGTGGCCCTATTTTTTCACCTTTTCAAACCCCACCCGCGGTT
This sequence comes from Oreohelix idahoensis, assembly GCA_024509875.1. NCBI lineage: Eukaryota > Metazoa > Mollusca > Gastropoda > Stylommatophora > Oreohelicidae > Oreohelix > Oreohelix idahoensis. The sequence continues at coordinate 29,143 of JAMPIV010004199.1, forward strand.
TGTTTACGTTCTGGCCTTCAACGGTCAGCGTATCGGTAACGTAATGTTATCTAAACGCACCTGCAGTTCGTTTAACCAGAGAAACATTCCTCTGGTCGCTTTAAGCCTTTGATCGCGTTTGAACGAGCGAACGGGTTTCTGTGAAGACACGGCTCGTTAGCAGGGACCAATCTTCTACGGTCGGTAAACATAGTTTGATCTTCAATTCAGGAGAGATTTGTTGTGGCCCCTGATCATAATATTATGTCTATCTGGGGAATCTTCTGGCGGCTCTTGTCTCTGATGTGGTCTCTAGAATGGCATTTGTCTTTCTCCTCATTACGCATTACGCCGATACATCTGTAGAATCAGGCTATGCAGGTGTCCCGGGTGGCATTGTATGTAAACTATAAATCTGGTTAGTTTTAATAGACTAACACACTCGTGAATATTTTCCTGGCCCGAGATGGACCATCATGAGATAAGGCAGACTTTAACACAGAACTAAATGTTAAGGCCTATCTCTAGTAATTTTCGGGTTTCAGGGATACCGAATCGCTAGAGCAGACTCCAGTCAGGCGAAGAACGTCATGTTCTCTTCGATCTAGAGGGTTTCTGAATACCGCTAGCGTCACGAGTTGTCAACCCCGTTCCTGAATCAAAACCCCTTTTGTCAACGCCAAGTTAAGCTCACGCAGTGCAACGAGCCACGCTAAATCTGAAATCCTCCAATGCAGTAGTAGTTCTCTACTCGCCTATTGGAGTACCAGTCAGAGCATTGCAGCTTCCAGAATATCAAAACCGCCAGCATGTCTATAGCAAAATCTGATATCCCCCGATTTTGTGTGCCTAAACGGGGCACTCAGCCAAACCACAGCCAAACCAGTTTAAACAGGATTTAAAGCCAAGCAAGCAATAGCGCCGGATAAGAGCGCCTGGTTCTCTTCGTCCCCAAATAACTTCGTCTGGTGTAGTTCTGGGTTATGAAAACCTCGCACTTAGGAGCGGCCAGCAAGAGAAGATAAACAGCGTCTTCCAGCCCATCGCGCAATTAGGGGTCACCAAAGTTTAGCACCAACAAGGAAAGTTTTGTAGGCTTATTCCCTCACCTTGAAGGATCTACATGTAAGACACTTTTCTGGAGCTAGCACCTTTGGTCCAACGAAAGCGGACAGGCTGTCGCTCAGTTTGTTTATTTGGTCAGCAAGAGAAGATAAACAGCGTCTTCCAGCCCCTCACGCAATTAGAGGTCACCAACGTTTAGCACCACCAAGGAAAGTTTTGTAAGCTTATTCATTCACCTTGAAGGATATTTACATATAAGACACTTTTCTGGAGATAGCACCTTTGGTCCAACAAAAGCGGACAGGCTGTCGCTCAGTTTGTTTATTTGGCCAGCAAGAGAAGATAAACAGCGTCTTCCAGCCCCTCACGCAATTAGAGGTCACCAACGTTTAGCACCACCAAGGAAAGTTTTGTAGGCTTATTCATTCACCTTGAAGGATATTTACATGTAAGACACTTTTCTGGAGCTAGCACCTTTGGTCCCACGAAAGCGGACAGGCTGTCGCTCAGTTTGTTTATTTGATCAGCAAGAGAAGATAAACAGCGTCTTCCAGCCCCTCACGCAATTAGAGGTCACCAACGTTTAGCACCAACGAGGAAAGTTTTGGATTTCACTTCATTCACATTGAAGGATATTTACATGTAAGACACTTTTCTGGAGCCAGCTTTTGGTTCCACGAAAGCGGACGGACTGACACGCAGTTTTATTCATTTGGTAAACCAGAGGTAAATAGAGTCTTCCAGCCCACCTCGCGCAACTAGAGGTCACCAATGATAGTACCAACAAGGAAAGTTTTGTAGGCTTATTCCCTCGCCTTGAAGAATCTACATGTAAGACACTTTCTGGACTATGTTATTTGGTCCCACGAAAGCGGACGGACTGACACTCAGTTTATTTCATTTCTCTGTGTTCTACAGGTTTTAGGATTGATGGTGTGTGTGTTTGTGGGTGTGTATTTGGCATATTCTGGTTATTGATGATTATTGATGACTATTGATGATTATTTTGATTATTGATGTAATTTTATGTTGTTGGTGATGAAATGCATTATTTTCATACATGCTTCTTCATTTAATAAAGTTTACACATTTATTAATGCGCTGTTCACGACCCTTCCTTCCATAATTAACTGTTTTAGCTCTTTACTATAATCTCTATGTTTGATAAGAGAAAAGAGTGAGAGCAGGAGGTGCTTAGACAGTAAAAGTGAGTTGAGGCTTGGAGAGAGAGATCATTTTGATAAATCTTCTTCCAGGTTGTCTCAAGTCCATCTCCTATTTACACCTTTCTGTGTGTGTAATCTATAACTCTGTCAGTCCACTATCCCTTGTCGATTTCACTACTATTGTCCAACTCGACAAATACTCTACACTTTACTCAACCACGACATTAATGGCAGGCTCGCCGGGATATTTTTGAGCTACATTTGATGAACGACATTAATGGAAGCCGGTTCGGTATTCTTGAACCCATCTAGTACGACATTTATTGTGTGCTCGTTCCGAGGATGAATCTCTCACAAGATTCTATTCTGATTCTTAGAGTTAGTGTTCTGCAGATTATAGGAATTGCTATCCCTAGACATATCGAACTATTTCTTTTGGTGGAAGTCGGAACAGCGTTTTTTCTCCACAACAATCATAAATATTAAGTTACATTTATTGTTCGTGCTACACATGAGACAGCTTGAAAGTTTGCTGGTAGCACGGCAGAGTTTTTTTTGGTTGACAAATCTGACGACTATTGTTGTAAAAGTCAGAAATTTTTTTTAAGGGTTAATATTTTTTCAGGAGTAGCTCTTTAATCTGAGATAAGAAGCTACAGATAGTCAGTTACTAGCTTGCATTTGTACCAAGGGAGGGTGTTCATTCGGATGATAGTAACCAATCCTCTCAATAGCTAAGTACTGACAGAAGTTGGAGAAGATTTTGGGTTATGATTATAGGATGTTCCAATGGCATGCAACGGACGTCTATGGAAAAGATAAATTACTGTCATTCTAGTCCGTGTTCCTCGAACTTTAAAACGAGGGGCACCTGTCACAATGACTATTAAAACTATTAACTATTAATTTATTTTACCATCTCGTCCGATATTTTTAATACTCTAATGTTTTGGTTTCCTTTTCATTTTATATTTTCTTTTCTACCTTCGTGGCCCTATTTTTTCACCTTTTCAAACCCCACCCGCGGTTTGTTTACGTTCTGGCCTTCAACGGTCAGCGTAGCGGTAACGTAATGTTATCTAAACGCACCTGTGGTTCGTTTGACCAGAGAAACATTCCTCTGGTCACTTTAAGCCTTTGATCGCGTTTGAACGAGCGAACGGGTTTCTGTGAAGACACGGCTCGTTAGCAGGGACCAATCTTCTACGGTCGGTAAACATAGTTTGATCTTCAATTCAGGAGAGATTTGTTGTGGCCCCTGATCATAATATTATGTCTATCTGGGGAATCTTCTGGCGGCTCTTGTCTCTGATGTGGTCTCTAGAATGGCATTTGTCTTTCTCCTCATTACGCATTACGCCGATACATCTGTAGAATCAGGCTATGCAGGTGTCCCGCGTGGCATTGCATGTAAACTATAAATCTGGTTAGTTTTAATAGACTAACACACTCGTGAATATTTTCCTGGCCCGAGATGGACCATCATGAGATAAGGCAGACTTTAACACAGAACTAAATGTTAAGGCCTATCTCTAGTCATTTTCGGGTTTCAGGGATACCGAATCGCTAGAGCAGACTCCAGTCAGGCGAAGAACGTCATGTTCTCTTCGATCTAGAGGGTTTCTGAATACCGCTAGCGTCACGAGTTGTCAACCCCGTTCCTGAATCAAAACCCCTTTTGTCAACGTCAAGTTAAGCTCATGCAGTGCAACGAGCCAACGCTAAATCTGAAATCCTCCAATGCAGTAGTAGTTCTCTACTCGCCTATTGGAGTACCAGTCAGAGCATTGCGGCTTCCAGAATATCAAAACCGCCAGCATGTCTATAGCAGAATCTGATATCACCCGACTTTGTGTGCTTAAACGGGGCACTCAGCCAAACCACAGCCAAACCAGTTTAAACAGGATTTAAAGCCAAGCAAGCAATAGCGCCGGATAAGAGCGCCTGGTTCTCTTCGTCCCCAAATAACTTCGTCTGGTGTAGTTCTGGGTTATGAAAACCTCGCACTTAGGAGCGGCCAGCAAGAGAAGATAAACAGCGTCTTCCAGCCCCTCGCGCAATTAGGGGTCACCAACGTTTAGCACCAACAAGGAAAGTTTTGTAGGCTTATTCCTTCACCTTGAAGGATCTACATGTAAGACACTTTTCTGGAGCTAGCACCTTTGGTCCCACGAAAGCGGACAGGCTGTCGCTCAGTTTGTTTATTTGGTCAGCAAGAGAAGATAAACAGCTTCTTCCAGCCCCTCACGCAATTAGAGGTCACCAACGTTTAGCACCACCAAGGAAAGTTTTGTAGGCTTATTCATTCACCTTGAAGGTTATTTACATGTAAGACACTTTTCTGGAGCTAGCACCTTTGGTCCCACGAAAGCGGACAGGCTGTCGCTCAGTTTGTTTATTTGGTCAGCAGAAGATAAACAGCGTCTTCCAGCCCCTCACGCAATTAGAGGTCACCAACGTTTAGCACCACCGAGGAAAGTTTTGGATTTCACTTCATTCACCTTGAAGGATATTTACATGTAAGACACTTTTCTGGAGCTAGCTTTTGGTTCCACGAAAGCGGACGGACAGACACGCAGTTTTATTCATTTGGTAAACCAGAGGTAAATAGAGTCTTCCAGCCCACCTCGCACAACTAGAGGTCACCAATGATAGTACCAACAAGGAAAGTTTTGTAGGCTTATTCCCTCGCCTTGAAGGATCTACATGTAAGACACTTTCTGGACTATGTTATTTGGTCCCACGAAAGCGGACGGACTGACACTCAGTTTATTTCATTTCTCTGTGTTCTACAGATTTTAGGATTGATGGTGTGTGTGTTTGTGGGTGTGTATTTGGCATATTTTGGTTATTGATGCTTATTGATGACTATTGATGATTATTTTGATTATTGATGTAATTTTATGTTGTTGGTGATGAAATGCATTATTTTCATACATGCTTCTTCATTTAATAAAGTTTACACATTTATTAATGCGCTGTTCACGACCCTTCCATCCATAATTAACTGTTTTAGCTCTTTACTATAATCTCTATGTTTGATAAGAGAAAAGAGTGAGAGCAGGAGGTGCTTAGACAGTAAAAGTGAGTTGAGGCTTGGAGAGAGAGATCATTTTGATAAATCTTCTTCCAGGTTGTCTCAAGTCCATCTCCTATTTACACCTTTCTGTGTGTGTAATCTATAACTCTGTCAGTCCACTATCCCTTGTCGATTTCACTACTATTGTCCAACTCGACAAATACTCTACACTTTACTCAACCACGACAGCTGGTTTGGCCATGTCCTCAGAAGAGACCCCGATGCCATCACAAGAACAGCTATGCTTTGGACTCCTGAAGGAAAACGAAAGAGAGGCCGACCAAAAACAACCTGGCGGAGGACTGTGGTGGCTGAAATGCAAAGAATGAACCAATGTTGGGGCACTATACGAAGGATGGCCACCGACCGAGCAAAGTGGAATCAATTTGTTATTGCCCTTCAAGACGCCACTAGGCGTGATGGCCACTGACTGCTTTGACGGTCGGTGGCTAAGGATCAAAGAAGATGAAGTTGTTTGCTTGTATTTCCCTGTCAGCTTCTTTGTGCTGTTATACAGTTGTCTCATATTTCCTTTGGCTGCAGCATCTTCTGCCTCTCTTGCCAACACCTCAATATACTTCCTCTTGTCTCTTTTGATACTTCTTTTAACTTCTTTGTTTGCTTCTGTGTACACTTCTTGAGCCTTGGCTTTGGAACTTCTGGTTTTGCTTGTGTTTAAATCTGCTTTCTTTTTTTTCTGTCTTATAACTTATTGATGGTTTCTGTTGTTATCCATGCTTTTTGTTGTCGTTCCCTTTTTCCCCAGTATTTCTTCACATGTCTCATTCTATACCGTTTTGATTTGCTGCCAATAGTCTTCTGTATTCTCTACATCTTCCAGCTGTTGGAGCACGTGGAATTTGTTGGATATTGTGACAGCAAATTTGTCTCTTGTTTCTTGATTTCTTAGATGTCCTACATTAAATTGTTGTCTATAATTTTGAATTGTTGCATATCTCTTGAGTTTCATTTTTACTTTGGCTATCAGAAGGTGGTGATCTGATGCCACATCTGCTCCTCTATATACCTTTACATCCTGCAATGATGATCTAAACTTCTTGTTTATGCATATATGATCAATCTGATTTTCTGTTCTATGGTCTGGTGATTTCCATGTTGTCTTGTGTATTCTCTTATGTGGAAACATGCTTCCTCCTATAGCCAGTTGATTTGAAGCACAGAAGTTTGAGAAGAGTTCCCCATTTTTATTCATTATTCCCAGCCCCTTTTTTTCCCACGACTTCTTCAAAGCCGACGTTGACTGTACCTATCTTTGCATTCATGTCGCCCATCAAAATTGTGATGTCTCTTCTTTTTACTTTTTCCATAATTTCCTGTAGTCTAGTATAAAATGCTTCTTTCACACACTCTTCTTTGTCATTAGTTGGTGCATAACATTGGATGACATTTACAATTATTTTCTTTTTAGCTGTTTTAAAAGTAGCTTTTATTATTCTGTGAACAATGGCTTCCCATTCAATGAGTGCTTTCTGTGCTTCTTTAGATAACTTAAGAGCTATCCCTTTACTGTGGTGTGAACTTTCGTCTTCATGTCCTGAGGACAGCACCAATTCACCTGTAATGAGTTTCTTCCTGTCTACCCCCTTCCACTTTGTTTCACACAGTTACAGAACCTCGATTTTGTATTCCCTCATTTCTGCTATTACTTTTGCCACTTTCCCTTGTTCGTTTAATGTCCGAACATTCCAGGTGCCAAATCTGGAAGTTCTAGAAGAAAAAAGGTTAGTCAGTTACGCAGACTCCTTTCGGCTTTCTCCGTGTTGCATCATACGCCACCCTGCGAGAGGAGTTTCCCCTGTCTTGGATGGCTGTGTTTTATTTTCTTTAATTGACTTGTCCATGTTTGTTGAAGTTTTTTGTGGTTTAATTTTTTTACAGGATGGGGTAACCGGCTCCATGCTAAACTCTCCTTAGTCGCTTTTTACGACATGCTTGGCAGGGAACAGTGTTACTATTCTTTGCTCCCGTTTCGGGCCCCGGTAACACACGGGTGAGTGCCCTGAGTGCACGACTCTATTTCAGCCTGCAGCAGTTACTACCTTGAGTTGCGGTCATCCTCTCCAAATTCTTCCAGCCTTGTCTACTTATGATGGAACAGTACTCTTACTTTACACAAGGGGTTTGTTAATACCATACCGGTTTCGGTGCTTTAGGATTCTGGATGCACGACGGTTGGTATACGGCAGTCCCTGGTTCACTCGTCTTGTGCTAAGGTAATGTCGTCAATTGCGTGACGTTTGGTGGCACAGTGGAGACTTTTCCAACTGCCATCGTCCACATTGCCACTCCATTTTTTATGGGGTATATACACGTATGCATGCTCCCGAATCCGATCGCCGACCTTGTCGTCGGACAGATACACGGGATAACGTTGTGTTCTCCGGTAAAAATTGCTGCTTGGGAACGGCAACATCACCTTACTGCTTCCGCATTTACGACTATTGCGCAATCTTATCCCCGAATACATTCTGCTAATGTAGTGGGTTATTATGGTACTAATAATACTATTGTTCATAATACCAATGTTGGTGCTTCTTTGAGCCCAGGACGACATACTTCTGTTCGTCATTGCTTAAACTATAGTTCTTCTTTGAGTACAATTACAGAGGAAGATCCTTCTGTTTTGTCTGACACACACGATAACTTTGTTACCACGGCTGAATCTACATCTACTCATGTAGGTTGAAACTGCTCTTGTGCATTGACTAGTGGTTTCTTTGCCAAATTTACGGACTTAGTTCTTCGTGCATTTATGTTTCTTGTGGGTATATTTACCTTTCTTATTGGGCCGGTTAGCTCAGTATCTTCTTGGTCTACGACTTTTTGTCGCACTCACTGCTTTACTTTTAAACTTCGACGTGTGTCCAAATTCATTCATGTCTGTTTTTGCATCTGTACTGCATATCACATGTTTCTTTCAATGAACAGTACACAGACTATGACTTCCGTTCATCCTTTGAGAGATATGCCTTTGTTAACTGAGTTTCCTTTCTCATACACGACGACTCAGATAGTCTGTCATCATTACTCTCTTATCAATTTTTCTTTGGACGTTTGTATCATTTGTATGTTCATGACCTCTCTGTACATTATTTCGTACATTCAGCTGTTTATTTTGTACTGTATCTCGTGCCTATATTTTATGCACCGCTTTGTTCTCGGCGCGAGTTACTTATCACTCTGTTCTCTTACGCGGACAGTTTTGTCGTCCTATATCGTTAATAATTTCATCTCTGTCTAGGCTACTTAACTGATACCCTATCATGTTTGTTGAAGAAAGAGTCGCTCCTTTCTTGCGGTTACCAAACATAACTTGGCCATCGAATACCCCATGGACCATGAAAATATACGAAAAGCTGAAACTGTATCTCTTGAACAACAAAAAGAAGACACCACGAAGTTACCTGTGTCGTGCTGCCAGGAGCTAATGCAAAATATGGAGGACACGCTACGAAGTTTAATTGGTGATCTCATGTCTAGTATACAGACATCGCTCAAGGCCGAAAACGAACTTCTTAAAAGGGAGATAGTATCTCTGAGGGAAGACAATTCTAGCATGAAGGACATCATCGAAAAACTGCAGAGAGACTTCTCACTCTATAAGATAAGACAACAAGATCATCCTAAACAATAGTAGAAGATTGCGAAGAATCCATACATAAAAATACGCCAAATCAGCAAAAAGGTCACCACCAAACTGTACACAAAAAACACGAAGAGACACTCACAAACACAACATATCCCATTGGAGTCAAAATTACTAACATATTTCAAGTTCTTGAGGATTATTCAACAGAAAATGAGCAGGTATCAGCATCCCTACCAGACAACGTTCCAGTGCCCGAAAACCCAATTCACAAATCTCAGAGCCAGCACGACAGTCCACAAAAAGAACACCACAAAAGGCAGCAGCATCAATCTAATAGAAAACAAAGTGAAGAAATACGTAGTGACGTTACACATATTGTAATAGGTGACTCCCTCTTGAAGGGTATTTATTGTGAAAGAATGTCCTCTACAAGAGAAGACATCGTTTCAGTTATGACAGTGCCGGGGGCTGGTATTAAAAGACTACTGGACATAATTAATAAGTTCGATATTAATCACAAGATAACAAAAACAACACTACACGTAGGAATTAATGATATCATGAATGAGCAGAGCCTAAACCCCTCAGGATTGGTGGCTACAATAAAACAAAAATTTCCCAAATCCTCCATCTTTATTTCATCAATCATACCACCATGCTATGGGTTTCAGCGTCGCACAGCGGACACTTACAACACAAAACTACAGAACTATTGTAAACAAAACGGCCTTGGCTTCATCAACAATACTCTATTCTTTACATCTAACTCAAGAGCACCTAAGAAACGACTCTACAGAGATCAAATTCACACATCCACACTGGGAAGCAGCATCCTGGCCAAAAACATAAAATATCCAGAAAGGACACAACAAGACAGCTCAACCCATATAGAGAATGCAATGAAATCTACTGAGACATCAACCTATAATCACAATACATCACAAACCCCACCTACCCTTCAAAGAAGCACACCTATTGCAAGCAGGCAGCCTTCCAGCTATCACAACGCCACTTTCAATCAGGAAGCCGAATCTTATGATACCATGTTGCCCCCATTAGTCACAAGGCAGCCCCACTCAGGTACCTCTACCAACAGTATTCCAATGTCCCAGGCTCAGAATACTCCTACCAACACTACAACAAGGACGGAAGAAATCAGAGATCACCATGCTTCCTCCCCTAGTTCTTATTATCGTCCTCAGTGAAACCCTGAACTTGTCTATCTGATGCAATTCAGCCCTGCGTCACTTAGACAAGCATTAATGATGTCTGCCCAACGTCACCCTTATTATCTGCCCGGCAGAGACGTCAGTTATTGACGAACAAACACTTTGCTTCACTAAATCTCTGTTACTACAGCCTTCACTCCATTTGAACATTTGTTGATTTTTTAACGGTAATAATCAGAACTTTTAATAGTTTATCGGTTAATATCCTCTAAAATATTTCTTTGATTACTTATTTCGTTACAATTTAAATTTCTTATTATCACGCGTGTTAGAATTTTCGGTGTTAAGGTGTGAAGTGTTGTATACTTGTCTGACTTGTGACTATTCCATTCGTTTAACTTCGCTTTGTTGCGTTGAGCAGTTCTGGTGTGATATGTTGTATGCCTGATTGTTTTGTGACAATTTTCATATACTCAGTTGAAATTGTTTTTTATTAGTTGTATTAATTATTTTAATATTGTATTTTCTGCAATTTTTCATTCTTTGAATTCCACTTCCTTGGTGAAGTATTAATTTGTAAAAATATTTTGCGCTTTTTTGTGTGTATAACTGTTTTTTAACTTGTAATTTTTATTTTATTTTATTTTTTTAAATATATATTTCTTTTTACTATACAAACATGGCTGGTAATTACGTACCGTGGCTTCACAAGGATGGTCTACGACTTGGTCATCTGAATATTTACCATCTTCTAGGTAAACTCCCCGAACTTACATACATTCTAAGTAATAATTTTCACATTTTTGGACTTTCAGAAAGTCGCCTAAATGACAGAATAACAGACGATGACATTGCGTTAAATGGTTTTAAAACTATTCGGCGAGACGCAAGCAAAAAACAAGAGACAGGTATAACAGTTTATATTTCCACTTCCCTTAATTTTCGCCGCAGAAACGACTTATAGACAGCAGAGATAGAATGTGTATGGTTGGAAATAAAGCTACCGAATCAGGGCCCATTTCTGGTGGGATATCTTTATCGAAATCCTAGTGCAGGACCACATACAGCGTTTTTACTTATCTTTTTATAAGAAAAAATTTCCCGGCCTTGACAGGATTGTCGAATTTGGCAATCGGGCGCTGTATCATTGAGCCATAATACATTGATTGAAGAAAGAACTTGATGCCATTCCACGTTGATTTGATACTGGGGTTCAGCGTTGACGGTTGACCTTGAAAGAAAACCATTATCCTGGATGTTGTCGCCTTGAAAGAACCTTGAAATTTTCAACCGCTATCTTCCAGGAATTTCAAATCGCTTCCTTGAAAGTTGGCCACCAAACTGTTATAGTCTAAGTTTGTACGTTTCCACTGTGTAGACTAAATGTTCTGGTGGGAATAGCAATCACTGGATCTACCAGCTGTTGAAGATGCTACTTAATCTTGTAGGCTATTTCGAACCACCAGATATTGTGGTTGAGAACGCGAATGCCGTGGTTGAAATTTAAGAAAGGTAATGTGGAATATACAAGGCAATGTCAACCCCAACAGCGTCAATGAAAGTATGGTTGAACTCATGGTTGAGTACAGTGTCAACACAATTTATTACGACAGTCACATCGACACAAGACTACAATATGTACAGGGCATACATATTGTTACATAGATATTTTAGTTATGTAGGGCATCAAGATAGTTGATCATCATAAACTAAGATCCCTTTAAATGTTAATTTTCAAATAGTAGAACAGCTTGCGTTATACAATGTTCTTGGTAACGGATAACCCCTCAAGGGCAGTCAAACATTTCATATTTATGGGTATATAATAAGTTGCAGAAAATACCTTCTTTAAAAATGGCCTCATGGACAATCCAAGTCCGTAACATTGGCATATCCTTGTTGAGGCTTTAAAACAAACAATGCATACAAATTCTGACGACTTTAATTCGATTGACCTCTGCTTTTGGTCCTCCGTGTTCCAACGGACGGAATAAATACTATTTTCTTAAAATATTCCTTTGTGCACTACTAATCGGCACGTACTTGCATATATTGCTGGGCTGGATCCTAATACTTCATTTTCTTCGTAAAATCCATTTCAGTACATGTATGGTAACGATGAACCATAAACATGTACGGACTAGATACGTTCGGGCTTAAAGTTTATAAATATATACATAAATTGAAATATGACTTACGGCTAAGTCTTACGGCAATAGCTTCACATGAAGGCCGCATAACGAGACATCAGCATAAGAATTCCTACAACAGGGTCTTGAACAAGCAGACCTCTGTCTGACATCCAGCATCGCCCATATCATTCCACTCAAGACCCTACGTCATCGTGTTTAGAAACAAACACGCCACGCAACTCATGCCCCAGATATGTGCGCATTCGTGCGCGATAAATTTAATATCTATTATCTACTTATTATTTACGCTGGTGCGTACCATCTTAACAGCAGCCAGACTCATGTCCACTTTGCTACCGTTAAGGTAACCCCAAAAATACGCAACAGTTTAGTTGAGACCTTTAATCCAACACGCACTAGACACAGAGAATCCGTGTCCGGTCACTGTGCTCAATTTACTGGTTACAATAATACTCAAAACATTTACAGACACAACCCGGACGTCACAAACATTCGTGACAGAGTCCAACACACAAATACTTACATTCAGGGTACAGACGGACCCGCTCACTATGTGAGTAGGGTGAATAGATCTCAACAACCCAAAGAGAGTACAAAATCGTATACGGCCAAAGACTACAACAGTAGCAATGGCGCTACGACGCAGAAACATTGGCATAGTTTGAACAAAAGGAGGTATAGAGTAAACAACAGTATTAATACTAAATGACGAATGGTACAGGACACATATCGACAACAAATACACATAGAATATCACAACGAGAAACAGATGGAAGACAAGAGAAAAGATAAAATGAATCTAAGAAACAACAAGGAATGGATATATAACAGCAACGAGAAAAGAGATGCGCATACTGTAATGGAAAAACGATTATATGAACAAAGATGCGAGAAGAAAGACAAACAATTGAACTATCCACCGGACTATAGTAGGAGGGAAGACAATACAATACAAATGGAAGGAATTGATAAGGAAGGGGTTACTAAAACAAAAAAGGAAGAAAACAACGAATGGCTAAAAACAGACAAGAAGCAACAGCAATCGAGCTGGCTCATACACCAGACCCGTGTTAATGTATTGTCGAAATACACGAAAAGAGGTACAGAGCTTTGGTAGACTCAGGGGCGACCATAAGCCTCTTTAGGTTTGGGCTTTACAAACAGATACGAGGCATAGTGAGGTACACGACACGCTTACCTCGGTGTCAGGAGAAAACCTGAGAGTGAAGGGAACGGCTTTGGTGCAAATCGGAATTGGCGCTATGATCGTAGAACATACGTTCACTATAGTGAAGGGTATGACGAGGAATTTCATACTAGGACATGATTTTCTGCTAAAACATAAGGCCCAATTACATTTCGATACTCATCAACTGAAGATACATGGCGAGTGCATCAGGTTACAGGACGACATATATATAGAGTCCATAGTCCGAAACAGAATATCAGTTACGCTGCGACCGAATGAAGTCGGTATTCATCAAGGTAAGTTGAAAAGGTCCCCGTATTTCAAGCAGGGACAAACGGTCGTAACACTGGAGTGGGAAGATGAGGATATACTAGATGAACCCGGACTAGTACTGGTAGAAGGAATAGTACAAATTGGGAAAAGAGAACAATTCCCAATGATGACTCTAAACACCACGGGTAGAACAATTAGGCTACCGAGAGGATTTGTGTTAGGAAGGATACGACGGATGGAAGGCCAGGAAGGAAACATTGAACAACAATCAATACACCGATACACGGAAAATAGTAAAGAACAAAACAGTAAACGATGAAGGCACGAAATACGGGAAACACAAGCGCACCAGTCACAGGAGATTATAGACAATACCAACGCGCGCCAGAGACAGAATCGCAAATCATATACAGTTCGGAAGATAAAAGGCCAACAATGGGTAACACCAACGAGAAACCACATGATAAGTGCAGTATATGGAAACAGTGCAGGTGCACCATACCGGGAGAAAAACATACAAGAAGAAAAATCACGAACATCAGATCGATATTCACAGGACAAAGACAATAGCCAGCAAAAACTGCAGGAGAGAATAAAGGAAGTACAGAAGCAGATCATTTACCTCGTCTTAAAACTTGACGGAATCATAATAGAGATGTACTCTATAATATTACTGGACATTACAGTCCTGAATAAAGCTGCAATCGTCAGCTAATCAATGGAAACTGATGAGTCATTATGGAGTTACCATGAAGTTCATTAACTTAGTAAGGAAGACCTATGAAGACGCTTAGAGGTTATATCTCCTTCAGAATCACCATACGCATTCCCAATGGTGATTGTCAAGAAGAAGGATGATTTTTACGTATATGCATTGATTTTAGGCGACTAAACAGCATTACAGTTACAGACGCCGAACCTATGCATCTATTAGACGATCTTCTATCGCAAGTATCTAACGCTACTTTCTTTAGTAAATTAGATCTTTCTAAAATTCCACTTGCTGAACATGCCAAACCATTCGCAGCGTTTACAACTCCATTTGGTCTTTTCCAATGGAATTACATGTGTTTTGGTTTAGTAAACGCGTCTGCGACTTTTGTGCGCATGATGCGCCGTCTTCTTGGCGATCGGAAAGATGTCATCACGTACATCAATGGCATCTGCTTATTTCATGACTCTTGGGAAGATCACATTGCTGGTTTAACTTCTCTTCTGCATACGTTACGCAAACACGGTTTGACTGTGCGACCTTCAAAGGTCCAAATAGGTTGTCAGGAGATTTCTTTTCCTGGTCACCGCATAGGTAACCACAAACTATATCCTGATGACAATACAGTCAAGAGAATTCTAGATTAAACTCCGCCAATGCCGGTCCCAAGCCCGGATGAAAAAAGGAGGAGGGCGGCCTGCATGGAGGCCGTAAGGAGGCAGCCCCTCCACCATGCAAAGGCACAACAGGCCAATCACCTGTTTGCTTTAAATCACGATTACTAGCAACACAAGAGAGAAAACTGGACTGATTCTAAAGGCGACGAACTGGAACGGACTACGGACTACGATTTATGGAACTTGGAACACAAGAAGTATAAATGGGAAGGAAGAGGAGCTGGTGGAAGAGATGAGGAAAGCAAAACTAGAAATCCTGGCTATAACGGAAACAAAGAAAAAAGGACAAGGAGTCATGGATCTCGATGGCAACACGCTGCTCTATAGTGGTGTACCCATGTCTGAAAGAGCTAAAGGGGGCGTGGGTTGCATTGTGGCCCAAAATCAAAAAGATAGTATCAAGGGATGGAACTTTGTCTCGGAGCGCATTATGGTTGTTAAACTAAAAGAAGGAGAAACCATAGTCAACCTGATCATAGTGTATGGGCCAAATGAGGATGAGAGAGCAGAGGTCAAGGAGGAATTCTTCGAGCTGCTTCAAAGGACAGTGGATGACTGCCTAGATGAAGTTATCATGCTCGGAGATTTTAATGCCAGAGTTGGAAATGACCATGCTAGATGAGGTGGAGTTATCGGAAGATATGGAGAAGATACTCTCAATGACAATGGAAAGCGACTCCTTAGATTCTGCAGTGAGCAGAATCTGATCATTACAAACACAAAGTTCCCCCATAAGCGCATACATGCATACACTAGATGTGAACCAACAAAGAATGAGAAGTCAGTGATCGACTATGCCATTGTTCGGAGACGCTCATTCAAATATGTCCGAGATGCTAGAGTCTGGAGGGGGCCAGAGATTGGAAGTGATCACTACCTGCTAACAATCAAAAGAACAACTGAAAGCGTTGCTCAGCCTAGGAACTGTCCAACATCACGCAAGAAACCAAGTAAACGAGCAGGAGAAATGAGCATTAGGACCTACAAGCTGAGAGAGCCAGAAATTAAGACCAGATATCAGGGGCTTATTGCTGCAGCGGTGAGCAACACAGAAGAACGACCTGATGACTTGGAAACCCTCTGGATTAAATTCAAGGATATCATAAAGACAGCTGCTGCAGAAGCATGCGGTGAAGTCCGACTTGGGAACAAGAGAAAGAGGACACCTTGGTGGACAGAGGAAGTCAAAGAGAAAATAAGAGAGAAGAAAATGGCATGGAAACAATACTTAGGAGCTAAAAACACAACAGGACAAATGGAAAAATATAGAGAATATGTGACACTCAGAACAGAAGCAAAGAACAAAGTGCTAGCAGCAAAACAGAAGTCCTGGGAAGAATTTGGAGAAAAACTAGAAAAAGATGCACAAGAAAACCAGAAATTGTTCTATAAGACCCTAAAGAACATGAGGAAGGAAAAACAATGCCCTCTGTCATAAAATTAACAGTGATACAACGTAAAAATATCTCCAAAGGATAAAATGTAGGGATAAAAAGAATGCGTAAGTTACTAGAAGGCATGATCGCCCACGCCGCGGGTCATCACCCGCCATGGAAATTAAATTGCTAGAACGTTTACCCTTGGAACGAAATGAGAACGAAGATCAAAAGGAAAAGTCACGTCCCCAAGTTGACACAAGGTAACGAAATCGACAAAAGGGACCATAGTATTATACGCAACAGTCATTTTTTGGACGTTTTTGCGATATTTTGTCCTTTATTTGAATGCAGCGGCAAACGTTTCACAGAAGATTCTAGAAAATATTTCGAAAAAAAACAACTAACCTTGAAAAGTAACTTTTTCTTAATAATGATGTTAGGAATATAAAACCTAGCTGGCCGGATGGCCCATTTTGAGCAGTGAAATAATATGCTTTTATTTATACAGACGGATAGATAATAATGAAGACATTGACAAAAGACTGTGTTGTTCACATCAGCGAAAGACTGCATTGAATCAAACATGTCACTATTTGCACAAAAACCGCGACCTTGAGACTCAAGTGTCCAAATCTAGTTAGAATGAAAGAGAGGGACATTGGTGGGAGCTGTGGCTAAAAATAACTTTAAAGACAAAATTTGTAGAGGGGACGGATAGGTTGGTTCAAAAACCAAGTACGTTTTTTGTGAAAACGCAAGTAGAGACGGACGGACTAACAGATAAAAATCCATACTTGACTGAAGCATGACTGAAATGACTTTAGTGTAGGAAATTTGAATTTGAAAAAACACAAGGCATTGATTGGCCACAGACAATCATATTATCAGCGCTCAGACGCGCTTTTTTGCCATTCCTCAATAGTTGTCCAGTGATAGACACAGTAAATTTTAAGTGTGGTGATTTCCAATGAAGTAAATTGAAATAAGTTCAGGGACGCCATACTATAGCCAGCAGCTCAGCTGAGTTTTTGCTAGCATTTCTGTGTTCTTTATTCATAATCTGGTAAGATTGAAATTATTTCTTTGTATATTTTAAATATTGTTTAATGTTTCGAGTGATTTGATACTGCCATATCGAAATCTAGCCTTACAACAAGTAAGGATTTGCTCTAGACCCCCCGCCCTAGTTCAGGGTCTAGGGACAAACAATATATATAAACTCCAGCAAGGATTAGGAAGGACAGATCAAGTGTTGAGATCAGTGGAACATATCACCTATCCTATTCTATGGCAGGAAGCTAATAAACATATTTCGGAATATGTAGTCTGGGAGAACTTATCCTATGTGAAACCAACTTGGTAAGATGTGTTGTATGGTCAGAGAGATCTGACCCTGTCTAAGTGGTGTTATTGTAAATTGTTACGTGTAGAAGTGGCTCCTTAGGTAAGGTTCTGAACCTAAACCAATACTTTATTTCAGAGCTGTGAGTTTTTTATGTTGACACCAAAAGGTGGTGTCAAATGCTGGGTAAATAATTGACAGTGAGGACCCGTGCAGTGTCGCATCTCGGCAGAACAGCCTTATATTGCCCCCAAGCACGGAGAGGTGGGGCCACCCGATATATTGCCCCAAGCACGGAGAGGTGGGGCCACCAGATTCCAGCACCAGAACTACTCTTTCAAAGTTACGTAAGCAGGCTGGTCTGCTGGATTTACACCAACTTCATAGACATAGCACCCAAAGTGAATTACTACTAAAACATCCCATTTCCTTCCATCATTAATGGACAATGTTTGGTAGGCATAGACAGGGAGGGATGAAGCCACCCCAACAGCACATCTATTCATCGTTCTCCCAGGGAAAATAAAAATTATGAACTGTAGAAATATTAACTAATCGTGAAAATTGTATACGTACACACCTTTTATTTATCATGCCATTTATTCATGCCATTCACTCATAAATTCCAAAATCTTTCATATGTTCTGGCCAAAATAAAACCTTGGTTCAGAACAAATAAATTTAAAAAAGATTTACTTTCTAAAATTTCACCAGCTGAATTTAGTTCATTGTGTTCTAAATTTTATTGATAATATTATATTATTTAATATCTGTGTGTGTGTGTTTGTATATGTCAATACAACACATTACATTCAGTACCCTAGATTTTAACGTAGCCACATTCATTAGAAAAAAAGATAGGTGTGAGGTCGTAGTGGTAGCAAGAAAGGCCTTCTGAAAATTCACAGCTACATTTTATCTCAGGAGCCTTCACAGCTGACCTCATACATCACACTTAGTAATATCACCATCATACAATACCATCAAAACCACTACATATATTGGGGTCTTGTCCAGGGATAATTAGCATAAACAGTAATATAAGGATCTCCTGGTGGGAGAAATAAAATTAGGGGAACAAAATTGTAAAATTCCCTTAAAATTAAAAGTGTCCCTTTAAATTAATAGGGCAATTAGAAGTTGGTGAATCTTCACAGCCAGTAATAATTAATTAGTTAACTGGTTAATTATAATTAGTTAGACTATAGTAATTAGAAGTACTTTAGTGGTTAGAGATTTATCTTGTACATTACTAAATTGTCTAAAAAGTATGGCGGAGCTGGCAAAATTTAGATCAGCTGCTGTGCTGACGGCAAAGGAGATGGGAATGGATGGTCAGATTTTAATTCAATATGTAACGGCTGAATGTGATAAATATATTGAACGGGAAGAAAGAAGATTAGAAAAAGAGGCTGAAAGAAAATTAGAGTCTGAAAGATTAGCTGAAGAGAAGAGGTTACAAATTGAGGCTGAGACTAAGAGGTTACAAATTGAGGCTGACAAAGAGGCTAAAGCATTAGAGGCGGAAGAAAAACGACAGCAAAGGGAGGCAGCAGATAGAAAGGCCGAAAGGGAGGCAGAAGATAAAAAGGCCGAAAGGGAGGCAGAAGATAGAAGGTTGCAAAGGGAGCACGAATTACGACTAAGGGAGCTGGAATTACAAGGCCAGGCTCCTGAAAATGGTGCCAGCCCTTTTGCCTCAGATGCTACGCCCAGTCTGGGAGCCTCAAACTCAGCTATGGGGTTTCATTTAGACCATTTTGTTGAAAAAGACGATGACATAGAGGGGTACCTAGGACGTTTTGAGTTATTAGCTACTACATATGGGTTAGAGAGAGAGAGGTGGAGTTTAAAGCTATCACAGGGACTGAGAGGTACTTCTTATGAAGTCTTCGCAAAAATGAACAGAGAAGACCAAGACAATTATGACATGTTAAAGCAGGCTTTGTTATTGAGGTACGAAAAAAATGGGGAATTTTATCGTAAGAAATTTAGAAATGCCAAACTGTTGTCTGGGGAGACATACCACCAATTCTCTGCCAGACTGGAAACCTATTTGGAGAAATGGACTGCTCTGGGGAAGACCCAAGATCTTAAAGAAATGATCATGATTGAGCAATTGAGAGAGTCCATGGCTCCAGACATGAGAAAATTCCTCATGGAACAAGGTGCAGAGAAATTGGGAGAGGTTTTAAATGTCGCTGAGAGGTATCAGGCAGCCCAGGCAGAGGTAAGTGGTGCTAAAAAGAAGCACATAGACAAATTTAAAGCTCCACAGCAATTTAATAAATTTGATAATAGAGAGCAGGGAAATAAAGGTAGGACAAACTTTGAGCGGCCAAGAAATGACTATCGCGACAGAAACTCACAGTTCAATGACCAAAAATTCAATGAAAGAAAACCGTTGAACCAAGGAAAAAAGATGGTGTAAATGGTGCAAGAAAGATAACCATAACACCGAATTTTGTAGAAGGAAACCTTCAAACATTGCTGCAATGAAGTCGGGGACGCAAAGATTAAAGGTTAATCCTAATGGACAACAGGAACCTTATCACCCCCCAGTTTGTGAGGATGTTATTTGTAATGGGGTCACCATAAGGTGCCTTTATGATACAGGTTTGGATTATGATTCAGTTGTGAAGTCTAGCCTAGTGGACCCAAGTCAGTATACCACAGAAACAGTGGAAATACAAGGGGCGACTAAGGACATACCACTCATGACACTTCCCATCGCAAGGATAACGGTGAAAACTCGCTATGTGGAAGGAGAAATCAGAGCAGCAGTGATAGATGAACCAATCTACCCTCTGATATTGGGGTGTAGATACGTCTTCTTGGGGAATCCCGAGAACCTGTGATCATGGCGACAGTGCAGACCAGGTCACAGAAGAAGGAGGAAGAAGGTGAACCTATAAATGCTCATCCAGAGGAGATGAGGAAGGCGCAGGCTGAGGATAGGACACTCAAGCCATGTTTTAAAAAATTGCCCAAATGCCACACACCTCCGAGCAAGGGGGAATATTTCATGAAGAACAAACTATTATACAGGAAGGCCGGAACTGGAACAAATGGTCACAACCAGCTGGTTCTTCCCACTTCATATAGAGATAAAGTGATGGAACTCGGGCATGCGATTCCCTTCAGTGGTCACATGGGGATCAGCGCCACAGGACAGCGTATAGCTTGTCATTACTTCTGGCCAGGGATAACGGAGGATATAAAAAGATATGTCAAATCCTGCCCAGAATGTCAAAGGGTAGCTCCAAAGCATTGGACTGCTCCTGCAACTCTAGGGGAAATGCCCATAGTGGGAACACCTTTTGAGAGGGTTGCAGTGGATATTGTGGGACCTCTCACTCGGACCAAGAGGAGGAACAGTTACATCCTTACTCTGGTGGACACTTGTTCTATGTGGGGAGAGGCGGTAGCCCTGCCATCAATTGATTCAAAACATGTAGCAGAGGCACTACTTACAATATTTACCCGATTAGGATTCCCGCATCAAATCTTGACGGATAATGGTTCTCAGTTCAAGGGGAAACTAACGGAAGAAGTTTTTAAGCTATTTCAAGCCAGACACTTTCATTGTAGTCCGTACCATCCACAAGGGAACGGCCAGGTAGAGAGGTTCAACGGGACTCT
Organism: Oreohelix idahoensis; assembly: GCA_024509875.1. Taxonomy (NCBI): domain Eukaryota; kingdom Metazoa; phylum Mollusca; class Gastropoda; order Stylommatophora; family Oreohelicidae; genus Oreohelix; species Oreohelix idahoensis. The sequence goes on from JAMPIV010004199.1 coordinate 50,578, forward strand.
CATTTCTATCCTGAGAAAGCTGGCACACGAAAAACCGGATCTGTGGGATCAATTCCTGCCCGCCGCATTGTTTGCGTATCGGGAGGTACCACATAGTTCAACCGGGATGGCTCCCGCAACTCTGCTATTTGGGAGGCCAATAAAAGGTCCATTAGAAGCTTTATTAAGGACCTGGACAGATGAGAAGGCGGAAGAGACTGTTACCTCATCTTATCAATACGTGAACGAACTGACCACTCGTTAGAAAGCTGGATGGAAACTGGCAAATGATAATTTGAAACAAGCCAGGAAGAAACATGCAGCATATTTTAATAGGAAGGCAAAGGACAGAGAACTAGCTGTGGGAGAGAAGGTGCTGCTTCTACTACCCGGCAGCCAGAATAAATTACAAATTGGTTGGCAAGGTCCATATACGGTTCTAGAGAAGGTGTCTAGAACAAACTATAAAATTGACAAAAAGGGGAAGGAGAAAGTTTATCATGTAAACCTGTTAAAGAAGTATCTGGACAGACCACTCCAGGAAAGCACCCCCTTACTGACCTTAGCTATCGCAACTCAAATGCAAAAGGAACCACTCACCTCACATGAATACCCATTACATCCTTGTGTGAAACAGCAGCACAGGTAAAAGTCAGTAAGCACCTGACTAAAAACCAGAGGGAGAGAGTTCAACAGGTTCTGGAGGAACATACAGATGTATTAACAGATAAACCAGGCCATACAAATTTGCTACAGTATGACATGAAACTGGTAGACTCAAACCCAATCTGTATGAGAGCCTATTCTATTCCGTTCGCGAAGGAGAAGGCATTGAAGGAAGAAATAGATTATTTGTTGAAGGAGGGGATTATTTCGCACAGTGAATCATCTTTTAGTTCTAGTGTCGTTTTGTTGAGAAAACCGTCTGGGGAACACAGACTGTGCATAGATTACAGGAAACTGAATGCTGTCACAGAAGGACAAGTGGATCCATTACCAGACACAAAACAGTTATTTGCCAGATTAAACAAGGCAAAATACTTTTCAAAGGTGGATCTTAGTAAAGGCTATTACCAGATTCCAGTGAAGCCTGAAGTGAGACCTTATTTGGCTTTTAGCACTTCGGATGGACATTATGAATTCAACATGCTACCATTCGGACTGAAAAATGCTCCGAGTGTATTTTCAAGGATGATGCGCAAATTGTTGGATCCCCTGAATAACCCATGTATCACGAATTTCATGGATGATATTCTCGTCGCCACAGAGACATTTGAAGAACACATTGACGCTCTAAAATGTTGTTTAATAGGCTTCGGGAGGCGAACTTAACTGCTAGGCCAACAAAATGTTGTATTGGATGCAAAGAGTTGGAATTCTTGGGGCACACTGTATATCAGGGTAATATGACCCCTGATCCTAAGAATTTGGAAAAACTGCAGAGAGCACCTAGACCACAAACAAAAAAGGACGTGCGATCATTCGTGTCGTTATGCGGATTTTATCAGAAATACATCAAAAATTTTAACGCTATTTGTGCTCCTCTGACTGATCTGACTCGCAAGGGACTTCCAGATAAAATTATTTGGACTGCGAAAAGTGAATTAGCGTTCCAAGACTTAAAGGAAAAAAACTCACTAGCAAGCCTATTCTCAAACTGCCTGATTTGACACAGGACTTTGTCTTAAGAACCGATGCAAGTAATGTAGGACTCGGAGGGGCTTTGTTGCAAAGATCATCTTCACCTGATGGGGAACTGAAACCAGTCGCTTATGCAAGCCGCAAATTGAATAAGGCGGAACAAGGATACTCCACAAGCGAAAAAGAATGTTTAGCGTTAATCTGGGCAATAAAGAAGTTTCAAATCTATCTGTATGGTAGGACTTTTGTGGTCGAGACGGATCATCAGCCTCTCGTATTCTTATCTCAGGCTAAGCATGAAAACGCAAGATTGCTGAGGTGGTCTTTATTGCTTCAACCTTATCAGTTTAGTATCCAATATATCCCAGGCAAATTGAATGTCGGTGCAGATTTCCTCAGTCGGCACCCCTGTGATCAAAATTAGAGTAATGGCAGGCGTGAGGAGAGATTTTATCTATGTGTATCACTGGTTTTAGAACTTGCCGTAGGCATGTTTTCAAGTGGGGAGATGTGTCATAAAATTAACAGTGATACAACGTAAAAATATCTCCAAAGGATAAAATGTAGGGATAAAAAAGAATGCGTAAGTTACTAGAAGGCATGATCGCCCACGCCGCGGGTCATCACCCGCCATGGAAATTAAATTGCTAGAACGTTTACCCTTGGAACGATCAAAAGGAAAAAAATGACTGAATGCGTGAAAAGATCTAAAAAGGCAAAGTCACGTCACGTCCCCAAGTTGACACAAGGTAACGAAATCGACAAAAGGGACCATAGTATTATACGCAACAGTCATTTTTTGGACGTTTTTGCGATATTTTGTCCTTTATTTGAATGCAGCGGCAAACGTTTCACAGAAGATTCTAGAAAATATTTCGAAAAAAAACAACTAACCTTGAAAAGTAACTTTTTCTTAATAATGATGTTAGGAATATAAAACCTAGCTGGCCGGATGGCCCATTTTGAGCAGTGAAATAATATGCTTTTATTTATACAGACGGATAGATAATAATGAAGACATTGACAAAAGACTGTGTTGTTCACATCAGCGAAAGACTGCATTGAATCAAACATGTCACTAATTTGCACAAAAAACCGCGACCTTGAGACTCAAGTGTCCAAATCTAGTTAGAATGAAAGAGAGGGACATTGGTGGGAGCTGTGGCTAAAAATAACTTTAAAGACAAAATTTGTAGAGGGGACGGATAGGTTGGTTCAAAAACCAAGTACGTTTTTTGTGAAAACGCAAGTAGAGACGGACGGACTAACAGATAAAAATCCATACTTGACTGAAGCATGACTGAAATGACTTTAGTGTAGGAAATTTGAATTTGAAAAAACACAAGGCATTGATTGGCCACAGACAATCATATTATCAGCGCTCAGACGCGCTTTTTTGCCATTCCTCAATAGTGGTCCAGTGATAGACACAGTAAATTTTAAGTGTGGTGATTTCCAATGAAGTAAATTGAAATAAGTTCAGGGACGCCATACTATAGCCAGCAGCTCAGCTGAGTTTTGCTAGCATTTCTGTGTTCTTTATTCATAATCTGGTAAGATTGAAATTATTTCTTTGTATATTTTAAATATTGTTTAATGTTTCGAGTGATTTGATACTGCCATATCGAAATCTAGCCTTACAACAAGTAAGGATTTGCTCTAGACCCCCCGCCCTAGTTCAGGGTCTAGGGACAAACAATATTTATAAACTCCAGCAAGGATTAGGAAGGACAGATCAAGTGTTGAGATCAGTGGAACATATCACCTATCCTATTCTATGGCAGGAAGCTAATAATTTTTTTTTTTTTTTTTTTTTTTTTTCTTTTTTTTTTTTTTTTTTTTTTTTTTTTTTTTTTTCTTTTTTTTTTTTACATATTTCGGAATATGTAGTCTGGGAGAAACTAACTTGGTAAGATGTGTTGTATGGTCAGAGAGATCTAACCCTGTCTAAGTGGTGTTATTGTAAATTGTTACGTGTAGAAGTGGCTCCATAGGTAAGGTTCTGAACCTAAACCAATACTTTATTTCAGAGCTGTGAGTTTTTTATGTTGACACCAAAAGGTGGTGTCAAATGCTGGGTAAATAATTGACAGTGAGGACCCGTGCAGTGTCGCATCTCGGCAGAACAGCCTTTTATTGCCCCCAAGCACGGAGAGGTGGGGCCACCCGATATATTGCCCCCAAGCACGGAGAGGTGGGGCCACCAGATTCCAGCACCAGAACTACTCCTTCAAAGTTACGTAAGCAGGCTGGTCTGCTGGATTTACACCAACTTCATAGACATAGCACCCAAAGTGAATTACTACTAAAACATCCCATTTCCTTCCATCATTAATGGACAATGTTTGGTAGGCATAGACAGGGAGGGATGAAGCCACCCCAACAGCACATCTATTCATCGTTCTCCCAGGGAAAATAAAATTATGAACTGTAGAAATATTAACTAATCGTGAAAATTGTATACGTACACACCTTTTTATTTATCATGCCATTTATTCATGCCATTCACTCATAAATTCCAAAATCTTTCATATGTTCTGGCCAAAATAAAACCTTGGTTCAGAACAAATAAATTTAAAAAAGATTTACTTTCTAAATTTCACCAGCTGAATTTAGTTCATTGTGTTCTAAATTTTATTGATAATATTATATTATTTAATATCTGTGTGTGTGTGTTTGTATATGTCAATACAACACATTACATTCAGTACCCTAGATTTTAACGTAGCCACATTCATTAGAAAAAAAGATAGGTGTGAGGTCGTAGTGGTAGCAAGAAAGGCCTTCTGAAAATTCACAGCTACATTTTATCTCAGGAGCCTTCACAGCTGACCTCATACATCACACTTAGTAATATCACCATCATACAATACCATCAAAACCACTACACCCTCTCAAATTTATAAAGGACAAGCAAGGCAAATTGCTTACTGCCCCGAAGGAAGTAATGGGAAGATGGAAAGAATATTTCTCAGAACTCCTGGATGGTGAGCATGGTGAAGCATCAGAAATGATAAACACTAGCACAGAAGAGAAAACCAATGATGGTGAAGATGACATAAAGATGGAAGAACTGAAGGCAGCACTGGCGAAAATCAAGATGGGCAAAGCAGCAGGGCATGATGGTATAACACCAGAAATGGTTAAGTTCATTGGAGCATCAGGCGACCTATTACTCTTAAGGGTTTTACAGGCAGCGTGGTACAACAAGACCATACCAAAGGATTGGGAGATTGCCATCATAACACCAATTTTCAAAAAGGGTGACAATCGACAGTTTGGAAACCATAGAGGCATATCCCTTCTCAGTGTCCCTGGTAAAATCTACTCTAGAATCCTAGAGCAGAGACTCCGACGCCTAGCTGAGCCACAATTGGATGAGGTCCAGTGCGGATTCCGAGCAAACCGAAGTACCAAGACCTAATCTTCACACTCAGACAGCTGAGTGAAAAGGCCCTTGAGTATAAGAGTGAGATCCATCTTTGTTTCTTAGATCTGGAAAAGGCGTTTGACAGGGTCCCCTGGAGCAAACTTTGGGACTGTTTGGCAAGGAAGAATATTCCAGCACCTCTGATTCATGCTATACAGAGCTTCTACAAGTCTTGCAGAAATTATGTGAGGACAGCAAACCATAAGTCGAAAGAGTTCAGGATCACCACTGGTGTAAGACAAGGTGATATCCTATCACCTTACCTCTTCATACTCCTTATGGACGATGTCATCAAGGCATGTAAGGAAAGAACAAGAAAGTATTCAGTGGGGTACTGGAAGATGAGACAGGTCTATATTTCGGAGCTGGCATGTGCTGATGATGTTGCCCTGATTGCTAAATCAGAGGCACATCTCCAATCCAACCTGCATGTCTGGAAGGAAGAGCTGGAGAAGAGAGGGATGGTCATAAGCAGCTCTAAAACAAAATCCATGGTGATATCACGAGAAGAAAGAAAACATCAGATTAAGCTGGGAGAACAGGTCCTGGAGCAGGTCGACCAACTTCAAATATCTCGCAGCTATTATAGACCAAAAAGAAGACATCAAAGTAGAGTTGGCCACTCGAAAAGCAGCAGCTGAGAGACTTTTTCAGGCCATAAATCGAGGATTCCTCAGCAAGAGAGAGGTTGGTAAGAAAACGAAGATGGCTGTATACCGCTCCACCTATGTCCCAGTCTGACATACGGATGCGAGTCATGGGCAATGACTACAACCCATAAAAGCCAGATCCAAACCTCAGAAATGAGGTATCTGAGGAAGGTGGTTGAAGTAACAAGAAGAGACATGGTACGCAACCAGACGATACGTCAAGGCCTTAAATCCTACCGCCTGCAGACCCAAGTAGAACAGTCCCAATTAAGATAGTTTGGCCATGTCTGCAGAATGGGAGAAGATCGGATACCACGACAAGCATTGGAAACAAAGAGCCAAGGATCCAGACCCCGAGGACGACCCAGAGTCCGCTGGGAGGACAACATTAGACAATCTTTGAAGGATCGAGGACTAGAATGGAACCAGGCCAGGAGGAAGACAGCCGATAGGATAGTCTGGCGCTCTCTCTTCCAAACCTCTACACCTCAAGGTAGAAGGGGAACGACTAAGTAAGTAGTAAGTAAGAATTCTAGATTAACTATTACCATAAATTCATCCCGCACTTCGCACAAATATCTGCTTCTTTGACCGCACTGTTGGCCAAAGGTAGTCCGAATAAGATACATTGGGAAACAGATTGCGAGAGAGCTTTGGTAAATATTAAGAAATTATTTTCTAAGACACCTATTTTATTGTTACCAAATCTACGTATTCCATTCATACTTCAAACAGACGCATCAAGTTATGGAATCGGTGGCTGTGTGGCGTTATAAGTTTATATTATTCCGTTGAGCAATTGTACTCGTTTTTCTTTCATGTGTCTAGGATTATTATACCAAGTGTCCTCAGGGTTCATTACCGCCACAATCCATCTATATAACTGTACTTCCAAAGACCCATATCAATAGGCAACAGATCAACGTTAAACTCCGTTAACTTTTCCACATTTAATCACATGACACGGACATTATTACAAGGCATGACAAGTTAGTTAAATTCAGCAATGTTCATAATCCGTTCCTCTTCCATCCCTGACTAGAAATATGTACACATTATTATCTGCCGATCTATTGATCATTCGACACTTCTCGAGTATTTACCATCTGGTAGTAACACACAAGCCGCCCCTTCAGGGTAAACACAAACGCTGTCCATTTTTCCTCCAAACTGCTCACGTCACTTGCGCTTCACACATAGCAACAAAATCATCATTGTGCCGCACTCATCAGCACCAAAATCTTGTTTAGTTTATGGCGTGTGGCGTGCAATAGCCAGCGCCACATTACCCCCCATCGAACGACTGAAAACATAGTTTTCAGACAGGCAATTATCATATGAAGCGAGATCAAATTCTTAAGATCACCGTTAATCCACTTATGATTACCTATCAAACAATTAAATGATGTCTAATTAGATTGCAATCAAGATTTTAAGAAAATACTAAAACCAGTAATAAAAATATGAATAAATAAGTAATTATTGTCCAATAAGTTTGATCATCACAGTTAACAATCTGGTCTGTGTTCGCATAGTGATGCAACTGTCCATAATGCCAAGCACTATCAACCTTATTACACGTGAAATATGGACAGCAAGAAACACATCCGTATTCGAGTTATTAAATAACTCTTGAGAGGGTGTCAGCCAGGACATTGTCCTTTCCCGCTATCGGGATGACTTCGAAGTCAAATCCTTGAATTTGTAAAGACCGTCTGGTAAGACGTGCATTGGACGTAAAAGTCTGTAAATATGTGAGTGATTGTTGGTCTGTATGTAAAGTGTAATACGTACATACCCGGAATGTATGTAACGTATGTCAAGTACATACCACTCAAACAAAGAGTACCTGAACTCAGCAGCGGATAATGTTCTGTTCAGTAAAAAATAGGATGGTATTCGTCATCAAAGTGCCATACATACACCAACGTAATTTATTGATGCAATCTGCAACGAGAAAAGGTTGTCGTAGGTCTGGTTGTCGCAACATTGGACATCGTAATATAAAATTTGTGATATTATGTTGTGTAAAACATGGTCCATATTATCGTTTCGTTCTATCTATTTTGTCAGGCATATCTTAGAGCGTATAGGATATAAGTCAAAGAAGAAAACTATACACCTAAGATAGATGGTACAAGCCACAGCAAGCTTCATACTTGCTTATTAGTACTTAATGCTACTGCAATTGTAATAGCCAGATACACCTCTGCAAAAACCACGAAGTGTGAAAGAAATAACAAAAGTTGCAAAGACCACACCAATCTGAAGGTCGAAATGAAAAGAATGGATAAGAAAGTACCAACTCACCGAAAAAAAATAATAAAAATGACATCAGAATATATATGCCTATCTGAACAAATGAAGTCAAATTCCGGAAGAATGAAACCAGATGCGTGGTGCTAAATCGTGCACCAATCTGACATCTAGGCAGTAATACAAACACAAAGATCCATTTGGAAGACCAATAGCTTCGTGTGCATCGATATTAAGACAAAGGAAAATACATGCGCATAGAATTATGCACAGGAAAAAAATGCTTATACAGAGCATCAGCCGTGTGCAATAAATATGCACGTACACATCAGATTGTGCGATGTGGTAAATGTCGCATCTGCACGGTGCGGGTTTGTGCAGTCTTTCACCACCAGAGAAACTTCGGCCAGAGCGAGGTGGGAAACAAAAGTTGTTCCTGGTTATACTGGACTGAATAGAATTGTCCTCAGTCATTTCATTATGTGTCGTGTTGGACTGACGTGCATGGTGATCTTCAATATCATGAATATTACCAGAGCATGCAGTCTTTGGGCATGTCGTACCCAATCTAACAATAGGTTCAGCCAGCATTACCTCATTAAAAGAAGAATTCACCTTATTATTGTCAGTCAAATATATGTCATCCTTATCATATCTCTCAACCCTTTTACGACATACTTTATAGTGATCAGGTTGATCAAATAAATCTTTCTTCTTAATAGACATATAATGATCTGACAAATCAATATCAATGTCACTAGCATGTCGCCGCCATGAACCATCAGAAAAACCATGCTTACGATATGAAGCACTGGATGGATGGAAATTATATCTTCCTCGAAAAGAGACTTTACTTTTGTTATCTTGTGTATATTTATTGACATACTTTCTAGCATTCGCTGATGGCAATAAATGTCCCAAAAAAGAATCTTGTTGTTGGTGAGAAATAGATATATTTTTGTCAATGTACTGTCACGTTGCACTGATTTGTGTGTGAATAGAAGAATTTAATTTACTTGTTTCTGTAGCTTGTTGTGTTCTAGCGTTAGCCAAAGACGGGTGATCTCTCTCCCAATTAAGAATATCCTGTTCAGAACACTCTTTAACACCTTTTATGTTACCAACAATTAAATCACAACAGGGTCGATCGAGACCACACACTCTAATCTTTCCCGAAAAGAAAGGAGTATCTATTTCCACATCTGCCAGCGGATAAGATTCAATAGTCCCACCGAAAGTCACGCACTTCACTGAAGTACCCGTGAAACAATAAGGAGGAATTAGTGCCTTCCTTAGTCCAATGGTGGAGCTCCCACTGTCACGTAAAATAGAAACGGGTCGGTCAAACACAAAACCCCTATGTATGACGAGGGAGCCGACCCCATCATTTAAAGCCAAAACTGGAAGAGCATGTCCGCACCTCAGGTATGTAGGAGACCGAGGTTGAAATAGAGTCTCACATTCTGTGCAATTACCACTATTTTCAAGATCAAAACTACATGCCTTGCCGTGAGTGTTGTTGTCAATATTGTCATTATTATCCTTATCAACATTAATTTTACAAGCATGAGCTTGTGATCTTCCTCTACTTTGACTCCTAGAAAAATGTGTTTCTCTCCGATCCACTGGACGGTCAGACCGATAGTACCCGTTTTTGTCCGTGCGAGAAGAATCATCACGAGATGGTGGTGAGACATGATGTTTGTTATTGTAATTATTATATGTATATTGTTTATTTCTATGCCATGAATTACTATTATGGTTAAAGTTTCCCCTCTCCCCACTCCGTGAGGGCGAGCGATTATGATGGAAATTGTATCCACCTCTGTATGAGTTTTGATAGTTGTCCCTATACCGCCTGTCCATGCTACGTGTGCGTGATCTATCAAGAGTGCCAGCACACGCAGGCAAAGTTTCCATGACTATAGTCTTGCTTAAAGGCAAGTTTGGGTGTGGGACCGAAAATTGTTGAGCCAGTTTTTTCATTTCTCCTATATTTGTGGGCTTCCTTTCTTGAAGGAATGAGAAAATTTCAGTATTTACCGAAGATAAAATTGTGTCTCTTAAGACGAGATCATAAAGACCTTCAAAAGATTTCGTAATATTAGACAGTTCAATCCATCTGTTTAGACACATCTTCACTGAAGACACAAAGTCTTCGACATCCTTACCTTCCACAGGACCCATCGATTTAAATTTTAGACGATATCCTTCCTCGTTCAACCAATATTTGCGAAGAAATACTGATTTTATGGATTCATAGTCATTTCTTTTGTCATCGGCAATGTTAAAAAAGTCTGTAAACTTTCACCAGTAAGTAACCCAACAAAATGTTCAGGCCATGAGGCCTTAGGTAAATTTAAAGCAGTAACTCTTGATTCAAATCTCAAAAGAAAGAATCCTATATCGTCATGAAATGAAGAAAAATTTGGTAATTTTAAATTAATGATCTTAGACGATCCTGTACCAGAAGATTCTCTAGAACAAGAAGATTGTAAACGCAATTTTTCTAACTGAAAAGTTTTTTTCTCTTTCAAATTTCGCTTGTTCTGCAGCAATTTCAGCTAAACAAATTCTCTCCATTCTCTCACGTTCCCTCTCTTCTCTATCTCTTTCTTCTCTTTTTTCTTCTCGCTCTCTTTCTTTTCTTTCTCTTTTTTCTTCTCTCTCTCTTTTTCTTCTCTGTCTCTTTTTTCTTCTCTCTCTTTTTCTTCTCCTTCTCTTTTTTCTTCTCTCTCTTTTTCTTCTCTTTCTCTTTTTTCTTCTCTCTCTCTCTTTCTTCTCTTACTTTGTATTCTGCAATTTCTTTATCTCCATAAGATATCAAATCATCACCCGAGAAACCACAGTCCTTCCCATTTTGTATAAATCCTGCTTTCACTTTTACAAAGTCAGCCATTATAAAGTCAAAAGTAATGGGTTTTGTGTCATATACTTTCCT